>CM058040.1:6957699-7557699 GCA_030169165.1 Centaurea solstitialis | reverse complement strand
CATCACTTACCGGGTAAGACTCTTGGTCCTTGTCTTAGCTCTTACCAGGTAAGATTCTTGAACCTTGTCAAATTCCTGTGTAAACGTTTGGTAAATGGCCCCTAAGTTACCTGCACAAGCTTCTGCTTGGATCACTAACACCTGTATTTCCAACAAATTATTGGGGATCATATTTCTAGTAAAATAACTTTCAGTTATTGCTCTCCTTTCATTAAATAAGGCTCTATTTTCTTAAGTAACAAACTGACCATATATCATTCATAATCTGTAAGCATTTCAGTTATGTCACCAATTTTTCTTGTTTCGGTTTATGTGTTTATTGGTTGATCATGATGTCCCTCACAGTTCTCAAGTATGATGTCGCAATGCACCCGTGCCACCAATATCTTGATAGCGTTCTTCTTGCTTGGTTTCAGAATGTCCATTTGATTATCAAACAGGTTAGTTGTTGTCATTAGTCTTCTTGTTTTATTTTCTTTATTGAAGCTACTTTCGTTGATCTATAATTATTAGTACTTGATTTGTATTGCCATTCATGCCAGGTGTCTATGCTTTATTTGCCATTTTCTGTGGTCTACGTTGTTCGTTTCCATCTAAATTGCCACCAATTCTCTGGGATTTCAATTATGCATGCTTTCATGTCAATATATTTGCTTTACTGAATCTTAAATCCCTTAATTGCATATTTGCTTGACACATTCTTTCATGAAGCTCTTTAGTTCATTCTTCCTTCCTTCTTTGGCTAATTGACATTCTTGTCACAAATTGGAACTGTTGTGGAGACTAAAATAGTTTAAATTGGTAAAACTTTTAGATCAACAGTTTACCTAAAAGCTTTTGATTCTTAAAGGTGTACTACAAATTATTACTGCAGTAACTGTGCATATAGTTATTTGGAGGGTAATCTAGTGCTGTGTGTAGTACACCTTTTCTTGGAATCCAAATCTAAACCATATAGGCAAAATCTGTTGCTCATAAGCTTACATGATGAGCATGCAATATGCATGGACTTGCATGTATCTTCTATTAATCAAATGACCAAATTGTCCCTATGCAATTAGCTTTCTCAGCATGCCTGTCATTGTTTTTGGGCTCTGCTGTCTGCTGTGGAGCTATCACAATAATACTACATTGATAAAAACTAAAAAGCAACCCATTAGGATTTAGTCAGAATAACCTACTAGCGTTTTCTATTTAGTCAAGGACTCAGTAATAATACAACAGTTGCTAGTCCAGAAAACACAAGAACATTAACCAGATTAGAAAGCAAGGAGAAGAGATGTACATTAGATGTTGCTATCTACAAGACTAGGATACTAAAATTACTTAATTACATTTAATCCCTAATTAGATGTTAAGCCAATCCAATCCCTGTATATAGTTGTTTTCAGGCAGGCAAAATACATTCTCCAATCCTTCCATCCCAAATCCCCCAAGAAAAGGCGGGTCCATAGCCTCCATCGAGAAGGACGAACTCGGGCTTGTGCTCGATATTCCATCCGACCTCTCCACTAGCTTGTTTATCTCCTTTTCAGCTTCTGAGAGTTGTTCCTTCAGCTTTAGAACCTGTACGAAATCCGTGATTAACCTCAAACCAATGGTAAAAATAGATCTTACAACATTACTGCTGAAATTAGTTGCAGATTAGTTTATCTAACGGGTTGTTTGGTTGACTTTTCATTAAGCCCTTTACTGGTATAGTGTTTGTGTATATTAATCTTTTACAGAGAGGTTTTTGTTTGAGAGGGGTTTTTCAACAATAGATAAGCATATTTTTTAATTGGGAAGGTTGGTTTAAAAAGTTTGGCTTTCTCATAAAGTTCCTCCTTAAAAAATTTCTGGCACTACCGAACAATTATGTATAAATGACTGAATACCATAAGCTCATTAAGCTACCTATAAACAAGGGTTTAATCTAATTCGTTTTAGATGAAGGCCCACGTGGTGACATATGTCATGTGCTACTCCACCAAGAATACAAGAATACTGTAGAACAGCCCTGTCAACCTTAAAAAATTATGGACAGACGCTTGTGATTATGGCACCCTTTTTCTGGACCAATGGGACATCAGCCTCCTTATTCTTGTTAAAATTACATTGGTGTTTCCTGTACACCTGTTACTTCCAATTAGTTTCAAACCTGAAAAGATGGCATTACTTTTTCTCGAGCCTTGAGTCCATGCATTTCCAATTTAGGGTTGCTTATTTTTAGCTTAAAGCGGATAAAAGTCTCCCTTTGAGTGCACAGTAACAAGAAAGTAAAAAAGTCATTACCGTAAATCAGAATCCATTAGGGGTTATTTGTTAGCAACTTAACGAGTTTTATAAAACTCACAGAGCCAGCTATCAACGTAACTATTTAACGGCTTAATGATATAAAGAGTGGCTTATTATTTTGTAAACTTCTAGATAGGAGCTCTATACAGAAAGCCAAGCTTTTTAAGTTAAGAAAATTGCTTATTGTATCTATGAAAAACCCATCAAAAAGAAAATAAACCCTCTCAAGCAGCAAAGACAGATAAATCTGAGCAGACAACTATTTCCTTACAGGGGCCTAATGAAACAAATTTAGTTACTTTCTTGGGTTGCATACCATTGGTTGGAAAGTAAAAAAATATCAGAAAAGAGTTTCTTAAAATATCAACATTCCATGAGCACTTTGAATGTTAAAAAACCTTGGTAATAAGAAAACAAGTTAATAGTCTTATATATACATACATATTAAATTAATACCAAAAAAACAACCCGGGTTTCATTCAGATCATTTTATAGTGTACGATAGAAAGAAGGGTACCTCAGTTTCAAGCCGACATTTTTCAAGAACTGTGGAATCATGTTCACTCTTGAGCTTGGAGTATTCCTCTTCCAGCTTCTTGCTCTTCCATCGGGCCCGCCTGTTCTGAAACCAAACAGCAACTTGTCGCGGGTCAAGCCCGAGTTCAGACGCAAGCCGATCCTTTCTTTCCGATTCCAGTTTATGTTCGTTTCCAAAGTTTTGCTCAAGGAGGTTCACCTGCTCATCGCTGAGCTTCCTTTTTCTCATCCCACCACCACTACCGTCTGCTTTGCTCTTCTTTCGTCTTCTTCTTGGTTTCACAACTTCCGCTAATTAAACGTAAATCAGAAATTACAATCAAACACCAAACTTTACAAATGCATAAACATGTGTCATATATATTATATATATATATACTTTGTAGGAGAAAAGATAAATTAAAACCTTGTTCAGGCATGAGTTGGTCATATATCCCAGGATAGTACTGGGAGAGGAGAACCATTTGATCATCAACTTGAGTTTTCATATTGGTTGTCATCTCAACACTTGGCAGAGAGGTGAGGTGGTCTTCTTTGGTGAAACAAGTGGATTGTTTATATCAAGGGAGACTTTATTTATAAAGGTGGAGTGAATGCTAAGGAGTCTTGGGTGTTACTTTGGATTGTGCGAGTGTGCCTTTATTTATAAACTTGTTATGTCCATTTTGACCTTGGTATTTCTTCAAATTTACGTTTTTGCCCCTTCATGCTGAAATTTTGGATCATGTTGTTTTGTGTAAAACTTCAGACGTGACGTGGGTCTGTCTATTTTTGGGGTAAAGAGATTGAAAAAAAACACATATAGCAACCATTTGTCTAATTTGGTGAGACGCTACCTGATTAACACAAGTAGAAATAGTATGTATAATTTTGTGATGTGTATCAAACACCATAGTTTTGGAGTTCTTATTGTTGTGTCGAGATCATTCATACCCGACTTAATATTTATATTACTTTAGTAGACCGAGAGAGGGACCAATCATATTAATCGGTACGATATGGATAAGATAGACACATTTAATCCATCAGTGAAAATTCAATACGATTTGCTTTGATCTTTGAACCTGTCTGCACATGTTTTCATTTACATTTGTGTGAACATTTTGTTTCATCACCATATATTTCCAATGCTTATCCAAGAAATTTGGAGGAAGTCATGTCCAAAAGAAACCAGACCTATATGACAAAACGAAAAATCCCCAATAATGTTAATAGTGGAACTAAATATATGTATATGTATATATACATAAAACTAAAGAACACCCTCATACCTCTTCATCTGGATCGTATGCATTCATGCATAGAAGTAGAAGTAATTAAGTTGTTTTTTATTTTTTATGCACTTGTGCATATTACAAATTAGTTACGCATTCCATAGCACAAGAGGTTGAACCCTCAACCTTTCACTCCCACATCAGCATCACAACAACTTTCCACTTTTCTACCCTTTTACCTTTATACCCTCAAATCGTACCACTAACCTTTCATACCCTCATACTTTTACCATTTTTTTTATTATTTTAAATATATATAGAAGAAAGAGAAAGACAGAAAGAAGTAGAGAGAGAGAACACGGGTTCGTGAACCCTTCATCGAACCCGCGGCTTGACAAGTTTTAAATACTAGCACATACCCGCCGAACCCCTTGAACCCTCTCCCTCGAACCCGCCTCAACCCGAGGCTGTGATACGGAAGGCCTTATATGCACAAGTGCATATGGTCCTCATGACGGGCTACGAGGACGTTCCTCACTTTTTCCATCTTTTTGAGGTTTTCCCTTAAACCTAACCCGTATTTATCAAACTGGGTAATACAACATATTCCCACATTTTCTTTTTTGGATGCATGATGCTAAGGCATGAGTTGTAGTTGTTACACTTTGGAATAATAGAGGATTTGTTCGTTTTGTTGAAAGTTTTGTAGGTTAAAAAAAGGATAATTTTGATGGCTATTATAATTCTAGAAACTAAAATGTCATGATACTAAAAATGAAAACATTAACGTATTCTTGAAGTCAATCTTATCCATTATACCTTGTGGCGTGTTAGCAAGGCTTTTGCTTTCCCTCTTTTTACCAGAACAACAAAGCCATCAGGAGAAGTTGTAAAGAGATTGGTGTGTTCCTGATATGGTAAACAAATTAAGATAGGAGATGTTAAGATCATTCTTAGGTGTGAAGAGAAAAAAAAGAAGGGGATAGGAGGAGTATGATGTGGGCAGGGGTTGGGATCCCAAACCTGACCACCTTGAAGTTAGTAAACAAAGACATTTTATTAAAATTATTTATTATTTTCTTAATATTTTATTTTGGATGGGTAAGAGAGCCTCTGGATTCGGACAAAGTCTGCAATTGGGTGGTATTTATTCCCACTCTGTGGGTGGTTAGCCGAGCCACTCTTCAAAAAACACCTCTAAAGCTTTTAGCTCCTCAGCTGTCAGTACCTTGGGTTTAGGAACTCTATGGTTGATTTCCTCTTAAAGTTTTTTGTTTGATAAAAATAAGCTAACTTATAAGATAGTTAATAGTTTTTTTAATAAATCTTAGTTTGCTTGACGGGAGTGATGGCCATGCCAAAGCTCCCATCCTTGCTCGCTTTTGCCGTTTGAGAAAAAAACTTATAAGATGAACCATAAGCTAGCTTATTGAAACATTAGTTGGAACAACGTTTCAGGAGTTTTTATAGCTTTTTTCCAATTATACCCTTATTAATATTTATTATTATGCCCCAAGATATCCTTTTTGGTCATTTTACATACCCACAAGTTAGTTTTTGCCAAACATAATTTATTCATAAGCTAACTTATTAGCTATCAGCTAGTTTGCCAAACACAGCCTAAGTCTTAGTATCAATAAAGCTATTTTTATGGATTAACTTTTTTATGTATGATCATGATAGTTTTTTTTAGATGTTTTTTTAATAGATGAAAGAAATGTTTATTTAGCTCCAAGGAGCAAGTTTAAGAAAAATTTGGCTTTCTACATAAAGCTCTTCCTAACTTACTAAATAAGCCATTTTCATATCATTAAGCCACTACCAAAAAGTAATATATAGTTGACTGAATAAGTTAAATTCCATTAAGCTTCATTTAAGATGTTAACATTGGACCATTAACTGTAATACATAGTTGCATGTATATAAAGTTGTATGCTAATATGAGATAAGCCTATACCTACATATTATAAATATTCTTTGTAATAGGACAAGTTATTTAATGTCACATGTATAGCTATCACTAGTCAACAAAAAATATTTAATTTTTACTGCTGTTTTCATTTTCAAACGATATTTCAATTAGAGTGATTTCTATTCCACCCAATCAATTTGTCGGCTGAATGTAATAAGTTTTCCCATAAACATTTGTCTTATGCACCAATCTCCAAGACCTTTAAGCATTGCTCTTTATGAACTAGCGTGCCATTAATTGTATCTTGAGCACAAAACAAGAAGTAACTGACTGGGATCTCAGTCAAGTGGTAATACGTGGAATCCTCTCGATCACTTCCTCGAAGAATTTTTGTACCTGGATAAGAAAACCTTCCCTACAATGTCTTTTAGCTTTCTCCCTCTATTCTATTCACATATGAAGGAGGGTATGCAAAATGTCCCATCACACGAAAAATGCAACTGCTTTTAGTGGTCTAAAAAAAAGAAGAGGTGGGACGGGACCCGCATATAACACATATTTTTAATATCGATTAATACCATGTGTTTTCTAATAAATTGTTGAGAAAATATCTGATGGCCTTGAAGGGAATTAAACCAGTACCCTATACTTTGAGTCGATTCTATTACCAACAGGGAGTGAACCCAAATTTGGCCGGTTAAGTTACGTACAAAATGATTATGTGACCCACACTTTCTGGTCATACGAAGGGAAATTGATTTTTTTTTCATCGTTTTAGTTTGCTAAACAATAATTTTGTTTCCAGATTTGCAACAAGGCTGTGTCGGTTGCGGTTTGCTTGTAGTTGCAAGATCAAAAAATTCGACAATCCTAAGGTACGTACGTTACTTTGTAACGAAACAAATTTCATCACGCAACTATGATTATTTGTCGTTATCGTGGCTTGAACATATTTAGGATTAGATATAATGAAGCGACTTCTACTATTCATGATGTGTCATATTTCACTAATTATGTAGAAATGATATGAATAAATAGACCCAAGAATGATGCCTAGATTTATATATTAGAAAGAGTGAGTGGGGATATTTTGAGAAAAGGTGGGAGGGAGAGTATAAGCGATTTGGCTCAAACTCAAAAGCTCCAAGCCAAGTGAAGCCAGGGATTTTTTTTATATTAAATATATATATAAGAGAAAATTCAAATGAGAACGATAACTTTTTTAAGAAAATGCGAGAACGAGAACGATTCTCAACCACTCATCCTGTCAATAAAGGCGGCTTTGACCGGGTACCCTCCTTTAATCATCTCCACCTTCATGAATCGTGTCAATTCTTTGTGATCACGTCCACCGTAACCCAAAATGTATGGCTGAAAACCGTCCTTGCATTTTCTTAAATTGACATCGTTATCGTATGAACCCAGCTATCTGTGTTTATCTCTATATCTATATATTTGTTGGGAGGTTGGAAAGAAGGGTAATTGGATGGATGTGTGTAGTAAAGGTGATTTGAAAAAGACTGGGTTCCACGCCAAGGGAAGGCAATGCACATGGGGGGCTCTCCCAGAACCTATGTAGAACTTTTACACGCGTCAACACCCCCAAAACCACTGATTTCTTGGACCACCTTTCCTATCCATCTGCATCCTTACACCTGCACACACACACACATGTACTCTCACTAGCCGCCAATACATACAACACTCCTGTATCTATACATACCCCCCATATGCTCTTCAATTTAAACACAAAAGAGAGTTAATTTGGTCAACAATTATGTAGCAGCTTCTAAGACGTAACTATAAACAACTACTTATAAATTATTAACTTAAATATATATAATAACTAGTGGGGTAATTTGTAAAAATCTCGCTAATATAGCGTATCTCGACCAAGGTTCAACTTTTACTCCACCCAGTACAAGCTATCACAACAACATTCCAAGAAGTACTGTTTTTTTGTTTCCACAAAAAAAAGCAATCAAAAACTTTGTATTCTAATTTTTACACACTTGATATATATAGAGAGAAGAGTGTATGAGTCGGGCTCAAACGAGAATAATACGTATTTAAAAAACACGAAAACCATCAAAATCACATACGATTTCGCATTAACTTTAAAAAAAGCCCACCGGGCCAACACCTTGCATGAATTATTTATGATTTTGTTGGTTCTCATGTTTTCTCTCTCTCTCTCTCTCTCTCTCTATATATATTATATATATATAGCATGAGAAGTAGATCTGAACTGTTAATCACTTTTAATCTCATACACTCGATCCCATGAATTGCACTTTAAAAGGGAATTGATATGGTGCATCTCATTGTAACGTGCATCTAATTCACATCCAACATTAGAAAACCATTTCTTATGTTAACCTCAACTTCTCATCAAAATCCAACCCAATCGTGTGTATATATACGTAGTCCCTTTCTTTTATAAACCCAATAATTTGTATAAAAAATAGTGTTCATATAGTATCTTTTTTCTAGATGTGAAACGATCATGACCGTTTTCTTCCCCATACAAAATAGACTTCAATAATTTACATATGAAACTTGTAAGTTTGTATAATTTATTGGATTTGTAAATGATATTTTGTCTATATACATGTGAGTGTGTGTGTGTATATATATATATATATTATAGTCTTTGGTTAATCGATGGCAATCATATTGATCGGCTACTATAATGGGTGAAACGATGGTTATAAAATATGGGAGATCCTTTTTTAGGGAAAAATTCAAATACAAGATAGAACAATGCTTTAAATTGTAGTACAAATTTAGATGGGCTAACTAATCACGTATTTGCCCTTGAAACTTCAAGATATGATCCTCTCCTACACCATCGATCTTCACCAACCTTATCTCATCACACACATATATATATAATATATATATATGGAGGTTCAAACGAGAATGACATCAATTTAAAAGAATACGAGAATCAATCTCAGCCAATCATCTCAGGCCAATCATATATGAGAATGACTTTTGTGTACAAAATCATATATGATTAACAAAGGAAAAGTTCAGGTACAAAAAACATGTACAAAATCATATATGATTCATATAGTAAATCATATAGAAAATCACATGTGATTAACAACTGCGCGACTTGCCCCGCGATCTTAAGTCGCGGGCAAGGTCGCGCGTGTCTATTTTTTTCGTCCAGTGCTTAATCACATGTGATTTTGTACACAAAAAATCATTCTCGCATTCTCTTAAAAAGATATCATTCTCATTTGAACCTCTTTCTATATATCTATATATATATATAGGGAGATTCAAACGAGAAACATATCAATTTAAGAAAACGTAAGAAGCAATCTCAGCTACTCATCCGGTCAACAAAGGCGGCTTTGACCGGTCCCCCCTTTAATAATCTCTACCTTTCGTGATCACGTCCACCGTAACCGCGGGATGAGTGGCTGAGATTGCTCCTTACGTTTTCTTAAATTAACATGTTTCTCGTTTGTACCTTCCCCTATATATATATATATATATGTATAGGTACCTAATTTATTTTTAAATTAACATGTTTCTCGTTTGTACATAATTTATTTTTAAATCCGCCGAAAATGTTTTCTATTTTTTAGAAAATGTATTAATATTTCCGGCGATCCGACGGATTTAAAAAAAATAATTTAAAACTAAATTATTTTTAAATCCGCCGGAAATCCGTCGGAAAAGTTTTCCTATTTTTCTTTAAAGGTATTAATATTTCCGACGGATTTCCGGCGGATTTAGAAAAAGTAATTAAAAAATAATTTATTTTTAAATCCGTCGGAAATGTTTTCTATTTTTCTTAAAAGACATTAATATTTCCGACGGATTTCCGGCGGATTTAAAAAAATAATTAAAAAAATAATTTCTTTTTAAATCCGTCGGAAATCCGCCGGAAATGTTTTATATTTTTCTTAAAAGAAATTAATATTTCCGACGGATTTCCGGCGGATTTAAAATAATAATAAAAAAATAATTTATTTTTAAATCCGTCGGAAATGTTTTTTCTATTTTTTAAAAAAAATATTAATATTTTCGGCAGATTTCCGACGGAATTTAAAAAATAATTAAAAAAAATATTTTTTTAAAAACTAGAAATTTTTCCGGCGAATTTCCGACGGAACATAATTAATTAAAATAATTAATAGAATTCCGCCGGAAATCCGCCGGAAAATGTTAATTAATTATATTAAATTAATAAATTAAAACAAATAATTAGAATCCGTAGGAAATCCGTCGGAATCTGTCGAAATCCGCCGGAATATTTTATTGATTTTTTATTTTTAAAATATTTCCGGCAGATTTCCGACGGAATTCCGACGGAAGTCAACTTTAGTTGACTAAATTAACATCCGTCGGAAATCCGCCAGAAAATTTCTGGCGGATTTTTCCGCCAAAATATCCGCCAGAATTGCCTGTTTTTCTAGTAGTGGGTGTAATCTTTTCCTATATATGTTGAACCAATTCCTTCAAGAATTTGGTTTTCTCTTTGTTCTTCTTTTGGGTTCCAACCATACTTCCGTGTAAGACTTGTTCATTTTTTTTATGTAGCAAAATAGCAAATGCATGCATGAGCATTTACTTATATTGGGATTAAAAAATATACAAAATTTTCCATTGTAGTAGATTTATAAAGTTTTGCTTTGTTGATTTTACCCTTTATCTTCTCCCTTATTTTAGAAAAGCTTATCTCTTTGTGAATATGAAACCACAAAGGTTGATCCATTCATAATGGTGAAAAATGCTTGACATTGACAAAAGCTGCTACCTACTTTTCATCAAGTTATGATAAATATATATAGGTAGGTAACTAGTTGAATGATGTGTTAAAAGCTTTTAGTTTATTTAGGGGAGGGGGGGTTACACATGCTCTTCATTCGTTTCTACACCTATAATCCAAGTCAAACATTTCATGCTCTACCTAGAATACTTTGCACATTCGACCAATTTAATGTGGCACGAAATTCTTTCTCCAATTAGGTTATAAAGTTTTGGTATATATATAAAATATATTAAGTTTAGGAGAAAATTGCAAAAAAAATGAAAATCTGAAAAACATTCTTCTGGATGATATGCATATATGCATACAAACATTTTAGAATATGCACACATGCATAAAACCAAAAAACGACTTAAATTACATGAGCATACGGATGAATGGTTGCCAGGTTGTTTTTTAGTTTGTCATATTTTTAAGTTTTTCTCTGAACATGCCTCTAATATCATAACGTGTGTATCTACACGTTTTAGGGTCGTTTAAATGAGAGACGAAGGATCATATGAGCAAAAGAGTTATAGTGAGAAGCGCAATATGGGAACTCGATCCTTAGTCACTTTTAATCTCACCAACCCATAAATGAGCTTCTCATGTGAATTGATTCGGTGCACCTAGGACTCTAGGTGCATCTTAACTCTTTGCTATTCAATTAAAATTGATATAAAGGTGGATATCCCTTTTACCCTTCTCACAATAACTTCCTTTCTGATCGGATGTCAACCCTCAAATGAGAAATGCCAATAGTTTGAGAACCCACTATTTATGCTTTATTCACGAAGAAAATTATTGATTATGAAAAGTCATGATATACGTAATGAACCATATTCATGATTATTCATTATGAATGATGCATGACACAAAATGAGACAAGTGCAACATAAATGAGTTTATATGACGCTTGTTGTGGCGGATTGGTTATCGCTCAGGGGGTTCATAGCGCCCTAACCGAGTTTGAGCCTTCCCGTGCACATGCTTGGAGACATTTAAGTGGGGCCATGTTTAGCCCCCAAAATTGCCGGGATTAGTCAGGCTTTGACCCGGACACCCTTCACAAAAAAATGTTTAAGTGTCATAATATAGTGTTTTATAGTTACAAACATTTCATAGTGTTCTATCTTAGGCTCTTAGAATATATTTATATGAACTTTGTTGGCGTATTAACAAGTTTTTTAGAACTTTTCTTTTTAAAATATGTCATCATTTTGCAAAGTGTTCTATAAAACCATTTTCTTACAGGACACTATTTTTGAAAGCCAACGTCTTATAAAATAGCTAATACTACATTTTATTTTTTAGTGTTCTAAAATGTGCACCTTAACTTCTTAGGATTATAATAATGATGTCTTATAAATTTATTATAACACTTTTAGATATGACATTTTATTATTTCATCATGTAAATTTAAGTTTGATTAAGGAATCTATTAAAACATTTATAAACCCAATACCGTTATACAAAATGATAGATGGTACGGATATACAAAATGACACAAACCGAACTTCTTGTAACAAATTACGGATTGACGTTGATTGATTTGTTTGCAATTCAAAAGTTAATTGCAAGTTAATTAAGGTTTCAACTTTCAAATTAACTAACTAATCAAATCCATAAAGACCTATAGAAAATCATGACAACACCATCTCCAACTTTCTTCAGTCCCTATCTAAGCTAGGTCATGTAGGCAACCTTATAGAAAAACCTTTATTGCTAATTTAATCTATTGTTATCTTAATCCACAAGGATAAGACTAGGGTATTCCTCAAGTTTACTAGAGTTTTATCTAGCTACCAAGTTTTTAACTTGATTAAGGAAACGACAAAGGTGGTAATTAAGATAGGATAAGGATGAGAGTCCACTGTGTGTTTGTGTGTGTGTGAGAGAGAGAGAGGGATGCTATTATAAGCTGGCTGGCTTAATTGATCAGATTATATATAAATACTGGGTTATTGGGTTTATGGGTGTTTTAGGGAATAAAAAAAACAAAGGAAAAGTTGCATAAGTGTTTGGAGTGTAGTGATCCACGCTAGGGTGAGTATTTTGCAGTGTATTAATGGTTTAAAAAAATGAAAGAATTAATTGGAAAAGATGCGCATGGTATGGAAAGGATTCCCATAGTACGTATGCTTTTGAGTTGTTTAAGAGATTAATTAAAGGTGCTAAACACTATGATTAAGGATTATTAAAATGGGTGTCATCTTTATACCGACAGACCTCACCCTTGTTTCCAATTTTCCAACTCAATGATTCTCTTCTTAAACATATGTATAATTGTGAATGGTGATTGGATCTAAACACATTAGTTTCTAGCTAATCAGAATTATTAATTTCCCTCATTACCACCTTATGTATATAACTAATTTAACATCCCTTTTAGATCTTCATTACATATATATTTATACAAGTCTTAATCTCTCTCTTTCTCTCTCCCTATTTATTCATGGTACAATTACAATATATATATGTCTAAGATATTATCTATCAAGAGCTGGCCACTTTAGCAAGGACAGTTTTGAGAGTATTGTATATTTCAGCAGGTTTATATTCTCCAAGAGATGCATGCATGACTAGGGGTGTAAAACCTTAGCTCGAAAAGTTAGTATTGGATTCGAGGTTGAATAATTTTTTCAAAGTAGAACCTAAACTCTAGTTCGATGCCCATTTCGCAAATTGGAGTTATATATATTATACGTAAGATAAAGAGATTTGTAAGCTCGTTTATGGCTTGCTGTTAAGATTGATTGACACTTTTATTAGCGTGAGTTCGATAATTTTATATTTTGATTATATAATTTATAAACATGTGAATATGTTTGGTTCGAAAAAAATGTATATTTGAATGTCTCACCTCGACTCAAATATTCAATTGGTTTTCAAATGAGCTCAACCTAACATAGATATTATGACGCTTGACCAGTTGATCTTTTAAGTAAAAACTAGTTTTACTTTGTGTCAAATTAGACTTGAATGGTTTGCTAAAGAGCTCGAATCTTGAACACTCTTATGTATGATGGATTGACGGTTATGTCTAGTTGGTTTTTTTTCCATTGAGTCTTGTATGTATGAAATTGTCTGTGGATTTCTATATAGATTGATAAGGTTTTTATTTAAGAAAGTTTCTCTCAAATAAAATGAACATAAGTAGGGATTATGATTTTTTGCATAAAACTTTCCACTAAATTTGTTCTAAATAAGTCATCTTTGTATATAACTGAGTGAACATGCTAGGAGGCTGTTAAGCTTATCACAAACATGCCTTGGCTTTTTAGGGTAAACATAGGTACTACTAATTAATCTACACATGTATTTGTGCTATTGGATGGCACAAACTACAAAATTTATTGATATTATATATAACCAATTGATGATGGAATTTTTTAAGGGTACCTCCTAGCTAGGATTCTATAGCTAGAAATGATAAAGAATTATAACAATAGAAGTATAATAAGGGATTGTTATGTGTAAATGTGTGCCCTTGACGTATAATCAGTGTCATTATCTCTTTAAGGTCAAATTTGTTTGTGTCGTATATTCCACACACAGTTTCCTTCCATGTTTCCCTCTTCGCTTACCATTCTCTCTCTACTTATAATAATAATAATTTTTTCTTAAATAAAATACGTATACATACTTAAATTCTGTATCTATAATTTCTTTAAACTAACCCCATCTCTTTGAGTAAAGATTTGCATTCTCTTCAATCCTCAGTAACAACCTCTTGTTGATGTGGTAGTGAAACTTTTAGTGATTTGCACAAAAAAAAATCACCCTTATCTTAGAGCCCCTTTTGTTTAAGATCATCTTAAACCAAATTACTCTCATGGTTACAATTAGATTTGGTGTCGTGAATAGTAATATAACAAACATATGAGGGAGGTCAAAATGTTGATACAATTTTCAAATGTTCTCTACTTTTATAGTTTCAATGGATTCAAAGTGCATTAAGAATCTTAATATTTCGTAACCCATGTGTGTGGAGGCTAATTCTTCATTTGATGGACGGTTTCTAGGCTTTGACTTCTCTTTTGTGTGTTTAGTTTTGGTGTCGAGTTGTTCTATATTTTAGTGGGCTTTGTTTGTGTTTTTACTTCTTTGCAAGGCCTTTTGCTCTGTTTGTTGCTGGTTAGTTCTGTTTTCTACTTCTTGTGAAAAGTTTGATTGTTTTTCTTTATACATTTAGGTGTTTCGTGCTTATATCATTGTTTTGCCTTTAAAAAAGCAAAGTGTGCATGATATTCTTGGGTGACGAATGTTTGCGTTGATTTCGTATATACATGTAGGTCATTGTTGGTAAAATGTTTTTTTAGTACCTATGGAATATTTGAGATGTTTTTCTATACATATAAAATGACAAATTTTATAAATGAAATTAATATTGTTTTATAGTAATTACTTATTATAAATATGTAGACAAGTAAAATGGAATTAAAACTCATAAAAAAATAAAATACTACATTAGTTTTAGATAATTAGAATAAGAAAAGATTTATGATATGGTGATATATACATGTGTGTGTGATTAATAAAAATATTCTTAAGTGATTGGATAAACGTATTTTATAATGAACATAGGTTTCATCAACCCATGAATTACGCCTTAATTTTAGGCGTATTATAGGTGGCTTAGGACTTTGAAATTCGTCATAAGCTCCACTTTTAAGGTTTAACATTAAGCATTTTTAATCATATTGCATCATCACATATCACCCAATTAAAAATTTCAAAACTCGTGTAAAAAAAAACCCTCTTTACCTTTATATTGGGTAACATGCTATAGAGGATTAATTCGTCATTTTATTCCAAAAAAGGAAAAGTAAATTGCATTTAGAATGCGACTAATTTGGTTTTTTTCATTAAAATATTAAAACAACCTTCATAGCTTCTATATTTTGTCTATGGTGACTAGGGGTGAGCATTGGAACCAGAACCACCGGTTCCAGTTCTTCGATCGGTTCCGGTTCTCATTTTTTGTGGAACCGTTAACCACCGGGTATCCGCCGAAACCGGGTTAGGTTATATCTATTAATAAAAATAATTTTATATATATGGTTGTTATGTTTAATCGACTAACTTTGAAATTATTATTTTACCTTTTATGTTACACACTCACACATACACTTAGGACCACGTTTTCACTTGACCTATTTATTCTTTTTTTTTTTGATATTTTTTATATCATATTTAACATTCAAGTTTTTTTTGTTAATTTTATTTTAAAAAAATGTCGTAATTATTTATATAGTTTTAGTCGGATAAGTTTTCATCGTTTTACTATTTATTTCGTTACATTGTGACTATGTAATAACTAATAATCACTTTTTTATAACATAAAATATTAAAACAACATTTAAAAAATTAAATACCGGGTATCCGATTTCGGAACCGGAACCGGTTCCCAAATATGAAGAACCGGTGCAACCAGTTCCTGTTCCTTCAGTTTAGGAACCGCCAATTCCGTTTCCATAAATTTTGGTCGGATACCAATCTTTGCTCACCCCTAAAGTGGTGACTATAATGTTAGGGTGTCTATCCATTACATCCCAATGGATTTATGTAGATCTCTTTCATTTGATACATTCATTCGGACTGGATTTTGACATCTTATCCACTTCGATTGAAATTTCACAACTAATCCAATAGATAATTGGGTTCAATTCTATCCATTGAATTACGGATGCTCGGAAGAGCCCAAGTGGGGCCTAGACCCGACTTAAAAAGGTCCAACCTAGTAAGCTTGTAGTCGCATTTGGACCAGTCTTTAAAGCACGAGCTGGCCGAAACTTCAAAAGGCCGGGGGGGGGGGGGGGGGTGGGGGGACTAGAGGCTAGGACCAACCTGAAAAAGCCTGATCGCAACTTTTGCCAACCCTAAAGCATGGCCTACCGAACCATTTTTTTTACTGAAAATGGGTTTGGAAGGCTCAATTCGAGTCTTATGCATCTCTACTCTGGATACAACTATTGATTATCCATCGGTAGATTTATAAGATGTTTTGATACAATTTACAACCTATTAAACCACCCTTTCAAACATTATTCATACATTTTTCCAATCTATTACTTAGACAAGTGATTAGATGGTAATTAAATGAGTTAATTTGGTTTTATTGATTTTTGGTTGTCATTCAATAATCTTCCGGTCCAATTGGATGAAGAAATTTTGGATCCAAATCCAATTACAACTAGACCCTAATAGTGATTGACCGATTCTAATTAGATCACATGGTTTTTGAAACATCCCTAATTACCTTTTTTTTTTCATACATGCTATTGCTCCTAAGTGTAGTAGTTAGTTTTGAGATGGTATATTTACATTAACAAGCAAGGGTTTGAGTTTTACAACCGCAATGTGAGAGTTATTAGTCTTTTGAGGTTTAGGCTATGTTTGGCAAACTAGCTGATAAGTAGCTTATGAATAAGTTATGTTTGGTAAAAACTAGCTCATTAGTATGTAAAAGACCAAAAAGGGTATGTCGGAGTATAATAATTAATATTAAGAAGGGTATAATTGGAAAAAACTGTAAAAAGCTCATAAAACGCCACTCTAACTAGCATTTCCATAAGCTAGCTTATGGTTAGGTGTGTAAACGGGTCGAGCTTTTATCAAGTAATTCGAGCTCGAGCTCAGCTCGTTCGAGTCGAAATTTACCGAGTTCGAGTTTGAGCTCAAGCCCAAAAAACAAGCTCGAATATTTAACGACCCTAGCACGAGTTCTTAAGTGTTCGACTCAAGTTCTTATCGAGCTTTTCGAGCCTTATATTGCATATATGTATATTCTATATTATTATATATATTATGTATATATAAGGGACATCTATCATAATAACCTAAATATGTATCTTTCGAGTTTTTCGAGCCGAGCTCGAGTTATACCCTAAATAACCTATTTTTTTTATGTAATTTCGAGCTTTTTGAGCCGAGCTCGAGCTATAATGTATCTTTCACGAGTCGAGCTCGAGCTTGAAGTATGAAAGCTCGTCGAGCTATCGAGTCCAACTCGAGCTTGACATAAAGTCTCGAGCCGAGCTCAAGCCCTGTCAAGGTCAAGCTCGGCTCGACTCATTTACACCCCTACTCATGGTCCATCCAAACATGTATTAGCTTATAAGCTAGTTTAATTTTGCCAAACACAGCCATAGGCTTTATGTACGCACTGAACACTCAAGCCGTCCACCCGGTGAGTCACACATATTTTTAAGCTAATCTTTTTTCATTTTTTCAGGTAACATCAATTGCTACATCTTTGGACGATTCATAAGGATGAAATTACTTAGTTACCCTTTTATAAATGTATTAATAATATACCTTCAAAATAAATGTATTAATAATACGGATTAAAATTCATTTGAGTTGATAAGTAAAGTTCTTTTTTCTTTTTCATTACGCATGGGGAATTTTAGAGTTTTTACATAATATTTGATATTTATAATTAAATTTGTCGTTTTAGAAGGTCAGCGATCTAGACTTTAAGAAATGTCAAAAGAATGCATAAGTGAAGATAAATCTAAATTTAACTTAGATCAATCTTTTAACTCCTTCAATTCTCACACGTTAATTTATCATGTTTTATTTTTGGATTAAATTTTTTCAACAAAATACTTTTTGATATATATTCTTTTTAATAAAAATGTCAATTTCCTGTTATGTTAAATATTTTCCGACCAAGACATTAATACACACAGGAGAGTATTTTGACATTAACGCTGTGTTCTTAAAAAATTGATGGAAAGGAAAAGAAAAGAAATGAAAGGAAAAGAAAAGAAGGGAAAAGAAAGGAAATGAAAGTAATTTTTTTATTTGTGTTCTTGAAAATGAAAGGAATGGAAAAGAAAAGAAGGGAAAGGAAAGGACTTTCTTTCCTCAGCTTTCCGTCCAAATGTGGGAGGAAAGTTTTGGAAGGAAAGTCATCCTTATTTTCCTTCCTAATCCCTTCCTTTCCTTCGTAAAAATATTTCGAGAACATGACCTTTTTTTTAGTTTCCTTCTCCTTCCTTTCCTTTCCTTCCCTTTCCCTCCTAAAGTTTTTTCGAGAACACGAGTTTTTTTAACTTTCCCCTCATTTCTCTCACTTTCCTTCCCCTTCCTTCGTTAAAAAGGTTTCGAGAACACAGCGTTAGAGTGAATTATTTTTGCCTTTTAAAAAACCACTTTTAATTTGATATTTGTATTAAAAGGGTCACCATACTTGAAAAGATTTCGAAAAAGAAACTTTTATAGCTTTTACACAACGAGGGTTCTTGCCAAAAATAAAAAAAATCATGATTGAATATTTTTTCTTTAAATTTAAAATTAAATATAATAATTATAAACTAAAAATAATAATTCTTTAATTTATTTAGTCCTTTTCGACTTGATATGCTCTAAGCCTAGACCATCAACGTCATTAAGCTTAAAGTCCAATAAACACACACACATAAAGATTGTAGGCCATAATTAGAAAGGATAAATAGAAAATTTTTGACATCCCAACGACTAAAGCTACTAAGGTGTAGAGTTTAGATTGGTTTAATTATATAATTATATAAGTAGATAGTAGATAGTACATCCAAATTTTATCTTAGACTTAGAGGTCGAACTATTGGTGTTATTATTTGTTATATATCATGTGATTCATGTTTGTGCAAAAAAGTTTATAATCTACAATATCTGAGTTGAAATTATTTTGTCTGAAAAGTATCATGTAAAAAGCATATTAGATACAAACTAATTTTTTAGATGCTTAGGTTAAGAGAATATACGAAAATCTTCGGCCCAAGCATGCAATGATTTATAAACCTAGGAGTGTTTGCATGTATGGATCTAGAGTTTTTTTTTAAAGTGGTTATGAGACCATCCGCAACGGGAGGTATCGGGTTCCATCGGTTTGCTCGGCTTCCATCAGCACACCGTTGTGGACGTATCGGGTTCAAGGGAATCGCACCCACAAGCCGATCGCGTAGACAATACCCACCCCACCCCACCCTCCTCACCTCTCTCTCTTTCTTTTTTTCTCTCTCTCTCTCTCTCTCTGTTTTATTTTTAATTAGATGGTATTGGGTAAACCATTGTGGATGAATTGAGTTAGATTGAGCTGGTTTGGATAAGATAGTGGAAAACTGATGTGGCGCTGATGTGACGATTATGTTGACTGGGTTGAGAGTCTACGGGTAAGAATAGTCTGATAACTAGCTATCATAAAACAAATTAAAATTAAAATTACGGTTTTAGCAACAAAAGTATACAAACACTAACCTTAAATATTAATAAACTATTCCCAGTTTCAAGAATTTATCATGTTTTTCTTTATAAAGTTTCACACAAGTCTTTGAATTTTCAATAGTTATGTGATTGCAATCCTATATTTCACCTTTACCAAACTAAAAATGTTCTACGGAGAATCAAATATGTGATTGCAATCTTCCATATAGATCTATCCATAGGTGTTTGATTTGATAAATCTTTTTGACAAATTTGGATTTCGTGAAGAAATTTAGAATCGAAAGGATTTGAAAATATTTGTGTTTGGTTAGGGTTTAATTCCATTCTTTAGATAATAAAAAGTAATTATAATTAGTTAAATTAGTTTTATTAATTGATTATTACAAAATGATTGTTTTCAATATTTCTTAGCCATTATTACAAACTTCTATTAAATTAGGTGATATACCAAATTACCTATGAGATTTCTAAATCCAAATGTTTGGGTGATTTCCGTTCAAAAATTTCATCTAAACCAAATACAAGATAGAAATGAAATCTTATTTCAAATTCCATCAAATTTCTTCAAATTCAACAAACCAAAAATCTCTCTTAAGTGGCATTTTTTAACAAAATGGTTTTGAGAAAACTGAATTTCGTGAAATGATTTAAAATTAAAGAGATTTGGATTTTAAATCTTTAATGTACTTGATTTAATATATTTTAAACCATTACTACTTATAAATTAGACGAACTCCTATTAAAATTCCAACCATCCATTGAAATTTTCAAATCCAAACAATCTTTCAAACAAAATATAAATTAACATATAAAGTTTAACTTTAAACTCCTCCAAATTCAATTTAATCTTAAAAACCAAATGAAAAAACCTCAACGGATAACAAATCAATGCTGCAATTGTCAATAAAATAAAGGGAAAATTGCCGAAAAAGGTAACATAAATGTCAAAAAAATCCAATCAAGGGAACGTACATTTTTTTTTGCCGAGAAAGGACTATGCATTTGATTTTGTCAAAAAAAAAGGAATGTGACCTGATTTACTTGATGATTGCTTAGTCAGCAGGTAACCTGCTGACGTGTCTGTCCAAGTGGCAGTCCAGTCAGCACCATCAAATTGCCGAAAAAGGTAACATAAATGTCAAAAAAAATCCAATTAGGGGAACGTACATTTTTTTTTTTGCCGAGAAATGACTATGCATTTGATTTTGTCAAAAAAAAAAAAGGAATGTGACATGATTTAACTTGATGGTTGCTTAGTCAGCGGGTAACCAGGTGACGTGTTTAATTTGTCCAAGTGATAGTCCAGTTAGCACCATCACACCTTTGATCAGCGTTGATCGGAGTTGACCGCCACCACCACTCATCGTCACCCACCGCCATCGACTGCCATAGCCACGCACCGCCATCGATTGCCATCGCCACGCACCGCCACCGACTGCCACCCACCACCCATCCCCCTCTTTCTTTGAATTCAACATCTAATTGCGTATAGATGAGGTAGGCGAGTCAAGCAGACAAGCACCACCACCACCCACGTCCGCCGCCACCCCCCACCACCCACGTCCCCTGCCACCCACCGCCACCCGCTGCAACCCACGACTCCTCACCACCCACCGCCCCCACCACTCCCTGCCACCCACTCCCACCACCACTTACTGATTTTGCCGGAAAAGGTAACATGAATGTCTAAAAAATCCAATAAGGGAACGTATATTTTTTTGCCGAAAAAGGACTATATATTTGATTTTGTCAAAAAATGGGGAAGAGTAACCGGTTGTACAAGTTACCGGTTACTCTTTCCCTTTTTTTGACAAAATTAAATGTATAGTCCTTTCTCGGCAAAAAAAAATGTACGTTTCCCTGATTGGATTTTTTGGACATTTATGTTACCTTTTTCGACAATTTTCCCTAAAATAAATACATAGAGAATATGGTGTTAAATTAATATAAAAATATACGAATTTAATTAAAGGTTTATGAGGTTATTTAAATAGAAAATAAGAGACCGTACAAAGAAACGTGTATGGAGGGCAAGTGGGGAAATGTGGCTTCCCATCCAATGATACAAGTGGCCCTATTCCTTCTTTCTTCTTGTTCTTCTCCTTTTTTTTAAAATTTTTTTATAATTAAAATTTAATTATTAAACTTGTTCCACCTAATTGCCCTTTTAATCTAAGCCTTAGCACATGCTTACCACTCATCTCTACTTTGTTTTATTTATTTATTTTCTTAATCACCTCCTAAATTGAAACATACCTGGTATATCTCACTCCTAAGGCTATGCGTTCTAAAAAAGATAGCTGTATAATAAGTAATGTCTACAAAATGATATATAAAAAAAATTAAGAGTAAATTAATCTAGTGGTATCTAAATAAACATAGAATCAATTTCAAAAGAGATCAATAATTCATATCTAACAAATTACAAAGAATTTTGTGACTATTTATCATAGATAAATAAAAAAATGTATGCTAAGTTGCTAACCTTTTGAATCTTCTAAAAGTATGAGGAGAAACAAAAATGTTGACAAAATTACTTGAACGTTCAAATAAAAATAGAAGAGAAACATAAATCGTTAATCGTTTTTCTCAATTTTAATTATTTCACCAATACTCAATGCTCGTTTTATTATATATATATATATATATATTGTTATGAGTAAATTTTTGTCCTTAATCATTCTATTGTGTTTAAACTTCTATTGGATGCTTTTTACGTACTCTAAAATAGAGGCGGGTTTTAGGTTCAATTTGAAACATAAAATTGATTAGGAACCTTAGAACCATTTATCACATGATATGACATATTTATTAAGAATATAAACGTATTTTTTTATACGTATTTTATGTATATTTATCGTGAATGCAAATTTTAAATGAATAATATGAATGTAATTTTCAAATGAATAAATATGAAATCAATTTGGGGTGGTCTCCTTTGTAATATATCGTAATATTGTAAAAGACTTCTGATTAATTTATAGATATTTCTTTTAATTATATTTGTACATATAGAACATAGAAAAATATCGTGGACCCAACTCAATGCTATCTTTTGTAATAATGACAGTTAGCAACTATAGTTTTGACGAAAAAGGTTTTAAAAAATAAACTCAACAGAATTCTCTTAAGAGATATTCCAATTTTTATAAGATATTGAGTAAATTACAATTTTGGTCCTTATGTTTTACACTCACTATCAAGTTTGGTCCTTCTTATAAACTAATAACAATTTTGGTCACCATGGTTTGCATTTTATTTCAATTATAGTCCTTTTGACTAACTATGGTTAAAAGAGTAATTAATATGTTTATCTTTTCTTCTTTTTTGTCTTTTTAATATCATATAGTAAATTACAATTTGAGTCCTTCTGGTTTGTCTCTTTTCATTTTTGTCTTTCCTACAATTTTATTATTCATTTTATACCCCTTATTAAATTAATTAATTAATGATATTTTTAATTAAAAATATGTACTTTATTTTTTTAATTATGTCTTCAAATTTTTTTGTAAACATCTTTAAAATGAATTCATTACTAAATCTTTAAATTTTTTATGCATGTAATATATGTGTGTGTGCGCGCGCGCGCAAATCCATCTACACTAATCCAAAAAAAGTATTTTCTATCTTAAGTTGGGTTCATAAAACGTACCATTTTTTCTTAATAACGGTAAAAGAAAATATAAATTTATCTATTACTAATTAAAAAAATGCGTCGTTTCAGATAAAAAAATTCATTATCTTCTAGCCATTTTGTTGTAAAATTTTACGAAATAGACATCAAGTCCTCCATTGGCAAACTTGACTATAAGACAAATTTTTTTACATATATTACTCATGTCCGTTAAAATAGAGGAGCTAGGCCCATCAATGTAAGAATCCGTCCATGGAGTTTCGATATTTACATTTTATACCTAAGTGGCTAAGTCTGCCAATGGAGGAGCGGCATTTGGTGGGTCTGATGGCTATTTTGTAAACTTTTATAAGAAAATAGCTAGGAGATCATATCACTAATTTAAAATAGCTAAAATAATGGATTTCACTTTCAGATACTTCATTTAATTGGTTATTTAATTTTCACTAAATAAATTTAAATTGATGATTTTTTTAAATCTAATAATTATACTATAAAGTATTTGTTTGATACACATTTAGAGAAACATTTAATTAAAATGTTAAACTAATAGACAGATTAATTTTGTTTTTTTAAATGGCTAGATTTTTTTTAAAATTTGAGTGTAAAATATGTATTATTTTTTATTTGATTAAAAGTATCATTAATTAATCTAATAAGGGGTATAAAATGAAAAATTAAATTATAGGAAAAAAAAGAAAGAATAAAAAGATACAAATGAGAAGGACTCAAATAGTAATTTACTATATGATATACAATAAGACAAAAAGAAAGAAAAAACAAAATATATTAACTACTCTTTTAACCATAGTTAGTCAAAAGGACTAAAATTGAAATAAAATGCTAACCATAGTGACTAAAGTTGTAATTAGTTTACAAGAGGGACCAAACTTGATAGTAAGTATAAACCATAAGGACCAAAATTGTAATTTACTCAAAGATATTTCATATTCTCGAAAGTTATTTAAAATTTTCATAAGAATTTTCTATATTCAAGTTTATTATTATTATAATTACTACAAGACATTCGACAAATGCCTTTGTGTTATGTTGAAAAGTTTAAGAGAAAATTAACTTTTTTAGCCATTTAAAAAATCATTTAACTTCCTAGCCATTTTCTTTCTAAATATCCTCAAATAACCATTAGAATTGCCCCACCAAAAGTCATCCCGGACAACTTATGCTCATTCCGGCCAATTGCTCCGATTCCGGTCAAAATGAACCACGATAGGCCACTTTTTCACCATAGTCGTCCCACCCAAAGTTGTTCAGGGAGACTTTTGTGTTTTTACAACTTCAACATTTTGTCTCCCCAACAAAAATGTTTGTGGAAAAATAAATAAAAGAGAATAAGTCGCCCAACATGAGTTTGTGGTTTGACTTATGTAAAGATATTTGTGTGAAAATCATTTTTGTCCCCTCAACTTAAGTCGTCCCAACAAGAGTTGCCTAGGGGGACTTTTAATTCCCTGATGGTTGTTTTGTTGGCCGCAATCAGAGCTTTTTGTCAGAAATCATCAATTTCGCTCGAGGCGAGTTTCTATGGGGTGACTATCATGGTCATTTTGGTATATCAGGAAAGAAATGGTTAGATGATGAAGTATTTTTCAAATAGCTAGAATAATAATTTTCTCATAATAATAAATATGTTATTTTTTCATTTGGATTTCCTTGTTTCGTTAGTGTAATATTTATTATAATTAGCACATCTATAAATCTATTTAATTAGTAGAAATTGTCAAAAATGATGGCCAATTAATGTTTGCCAATATACATTAAGTTTCTAGTACATTGTTTTGTACTATGTCTACATTTAATTGTTTTTAAAGCTTTCAAAAGTAATCTAAATCCGTTTCTTTTCAATAGAAGTACGTTTGTTTATTGGGTCCAAGACCATCCACAGCTGAAGCGTCAAAACCATCGGCAAGGGCTTGTTGTCGATCGGCAAGTCCGGTAACAATGTCGTGGTTGATTGGCATGGAGAGAAATCGGCATGCCCTTGTCGACTTGTTAGACTACCCCACCCCATCCCACCCTCTCTCTCCTTTCTCTCTATCTCTTTTTTTTTATTTATTAATTATTTAGATTGGTATGGTGTGGTTGAATTGGGAAGGATCGATAATGTTTTGGTAAGATACTGAAAAGTTGATGTGGTGCTAATGTGTCGACGGTGTTATCAATTTGGGTGCATATTAAGATGGGATACATCATAATTTAAGATAGATAAACCAGATTAATTCTTTTTAAAATTTGTAATTCATGGATAGCAATGAAATAAAAAGTGTTTAAGGATTCAGATAAACTTCTCAAGATTCTCACGATAACTTAACTTCTTATAAAACTGATTATATATAATATAATATAAAAATGCTTTTTATTTAGATATTATTTTTTCAAGACCCTTTGTTATGATATGAATATTAAACGACCATACTTTTTCCTTCCTTTGCGGTGTACATGAAATGGGGTTCTAAATCCTTAATTACTTATCTAGGTTTGTTTTATATCTATTTTTAAAAAAATGTTCACTTTTCAATATTCAAGATGAGAAGATTATATATTTTGATTTAGAGAAAAAATGTCATTTGATAGAGGAAAAAAATCTAAAAAAATATATTTTCTCATTTTAAGTTATTAAGTTCATAAATTTTTTGGAGTAAATAAACTATTGAATTTTTTATTTTGAATAATTAGATTCCTCAACATTTTCTTTAAGTAGATAAATTATAAACTTTTGTAAATTGGTTAATCTATATTCTTTAAATAGATATAAATTACTTGTAATCTACTAAAAGAATTTTTAAGTAAAAAACATAAATCACGTTATCTTTTTCCAACTCTACTTACATTGAAAAACGCTCTAATTGCGGCCACCTCCTTCGCCACCTCTTGCTAGTCGCTACCCCATCATGCCCGCTCTCAAAGTCCCAATCACTGCCTATCGCACCACTGTTGGCCCATTCCATCAATATCTTCTTTTCGTCTATGTTTTTTTAATTCTCTCTTTTTAATTTGTCCGTACGTACTCCATTAAAATGTTGGAAAAGAGGAATAACTAAAAGATAAAAAATCTTATTAAAAATCCTCGTTGGCAAAGAGCAACGACAATGATGGGCCACGATGGAGGGCATGTGACGAGATGGAACGATACCGTTTGGTGCTGAGGTGTTTTGGAGCATCGAAACTAATTCAGGTTTTTTTTTGCTTCAAAACTTTTCTAACCGGCAACAAATAGCTTTTCAATTGAAAGAATATATAGATACAAAATTTAATGGTTTATTTAGCTAAGTAAAAAGTTGCGTACTTACTTAATATGAGAAATTTCGTTAGGCTTCTCGACTTTTACTTTTGATTAACTCAAAAACATAAATTATTCAGTTCAAAAAGTATCTACCATTTATATCATGCACACCTATTTTGATACGGAACAAATACTTATTATCTTTCTTAAACTTTTTTATTAATCTTGATTAAAAAACAATAAATACCCACATGGCAATTTTTTTAATTGTATTGGCTGTATTATACATAATTTGTATATCAAAAAATGGTTTCTAGATTGCTCTCCTCCCAGTCCCAGGTGTGTTGTAGATCCAAAGACAATGGTTTGTGGTAGCTTTATTGGGCACTAGGGTGCACCTAATTGTGTTTTTATGTGGTCCTAACTTGGTGTCTATATATCAATGCAAAAGCATTGCTTAACTTTTGGTTAATTAATTAATTAAATTAAACTTTAAAGTTTTAATTTTAAGCTTTGGGAATCATATCCACTATTTGCTTCTTCTTGGAATGCTAAATGAAATTATTTAATTAGGGTTTAGGTTTATCATGGTGGTTTGTTTAATTATATCAAGATTCTGTAGATCTTAATCAGGATTATTATAGGATACGATGTATATAAAATAATGAAGTTAAGTGTTGTAGAAGTCGACTGAGTATGTGGCTGGAGGACGTTAGGAAGACGTGTGAAATTGTGGACTGTTTGATTGGAAGAAGAAGATTTCTAGGGTATGTTAATGACTTGTAGTAGGACGAAATCTGACAAGTGTGTATGGAATGATTTTACGTTTTTGGTCTGCGGTCGACATGGAAACTAGTAAAGATGGTATAAAAAAACGTAAGAGAAGGTATACGGCCGAAGACGGATTTATGTATTTTTTTTTTAAATGGTATCACGAAATAAATTCCATAATGACCAAAAATTTTATTTTATAATTTTTCATAAAAACCTCTAAAATTGTAAAGTTTATGGTTTTTAACCATAAAAAATTTATGGTTGCATATTTACACTTAGGTGGCGTTCAACTTTCAAGATGAGTTGAAATTCTGAAGTTTGATTTCAATCATGAGTTTTAAGATGTGATGTTGAAGTTAGATCTACGAATCAACAAGACTGTTTATTTTTGTAAATTGATAACTGTCTGAATATGTATAATTGTTATTTTATCCCAAAAAAATTCAACTTAAATACATCAAAAAGATGAAAATCAATGATCAAATGATTGAACGAAAAAAAGAGAATGTTGATAGATTTGCGAGCCTATATAGTTTAATCATACTTCACACCAAAGCCCTGATTTAAATGATTCAAGATGTTCTGGAAAGCCAACAAATATATCTACAATCTTCCCGTGTTAGGTTTTTTGCAAATTCAGGGTGCATCTGGGATAAATTGACATTAAAATCTAAAATGGTACTGGATGGAAATAAAAGGTATTTAAGTGGCTAGGTTATCACTAATCTATTAGAAGATATTAACGGTTAAGAGAATATGAAAAGTAAAAAAGGGGTCCGAATTGTATTATGTTTGACCGAATCATACATAAGTGACAAATAAGAACTGAAGACCAAAAAATAAACAAGGCCTTAGCCCCATCATTTTAATGGTTTCACAGGCAAGCACCTTCTTAAAAGTAATCTGCCCTTGTAGATGCCTACTATAATAAACGTTTAATTTCTTATATCATATACTTTTTCAAGTTGGAAACCCGTATATCTTATAATTACTGATTACATGGATCTCAAGTTATATCGTTAGTCTTGATTACATACATATATTTGTAAAACTTTTAATGGGTTAAGTACACCAAAATGTATCCAAGTTGTCACATTTTATCATTGTGTGCACTCAACTTAAAAACTTACCATTATGTGTACTCAAATTGCTAAAATTGTCATTCTAATGTACTAAACTACCATTCTATGTATCCATTTAATGTACTTAAAAACATAACATTTAATGTACGGAACCCTTAATGTTTTTTAAGTTGAATACATACAATGATAAGTTTTTAAGTTAATTACGCAGAATGATAAAATGTGACAATTTCGATACGTTTTGATATACTTAATCTTTTTTTAATCTCATATAAATTTATTGTGACTATCAATAATTTTAAATCATATTTTTAAATTGATTTCGAAATTATTAGTTCAATCTATAACTACATAATGTCCTATGAAAGTTCCAAAGATTATTTCATCAAAAAGTTGTAATTAGAGTATTAATTTATTCATTTTTTTGTAACAAAATAACTAATTATATTGATTTACAAATTCTATTTCGCATAATTTTATATAGGTATTTAATAAATTATTTTTAAAATTATTTTCCCTACAAGATGTTGCAAAAACGTTAAAAGCAAAATGATGGGCCTTAAAAGTATCTAAAAGTTCAAGATATTAAAGCTCTTGTATGTGTATTTATTGGGCCATTTGATTGGTTCAAAGTGAATCAAATTTGTATACATTCTTTTGGTTCTCATATATTGAAGTATAGACCCAAAAAAATCCAGTTAACCTCGTTCGTTAGAAGTGAAATCGAACACATTTAGAACCGATGACGAATAAATGACAGAACAAAATGCAACGTTTAGACAATTTGGTTGGTTAAAAGGATGTCATCTTTAATGAAAGGTATGATTGTATTTGAAATACTCAATCGGTATAACATAACAACCACTAATTATACGTACATATAAATGAAATTTGTTTGTTTAGCGGTTAAATTTTGAAAGAAAGTTGTTCGGTGGCTCCTAGTTCATATATCAAGTTGAATCGTTAGAATGTTAAAAATAATTTATAGGAATGCATATTTGCACATTTAGTGGTCTCGATGTAAGTTGTAACACCTCAATTTTCATCAAGGATGTCTTGTAAAAAACAATAACATGCAGAACTTGTTATTGAATCAGACTTTTATCTTGCATTTTACTTTTTGCTTTGTAGCCAAAGATTTGTTTAGGGTTTTTTTTTCTCCATAACGTAGATTTATTTTCTGCTTTAACTTCAAGCGTTTTACAACACTTTCCTTATAGACATAGTAACTCGTTCATGTTATGAAGGACATACCCAATGGTTTTATGGTGACACGTATCATCTTTTCATTGCTCCATCATAATTTAAAAACTTATAGAGTTGTAAAAATTGTGATCATATCAATTTATTGTGTGTCACACTTTTTACAATGAGGACACAAGTTTCTCTTTGTATAGTTGGTTTGCAAGACTTTTCTTCCACCCTACACCGGAGTTTGAATCCTATTAATTTCATGTTCTTAGTTTTTAGTTAAAATTTCAGATTTACTATATTTTTGAAAAAGAATAGTAATAAAGGACTTGAACACATAACCTTACATTCGAAAATCAATGAATTACCTGACATACCAATAATGATTTTTTTTTTTTGAAAATACTCTTATATTTGTTATAGTCAAATGATGTCATCGTTTAAAAAAATTATGAGTCCATTCCTACATGTTATGTCCTTAATGATTCAACATCCTGTTCCTTTATCTAATATATATGCATAAATATTTATGTAATCCAAATCATTCAATCAAAAAAAAACTTATGTACATCTAAAACATTTTATCTATCACATGTAAACATCATTTACATGCTCAAATAACCTTTCACATGTTGAGATCCTCGGTCTTACTAGACTCATGCCTTCTTTGTAAAGGTACGTTTTCCTTGTAACCTTACATCCCAACTTTCATCTTACATCCAATCAAACACATATACAAAACATTATGTAGCAATACGTACCATATGGTTAGGATAGCAGAATCGTAAGCTCCTTGTAGGTTATCAATAATTTGGATTATAACTTTAAGTTAGGATAGCCTTAGGCTACTGGCACCCAACCCAATCAACCCACTTAACCCACTTACTTTTTGAATGCCACATCAGCTGCCACATCAGCTTTTTCCCAACCCTCTCTTTACCCTCCCATAACCCTCTACAACACACACCCAACCCTCCCAACCCTCTCACTTTTCAATTTATTTTATTTATTTTATATAAATAAATAATATAATTAAATAAAACATGTAATTAATTAATTAATTAATAATAAGATTAATAATTAATTAACTAAAAATTAAAATTAAACATTACATAATTAAATAAAATAAACTAAAACATTAAATAAACTAAAAATTACAAGTCATATTTGGCTTTGATCTCGTCTTTTTGTTTCATAGTATCCTTGAGCCGTTTACCCCGGAGATAGCCATGCGGGGCGGTGTAAAACTTAATGTCTTCCTCTTGTTGGGTCGTTGGTGAAAGTTCTCCCTATCGGAAGTGTCTTCCTCTTGTACGGGTTGGTAATTGGGTTGGTAATTGGGTACATATTGTGGTTGATAAGGAGTACCCCAATCGGTTGGAGGAAACTGTGGATTCATAAACGGATTAGGAAACGGTTGAGGAGCTTCTGAAGAGCTCCCGGGTTGATTGGGTTGTGAAGAGCTCCCGGGTTGAGGAGCTTGAGGATGAGTAATTGTGATACAAAAACCTTTCGGCGAAATTTCGACATCGTAATCGGGTGGATATTGTGGAGGGAACCCGGTGTGCGTAACGTCGACTTTGAAAGAGGGCTTCGAAGGTTCCGCCCGACGTTTACATTTCGCGCGCCGTGATGAAGATCCGAGGTTTTGATCGTTTGGGTTCATGATGTTTGAAGAGTGGGAGGTTTGAAGAATTGGAGGTTTAAAGAGTTGAAGAATTGAAGGTTTAGAGTTTGTGTGAAAATTTAAGTTGGGTATAAATGGGTATTTATATAGGAGTAAAAAATGAAAAAAAAAAGTAAAAAAAAAAACCCGCATACCTCCCAACCCGCCGGCTTGAAGACATCGCACACCCAACCCAATGAAACCAGCGGGTTTACTCGATGGAACCCGATGGAACCCGCACTCTCCGGTGCACGTAGCCTAAGGCCATTACAATTTCAACATGCATATGCATGTGAGTAAGCAGTATATGCAGTTGTCTATAATCATTCAATGCACATCATCATCAAAGTAGAAAGTAGAAATACACATAAGAAAAAAAAAGTTATCATAAAGTGGTCCAAAAAATACCTGTGAGCAATAAATTCAAAAAAGGCAGAAAAGGTCCTAGATTGTTTCAGATCCAACAACTCTTTGAGGTGTACAGTTACTATGTGTTTCAAGCATTATTTTTGTCTATTTGTTTTGAAGTATTTTGCATAAATCCAACTTTTTGATATTTAGAACTTTACAAAGTACTTCATTTGGACTTCAAGTTTTCCATTAAGCTTTAACTTGATGTCTTGATCACAAATCAAATTTGGTTAACAACCATGGTTGACTTTTAACTTTCTATGTGCATTTTGTTCTAAAGATGTTTCTATACTAAAAATATGGTTTTAATGTTTGTCCTTTTAATTATTATATTATATAGACAAAAGTTTGGCTATGAACTCAAATTTCATTGTCAACGTAAGGACAATTGAGAGCATGCCACGTGGCATATTAAATTTGAATAATCATGTATTATTCATGTTGAATAATATATACAACCTTCAGTATTATTCAAACTACATAATACGACATTCAGTATTACCCAACTGAATAATACTGAATGTTGTATTATTCAATATGAACAATACATGATTATTGAGACTAAGCATGCGACGTGGCATGCTCTCGACGAGTTCACAATAAAAGATGAGTTTTCATTTGAACGTGACCCTACATATATATCATATATAGAGCCGTTTTGAATATGTTGGAGGCCCTATGCAATAACCCGACCTTATATTTTTCAGTTATATTATTTATCAATTTATTTTTATTATTAAATTCAATATATGTTTTTTTTTTAATTTAATATATATGGTTAGGTTCAACGAAAAACACCTCAAATAAACGGAAAACCGAGGAACGCTCTCATAAACCTCCATCTGGCCCGTATGCACTTATGCATAGGTGCATAGTGCATTTATGCATAAAAACACAAAAGGAACTCAAATTACCCGTATCTAAAAAGTTTTAAATTTTTTATATATAATTAATATATGTTTTCTTTTAATTTATATCAAAATATTGAGATTAAGAAATAATATTAAAATCACTATAAATTAGTATATAAATAGGAAATAAACAAATCATTAAACATAACTAAGTTATCTTAAAATTTTTGATGAATTTTTATATAATAAAATTTTGTTTTCTTTTAATTTATATCAAAATATCGTAATTAAGAAATAATATTAAAATCACTATAGATCATATAAATGGGAAATAAATAAAGTATTTTAAAACTTTATATAATTAAGTTATCTTTAAAAAAATTATATATATTTAATTTATATATTATTTAAATTTATATCAAAATATCATAATTAACAAATAAATAATAAATACTATCTTAAAAGTTTTGAAGAATATATATAGAGAGAGGGATGTTCATACGAGAACGACATCAATTTAAAAAAATGTGAGGACGATTCTCAGTCATACATTTTTCCTCTTCAAACTCAAACCCATCGGTGCTGAGGTGGTGGTGGTGGCTGCAACGAAGGTGGTGAGCTGGAGGTGGTGGTGGTGGCGGCAGAGGAGGTGGTGGTGCTGGTGGTGGAGGTGGTTGGTGGCACTAGTGGCGGCGGTGGTGGCGAAGGTGGCTGGTGGTGTTGTGGGTGGTGTTGTGGGTGGTGGCAGTGGTGGTGGTGGCGAAGGTGCTGCATGTGGTGGTCGACGGTGGTGCTGCTTCGTGTGGTGGTCAACGGTGGTACTGCTGCGTGGTTGGTGGTCGACAATGGCAGTCGATCGCTGATGAAGGTGGTTGTTGGGGTGGTCAAGAGAAGAAGAAAAATAGGTGGCTGTGAATCATCCTCGTGTTTTCTTAAGTTGATGTTGTTGTCGTTTGAACCTCCCTATACATAGATATTTGAAGCAAAAAGCTTTGAAGAATTTATACATAATTAATTATGTTTTTTGTTGATTTATATCAAAATATTTACTATTTAAAATGAAAATAATATTCAACACGCAATGTGGATTAAAAATTGAAACATTGAATTAAAAATAACAATATTTTCTTGGGTTATGTTCACCAGAGTGTATCCAACTTGTTACCAAAAGTTATTGTATGTACTGGACTTGAAAAATTACCTTTTGATGTATCAAACTTTTAAAAGAATTCTATTGTATGTATCCGATTACCTGTTCAACAAGTAACTGGTAAATTTTATATTTTTCTAAATAAACATGAAGATGCATATCAAACCCAGGAGATGCATATCAAACCCAGAAACATGATAATACAAATATATGGTTTTTAACATGAAGATGATGATGATCATGAGTAAACCCACAAATGAAGAAGATGAAAAAGAAAATCAAATCATAATCAATGGAAAACCATGAACAAACCCAGATTAGGTCCTAAAATCAAAACCTAATCGATTGGAAAACCATGGAAAAATTGACTTGAAACATACCTGTGCTCATATGAACCCTAAATCGAAACCTTAGATCGATTTTCAATCGTGAAAACGACATCATATGAGATCGATTTGAGATATGGTGAAAACCCAAATCGATTTTCAGATGGTTCCATGATTTCCAGATTGATTATCTCCAATTTGGATTATGATTTAAATTGATTTCCCGTATGAACCCTAAATCAAAAACCATGAACGAGCCCTAGATCGATGGCAACGGCGGCGACGATTCAGGTGGTCATAGAGGCGGCCTGCGATGATGGGGACGTTGTGGTGATGGCGGTGATGGCGGTGATGGCGACAATGGTGGAAGAGGCGACCTGTGATGATGATAGCAGAGGTGGTCGGTGGTGATGGCGGCGATGGCGGTAGAGGCGGCATGTGACGATGGTGGTAGAGGTGGCCGGCGGTGATGGTGGTAGAGGCCGCCTGTGATGATGATGGTAGAGGTGGTCGGCGGTGATGGCGGCGATGGTGGTAGAGGCGGCCTTTGATGATGGTGGTAAAGGTGGCCGGCGGTGATGGCAGCGATGGTTTGTAGAGGTGGCCGGCCGGCGAAGTAGCAAAGGAAGCATAATATTTGGGAATGGTTTCTGGAAGTCGCACGCATAGGAAGAAGAAGCATCATCTTAGGTTTTTTATTTTTTTTATTTATTTTTTATATTAATGTAATTTAAAATTATTTTAATAACACAAAAAAACAATTCAGCATCCAGTCACCTGCCAAGTCACTAAAATCGGTGCCACATCAGCAGGTAACCTGCTGTAACAAGTTAGATACATACAATAAAACCTTTTTAAAAGTTTGATACGTCAAAAGGTAATTTTTCAAGTTCAGTACATACAATAACTTTTGGTGACAAGTTGGATACATTCTGGTGAACTTGTCCCTATTTTTTTCTTCTACGAATCTTTGTTAAATCTCCACAAAAACAGAAAAAACTCAAATAACAAACGAGCAAATCCAAATCTCATTTAGTAGGTAAAATGTTAGGACCAAATTGTCCTAATTAGAAAGTTTTATAAAGGATGCTTTAAGAAGAATTAATTAGTATTTAATTAGTTAATTAGTTTATTGGGCTTGGGCTTTAGTGTAATGGACCTATATATAAGGTCTAGGGTTTGGAAAGGAAGGGTGTGTGAAATCATTTCCTATGAGAGTCGACTAGGTGTTTTAGTGTGTGTGTTCTTGTGTTCTTGAAAGCTTTCACTAATAAAACAAGAACATTTCTTTTCTTCACTTGATTTCTTCTCTTTTCATCTCGTTGTTTGATTGTTTGGACCTCACATAAAAAATTATAGCAAAATCAAATAATGATCAAATTATTTGTATTTAATCTCATATAATGAATTTTCCATACACTTTTATAAGCATATTTCACAACACATCAATAATCATAATTTGATAAAACAATTTCTATTAAGAAACTATACCGTATAATTCCTTATACTATTCACCATCTTATTAACAAAAAAATATTAACGTGACATCAATAATATTCAAAACTAATTTCCTAATTAAAAATCTTTTTACTTACTGTCACCTTAATATATCTAATTACGAAATCATTCGTATCACTTAATAAATCATATAAAAAATTGGTAATGGATGGTAACTACATAACTTATCACTGTGAAAAAAGCAGAATATATTGAACCAATTTTATTTCTGGAACAGGATTTTAGTAATTGCTTAGTTAAATAAAAGGTTTTAGAACTTGCTTTTCAAAATATAATTAAATCAGGTGTTTAGTTGTTTTAAAGAATGATAACGGAAATGAAAAATAGGAATGTAGAAGAATGAAAATATAAATATATAATTACATTGATGTTGTTTGTTTAACAAAATATAATCAATAGAAATTTGTTTTATATTAAAAAATATTGTCAACTTAAAAATAGAAAAGATAGTTCATATAACATCAAACAACAATGAAAATTAATGGATTTAAAAGAAAAAAATCCATTATATAATATCAAACCAAACAACACTTTTCTTTACCATTTATTCCTTATCAATAAACCAAACTCGCTTAGGTAGCTAAATCAACACAAATATTTCAACATTCCATTCATTTTATTATTTCTTTGAAAAGAAAGATTTTATTACCAAATAATAGAAGATTACAACCACAAAATTAGGCAACCAAACACAACTATAGATACTGCCTAGGATAGACCATCGCTACAGCATGACTTAATGAAAGGAAGAATAAACCGATGTATTACAGAACCATGACAACAACACCTCTTAAACGAGCCTGCGAGGAATTATCGCCCTATGTTACCAAGTCTGAAGTTAATGGCGTTTTACAACAAGTCTGAAATTCATTTGACAAACTTGTATCCCTACCGTAAAACATCATCTCGACCTTGGATTCGCTAACTATTTGCTCACTACTGTATCGACCAATCCTACAATTGGTAGCCGACTTTTGAACTTTTGATTACATCGTTATCGTTCTTGGGTTCGATAGACATATTTGCCACTCTATCATTCTTCTCCCAACTCTTTGCTCCAACCATTCAAATCTCTTTCTTTGAAAATTAGGTAGCTGATGTGACAGATAAATATATAAAAAGTGAGGGTGTTAAATGTTTCATCAGTAAGAAACTAAGAATGCTCTAGACAATTAATTTAGAAATCTCTCCAAAATAAAAAAAATTAACATCTCACTAACACTTTCATTATAAAAAAGTATATTGAAATATCTGTTTTAAAAATAATAGGAATAAAAAATAAATCCAACCTCTCCATTTAAAAAAAGTTTGTTTGAATAAAAAAAAACCAGTTTAAAATCTTTATTTTAAAAAAATGTGTTAAAGATGTCAACTAGTTAAAATGGTATAAGAGAAAAGTCCCAATGCCAAGGCACTAATCCTAATTTAACCCCAATGGGGCAGCCTACCGGTTAAGGCTTGGTGTTGGGGAAAAATCCATCCAAGTTTGAATCTAGGAATGAGCATTCAGGGGCCACTGAGTGTTAATCCCAGGAGAGCATGCTTTAGCTCTCGGTAAAAATTACCAAGGATGTAGTCTCGCAAACCCAGGTGAACCTTATCCAAAAGGCACTAATCCTAATTTACCCATCTTTTTATTTTCATTCTTATGCTTTGAAGTTACAATTTTCTTACTGATTGTTTCTGTCATATGGTTTTCAATTCGTTGTTATTTTTATCTCTAATACTTAACAGAAAAACACTAATTGTATTAGTTTATGAATTTAAAACAATGATTTTTCAAAGTACATAAACGAATATGGTTAAAAAACACAAGAATGAAAATCACACTTTTTAACAAACCATGAGAAAGAAAAGGATTGTTTACCTTGTATTTTATTTTGTTTGATCTATTGGTAATGTGATACGATCGATTCGAGATGATCAATCTCCTAAGAACAAGAAGAGGAAGAGACTTATTTTGGAACAATTTTCTCTGCTTTTTCATTCATATGCAATTACAACTTAAATAAGAAAACACAAATGCAACAACTTGGAGAACAAGAAATGGAACTAGAAATTCATGGGAAATGTGAAAACGTGCTATGCAACCTAGTCAACTACTGGAAGTGCAATTCCACTTATTACTCCTAAAATTATGCATGCATGGAAATACTTTTTCAACCCACTTTGAAACGTTGATGACCAGATCTTCCATCTTCACGTATCATAATGTTAACATTATTTTGGCATGATATGTGGTTGAATTACATTTTGCAAGTATACCACCTTCCTTGGCCTCAAATATAAGCCTACAAGGACCCCAATTAGATGGATGTAATTCTGAGTATCTTGGATGTTATCTCCTTTTAGGAAATTTGATCTATGAAAGATTGTGTTTTTTATGAGGGTAAATTTCACTAGCTACTTCATTTTGATGGATGACCTCTTTGTTTTTTAGCGCACAGGACTCGACATGGATTTTTCGTTTTTTTGTCTACCGATGAAAATATGTTTGGGATAAATGGGTAAACTAAAAAATTGCAGGTCTTGTTTGACGACTTATTGCATAAGGCAATATCTACTGATGAGAAAGTTTTGATCCAACCCTCTATAGCAAATCTATCTCGAATCTTTTTGTTCAAATCTAAATACATCATGTATAATTTAAAAAAAACTTTAAAATTTTCACGTTCAAGAAAATAATAAAAAATAAAATTATTTTATTTTTAAATTACACTTTAAATTCATATAATTAGTTATCTAACTTTACTTACTATTATTTCATTTTAGAGTAAATTATGGATTTGGTCCCTGTGGTTCTCGGTTTTTTACTACTAAGGTCCCTAAACCAGATAAATTATGGATTGGGTCCCTGTGGTATTCAGTTTTGCACTACTAGGGTCCCTCTTGTTAACTTTGTTAACGGAGACTCCGTTAACTCAGAGGTATTAAAGTCATTATATCTATTTTTATATTAATTTTTTTATTATTTTTATTTATTTTTCTCTTTTTTTTGTTTTTTTTTCTTTTTTATATGATAAGGACTTTCTCTCTCTCTCTCTCTCTCTCTCTCTATATATATATATATATATATATATATATACACACACGTATCATTACCTACAACCTCATGTCTACCATCATCGTCATTCTTCAACCCTCAAAACAATTGTTGAGCTGTAGTCCTTTGAAGAGGCGTATAACCTTTGTCCCAGAATCTGTGTCGAAGAATCTCCGAGGATTCGCCGAAAATTGCAAGCCGGTTGAGTGTTTGATGAGAGAGAGAGAGTTGTCACAGGTCTGAGAAGACGGGGTTTTCAGATCTGCAGGTTCCTTTTTTTTTTGCTCTGGTTTGAATCAGGCAGGGTGTTAATGTAAGGAAGGGAGGGGTCACGGTGATAAAGACGACCGGAGGATGAGTTGAAGGGTGGTTGCCATCAGAGGATGGTTGTCGTCGGAGGGTAGGTTGAGGGTTGAATGATAACGATGATGGTACACATAGGGTTGTAGGTAATGATACGTGTGAGAGAGAGAGAGAGAGAGTTAGAGAGAGAGAGAGAGAGAGAGAGAGAGAAAGTCCTTATTATATAAAAAAGAAAAAAATGAAAAAAAATAATTTAATATAAAAAGATAAAATGACTTTAATACCCCTGACTTAACGGAGTCTCCGTTAACAAAGTTAAGGAGAGGGACCCTAGTAGTACAAAATTGAATACCACAGGAACTCAATCCATAATTTCTTTAGTTTAGGGACTTTAGTAGTAAAAAAAACAAGAACCATAGGGACCAAATCCATAATTTACTCTTCATTTTATTTTTATTTTTACATCCTTATCATATTAACATTCATAAACATAAATTAACTAGTATATATATTAAAAATGAGTTAATATTAAATATTTTGGATTTAATCATATTATTAAATAGCATAGATACATAGTAATTGTTTTTAAAACATATATTTATACATTATAATTATGTATTTAGTTTGTTTTAGGTTTGAAGACTCTATTATAAGACGAAAATTTTCCAGTCATTTTTGACCAATTCACCATATTGATCTTGATTTTTATATATTTGATATGCGACTTAAAAACTAATAAAACCATAAAATTAGAATCGAATGATAGTTTTTTTACCTTTACAACATTTTCGCTGTGAAGGTTCAGATTATTTATTTCATGTTCAACTTCATTTTCTATTACAAGATGTTAATTTTATGGCTTTATGTGGTTTTAAAATGCATATCAGATATATAAAATTTAAGATCAATTGGTTAAAATGTTTGAAAAAGATGTGTTCGATAGTGGGTCTTCAAACTCATAAAATTTGAGCTAATTTTGAAAGTTTTGATTTGATGATTATAATTGTATAATCTGAAACAAAATATTTTTAATGTAAACCTACTTAACATAAGATTATATATGTTAATATGATAAAACGTAAAATGAATAAAAGAAAATTAAATATGAAGTAAATTAAATAACTATATATAACAAAATAAAGTGTAATTTAAAAATAAGGGATTACTTCTTTAAAATGTATTCAACTATCCCCAATATACTATTGTGTGTATCAACCTAAAAAAATTTCTTTTGTATATATCGAACTTTATTTTTGAGTCTATTATGTTATTTTTTAGTCTATTATGTGTATCCAACTATCCTACAATATACTATTGTGTGTATAAAAAATACACATAATAGACTCAAAAATAAAGTTTGATATATACAAAAGGAATTTTTTAGGTTGATACACACAATAGTATATTGAGGATAGTTAGATACATTTTGAAGAAGTAATCCCTAAATATAAAAATAAAATTTATATTTCATTATAATGTTGAACATAAGAGATGTTTGAAACTTTAAACTCATAAGATAGTGTAAATACATATATATAGAGAGAGGAAAGTTCAAATGTGAACCACTTTTTAGTTGTGAACGTGAGGACAGCCAAGAGCGCAATACGTGACGAAGACTAGTCAATAAAGGCGGCTTTGAGTGTGGTCCCCCCTTTAATTCAATGCCCTCCATGAATCGCGCCTAGACATCCGCCGTAGACCTGACGTGGCGCCTAGTCATCTGCCACGTGTCACGCTCTCGGTTGTCCTCACGTTCACAACCAAAAAGTGACCCACCCCTATATATATATATATATATAGTATTAGGTTCAAATGAGAAATGCTAAAAAATGAGAAGTAGAGAAGTGATCTCCACAACTAATCCGGTCAATAAATGCGGCTTTGACCGGGTCCTTTAATAATCTCCACCCTCCCATGAATCGCGTCAATCCTCTGTGATCACGTCCACCTAACCGGCAAAGCCGCCTTTATTGACCGGATGAGTGGTGGAGATCGCTTCTATACTTCTCATTTTTTCAGCACTTCTCATTTGAACCTTTCTCTCTATATATATACATACATATATATAGACGAAAGTTCGATTAGAAACTCATCTCTCATTGCAACCGTGAAAACACCCATGAGTGTGTCACGTGTTCCATTCAGTTTGAATAATACATGATTATTCAGGCTAAATAGTTATTGTTATTTATGAAAAATAATACAACATTCAATGTGAATAGTGCATTATTGAGACTGAATTGAATTTATTCATCATGAATAATGCATTTGAATAATCTTATACTAGTTAATAGCTCGTGTAATACACGGACAATTTATAACATATTGTATTAATTTCTAATAAAAATAAGACTCTACATTATAAAGTTCACAAGTATTTCACCTCCAATTAACAATACATTAACGATTTAGTTTAATCATAGCCATCTATGAAAACTTTTGTTCCAATCCTTTATTTAAAACTTTCATTGAAATTCAGTAATTAGAGAATAGTTATTTAGTAAAAATAATTCTTATTAATCAACGATTTAAATGGAAAAAAAAATTACTCTTGCTTATTACTAAATATTTTAGTCATCTAATAGTTGTTAAAATATCTGAAATTGAAAATTTATAATTCTTTTGTCGAAAGATTCGGATTTCCTGAATGACATTAAAACTGGAGGGATTCAGAATTAAAATACGTTTTGATGGATTTATTTGGAGGGTTTTAAAAAAAAATCATTATTTATAAATAATCTATAAAGATGAAATCTTTAAATTAAAGAATATCAACAGAAAGGTTTTAAATAAAGTTAATTTTCATTATTTATAAATAATGTATAAAAATAGTTAGATTAAAAAAGATGGAATCTTTAAATTTCAATAATATCAACAATAGAACTGCAATAAAATGTAAACACGTTAACTTATATGTATTTTTAATATTTAACATTATAAATAAATTAAAAAAACTATTCAATATTAGACTCATTTTGAAGGTATCGTCGAGACGATTATAATGGTGTAATTTGTAGCAAAGAAAAACAAAATGTAAATATAAGGATGTAAAATGAAAAATGAAAAACTAAAGGATAAAAAGTAATTTAATCAAATAACTTTAAGAATACAAAATGTAAATTTAGGTAGGTGAATTTTGGAAAATACTTTATCCATATTTGTTAGTTATTTATTTATACGTATTAATAGGGCATTAAAAATGGGATTATTTCTTTAAAATGTATCCAACTATGCCCAATATACTATTGTGTGTATCAACCTAAAAAAATTCCTTGTGTATATATCAAACTTTATTTTTGAGTCTATTATATGTATTTTTGAGTCTATTATGTGTATCCAACTATCCCCCAATATACTATTGTGTGTATCAAAAATACACACAATAGACTAAAAAATAAAGTTTGATATATACAAAAGGAATTTTTTTAAGTGGATACATACAATAGTATATTAGGGATAGTTGGATACATTTTGAAGAAGTAATCCCTTAAAAAATAAATAGAAATGGATTATGACATCATCATTTGATAAATTTTGTTTAATTGACCAATAATATCATTTAATTTCATTTTGATGACATCATCACAAACCTTCTTTTAATATATATATAGATTATTTTGACCAAATAAGACATGTGGCATGCTCTCGGTTGTCATTACGTTCGTAATGAAAAACGAGTTTCAGTTTCTACTTTGTTGATCCAGCTCTCCTAAGACCTGATGAAATGATAATGATCCTGAATCTTTACTTAGTGAATAGGTTTTTGCTTCTGTTATAGCTTGAGGAATTATCACTGAGTTTGTTCAGTGTTATTCCATGTTACTTATGCTGTAACTTAATTTTATAGTAATCAGGATCAGGATCAGGAGACGAACGAGCCTGTTCTGCAGTCTACTGATCCTATCCACTGAAGTGAAGACCTCCTGAAGACATTAAGATCATACACAAAGAACCATCAGCGACGTCGAAGAAATAGCTGATGACAGGAACAGCATGCTCGTGATCTGAAGACGGAACTCAGTGATAGCAGGCTGCTCAATATCGTATGACATCCTGAAGACTCAACAGGATACAAGTGACCCTGAACTTCATCAGTATCAGGACCCTAGTCACTGATCAATATCCTGATCCTGAAGGATTAGAAAAGTGTCTTAGTCTAATGCACAAAAGGATTATCTGCCTTTACTGACACAAAAGTACATAAGGACAGTCACTTTACTGTTCCCTCCGTACTTATCAGACCTCAAGGCAACTGTTTACAAACATCCTCCTTTTGCACACCATGCAAAGAGTATTTGTTTATAGTAAATAGTACAACAGACCAATTACAGCGTGACACGTCACAAAAGTAGGTCTGCATGCATTTAATGCATGGAGTATAAATTGGACGTGAAGAAGATGTTCTCCATACCTCTTCTGAATCCAAAAATACTCAAGTCCTTTCTTTCTTTATTCCCTCTATCTTCTTTCTTACATCTTCTCACTTAGTGCATAGTGAAAGAACTTAGATTGTTTAGTTTAGACTATTTGTCTTTTCTATTTCCGCAACAATCTGTAAATTCATATTGTTAATATAACAAGAATTTAAAAGTGAAAAATTGTGTGATTATATTCAACCCCCCCTTCTATAATCCCAAACACTATCCTAGCTTGAAGGTCACCTACTTGGGACCAACAAGTGGTATCAGAGCAGATACAAGCTCTCATTTTCTTCTTAGAAAAATCTTGTGATCCTCTCTCTTCTTATTCTATGGCTCTTCAAGCTAAGGATAACTACTTTGATACCGGCTCTGCTGGAAAGCCTCCTAGGTTTAACAAAGATAACTTCTCTCTTTGGAAAACCAGGATGGAACTCTTTCTCTCTGGTTCTGATCCACAGATTCCATACTTCCTGGAAAATGGACCACATGTGCCTACACAAACCGTTCACCCCATTCCTGCTGCAGCTGGCCAACCAGCTGTTCCTGAGAGGCAACTGGTAAAGCCTGTAACGGACTGGAATGATGAGGACAGACGCCTTGTCAACATTGACACCAAGGCAAGGTCTCTCATTGCTATGTCACTCCCTGATGACGTTTTCCACTCTGTCTGTCACCTTCGCTCTGCTAAGGAGATATGGGACACTCTGTGTGTTCAATATGAAGGTACTGCTGTACTCATGGAATCAAGAAAGATTTTCTTGGTTCGACAGTACGAAAGCTTTATTCATCAAAAGGATGAAACTCTCTCCCAGCTACATCAGAGATTCAACTGTCTTCTGATTGATCTGAAGACTATCGGTACTACCTACTCTAACTCTGAGGTGGTTACCAAGTTCATGGAAGCTCTTCCTGAACATTGGGAAATTTACACCTCCTGCTTAACTATGTCAAAGGACATAAAGACACTCACACTAAGTGAGCTGTACGGTATTCTTCTTAATCGTGAACAACAGAAGAAACTAAAAAAGAATCTCATAAGAGATTCTAAAGATACCAAAAGCACATCTGTTGCATTGGTTTCTGATTCAGTTCCTCCTGCTGCTTCTTCTTCTGTAACTATCACTGAAATAGAATCCTCTGACTCTGAAATGTCAGAAGATTCTGAATTCAATGAATCCCTGGCTCTCTTAACTAAATCCTTTAAAAGATTTGCCAAAAAGGGATCTTTCCATAAAAAGAAACCTCTTTCTTTAACCGACAAGCCTAAATCAGACCCTGTTGATAAGGCTACTGCTATCTGCTACAACTGTCAGGGCAAAGGACACTTTGCTAATGATTGCAGGTACAGGAAAAGTCAGTTTGCTCCCTCATCTGCTAAATCTTCTTCCAAGAATCCCAAATACCAGCGCCTGAAAGAAAAATACAAAAAGATGAAAATTCAGCGCAAAGGCAAAGGTTTAATCGCAGAAGACTGCGACTGGGATGATGTCTCCTCTGATGACTCATCTGATGAGGAAGACACTCAAGTGGCACTGATGGCCATTATTGAGGAACCTACCTTAGCTCTCATGGCTAAGATAGAAGAGGTCCCTGAAGAGATTCCTACTCAGGTTCCTGAAGCTTCTTCTTTCACAACTCCTGAAGCTTCCACCCCTGCAACTGATTCCTCCAGTCAGGTACCTATTCCTCTCATCCCTCTTGAAAGCTTAACTCAGTTGGACCTGGTCACTCTCGATCTTTACAAAGCCCTTAATGGTAAAACCTCTGCTGAAAAAATGAATATTGATCTTAGAGGACAACTCAAAGAATGTCAAGAAAAAATAAAACAGCTTACCATTTTGGAAGAAAATTATAAGGACCAGGTCACTGTAAATAAAACTCTCTGTATTGAAAGAGAAATGGCTCTTGCTGCCAAAGAAAAAGCCCTTGCTCAATTAAATGCTGAAAAAGTCACCATCAAAGGATGGAGTGACGCCTCTGAAAAAGTTGATGAAATATTAGCTTCAGGGAGATCTGACAAAAGCAAAAGAGGTCTTGGATTCACTCATAGATATACGTATGAAGAAACTAAGTATGAAAGTTCCATGCTCAAATTTGGAAAATTTGTTTCTTCTATTCCCAATCCTAATGCTTCTGAAAACATTCCTTCTTCTTCTAACACACACTCTGAAGGTGCTCCTAAGAGCAAAAAGATATCAGCCATGGATAAATCCAAAGCTAAAACACCTTCAAAGACCAAGGATCCTAAACCCAAGAACAAAGTTCTGGGTGGTGGTCCTTCAGTCTCAGGATCAAAGTCTTTCTCTCAGCATCCTGCTCCTAGACTGAAGATTGACCTGAAGCAAAAGACTCAGGAGAAGAAATCTATTCCTCCTATGTCTAATGCTAAAGGCATACTTGGTGCTGGTCCTGCTCACTTAAAGTTTAAAGACTTTCTGGACCACACTAAACGCTTTCAATATCGCAAATGTTATCACTGTGGATTAAATGACCATATTGCGAGTAAGTGTCCTGATGCTACCAAAGCTGAAAAATCAGCTAAGGTAAAGAAGATTCCCAAGACTGAGAAATCAGTCAAAGGAAAGAAGGTTGTCAAGACTGTTCCTTCAGTCAAGACTCCAGCCTCCTGTACTGATACTTCAGTAAAGGCTGACACTGACTCAACCAGTCCTACTGATAATCTTGGATCCATAGTTCTATGGGTACCAAAGAAAACTTAAACTCTAAATTTTACAGGATAAGGGCATCTGGTACCTGGACAGTGGATGCTCTCGACATATGACTGGTTCGAAATCTGTCCTCTCTAACTACCGTGAAGAAAGAGGTCTTGCTATGACCTTTGGCGGAAACGGTAAAGGCCAAACCCGAGGGTATGGCACACTGACCAACGGAGTAACTACTTTCAGAAGAGTTGCTTATGTTGAAGGCCTGATGCATAATCTTCTGAGCATCAGTCAACTGTGTGATAAGAATCACAAAGTTTCTTTCTCCAAGAAAAAGTGCAAAGTCAAGAACAGAAGAAAGGAAGTCATTCTCACTGGTGTTAGACGAGCAGACATCTACATCATCAACATGAACACCTCCACTGACAATTTCTGTTTTGTATCCCGTGCTTCCACTGATACAAATTGGCTATGGCACAAGCGTCTATCTCATCTCAACTTCAAGACGCTGAATCAACTCTGCATTGACAACCTGGTCATTGGTCTTCCTGACTTTCGCTACACAAAGGTGTCTCTTTGTTCAGCATGTGAAAAAGGAAAACAGACCAGGGCTAGTTTCAAGTCCAAGCAAATTTCCTCCATCAGCTCTCCTTTACAACTTCTCCACATGGATCTATTTGGACCAGTCAACGTCCAATCCATTGCTGGAAAGAAATACACTCTGGTAATTGTTGATGAATATTCCAGATACACTTGGGTATTCTTTCTTCGTGCCAAGAGTGATGCTCCTGAAGAAATCATCCTGTTCGTCAGGAAGATGGAAAAGCTCAACAACCTTATTGTTCGATCAATAAGAAGTGACCATGGAACTGAATTTAAAAACAGTACCCTGGAAACCTTCTTCGAGCAGAAAGGTATCTCTCAAAACTTCTCCTCTGTAAGAACTCCTCAGCAAAATGGTGTTGCTGAAAGACGAAACAGGACGCTGATTGAAGCTGCGAGATCTATGCTGAGTGAAGCCAACCTTGCCACTCAGTTCTGGGCAGAAGCTGTAAATACTGCTTGCTATACTCAGAACAGATCTCTGATAGTCAAACGCTTCAGAAGAACCCCTTACGAACTCTTTCGTAACAGGAAACCCTCTATTGAACATCTCCATATCTTTGGTTGTGTCTGCTACATCCTGAACAACAAAGATAACCTTGGAAAGTTTGATTCCAAATCTGATGATGGAATTTTCCTTGGATACTCATCCATTTCTAAAACTTACCGTGTGTTCAACAAACGAAGACAATCCATAGAGGAAACGATTCATGTCAAATTTGATGAATCAGGTCCTACCTTCCCTCACCCCAATGATAATTCTGAAATCAATCAGTGGGCTGACTCTTTCTTTCAAGTCCCTGAACCTCCTATGAACCTCCTATTGCTGATCCATCTCCTCAAGACCTTCCTGATGGTTTTGAAGAAAATCCCTTACCACCCACTGATTCAGCTACTCCACCTCTCATAAATGCCACTCCAATCACTCAAATCATACCATCTGAACCTGATCAACCCACTAACAGTGAAGACTTTTCTCAAACCAATGTTAGTGAGCCTACTCCTATAAATCTACTCCCTGATCCATCAATATATGAAGCTTCCACTTCAGGACAGGTGTATCAGCCACCTGCTCTTCGATGGACCAAGGATCATCCAATTGATCAAGTTCTTGGTAATCCCTCCTCTGGCATTAAAACTCGACGCCAATCTGGTAACATCTGTCTTTATGTTAATTTCATCTCTGAAAATGAACCTAAAGAAATAGATGATGCCTTGCGTGATCCTGCCTGGGTCTCAGCCATGCAGGAAGAGCTAGCAGAATTCATCAGAAACAATGTCTGGCTTCTCGTCCCTAGGCCTCGAAAACGTACAATCATTGGTTCCAAGTGGATTTTTCGAAATAAACTTGATGAGATTGGTACGATTATTCGAAACAAGGCTCGCCTTGTTGCTCAGGGATACAGGCAGGAAGAGGGCATTGATTACGATGAAACCTTTGCTCCTGTTGCTAGGCTCGAAGCAATTCGACTTTTCCTAGCCTTCGCAGCACATATGAACTTCAAGGTTTATCAGATGGACATTAAAAATGCCTTTCTGAATGGAAAACTTAATGAAGAAGTCTATGTGGCTCAGCCTCCTTGCTTTGTAGATCCTAAGTTCCCTGATCACGTCTATAAGTTAAACAAGGCTCTCTATGGGTTAAAACAGGCTCCTCGTGCCTGGTATGATACCCTCTCAACCTTTCTTCTCTCTAAAGGTTTTGTTCGTGGAAAGATTGATAGCACTTTATTTCTAAAGAAATATCCTAAGCATATCCTTCTTGTCCAGATATATGTCGATGACATTATCTTTGGATCCACAAATCCTAAACTCTGCGAAAAGTTTGAGTTACTCATGAAATCTGAATATAAAATGTCTATGATGGGTGAACTAACATTCTTTTTAGGACTTCAGATCAAGCAATCTGAAAAGGGAATTTTCATCAATCAAGGTAAATATGTACATGAGATGCTGAAGAAATTTGATCTCACATCTTGTACACCGATGAAGACTCCAATGGCTCCTCCTCTGACACTTGACAAGGATTCCAAAGGGAAATCTGTCGATGTGACTCTCTACAGAGGAATGATCGGTTCTCTGCTGTATCTCACAGCTAGCCGTCCTGATATCATGTATTCCACATGTCTCTGTGCTCGTTATCAGGCTGAACCCAAAGAATCCCATCTGACCGCTGTAAAGCGGATCTTCAGATATCTGAAGGGAACTCCTAATCTGGGTCTTTGGTACTCCAAGGACTCAGGGTTCGATCTAACAGCTTATTCTGATAGTGACTTTGCAGGATGTAAGATTGACAGGAAAAGCACCACTGGTGGTTGTCACCTGCTAGGTGGCAAGTTGGTGAGTTGGACTAGCAAAAAGCAGAACTCCGTGTCCACATCAACTGCTGAAGCTGAATATGTTGCAGCAGGAATCTGTTGTGCTCAAGTCCTGTGGCTGAGAAATCAACTTCAGGACTATGACATACAACTTTCTAAAATTCCTATCTACTGTGACAATACTTCAGCGATAGCCATCGCCAACAATCCTGTCTTACACACCAAGACAAAGCACATTGAAGTGAGATATCACTTCATCAGGGATCATGTGATGAATGGTGATATTGAACTCCATTTTGTCCCTACTGAATATCAGCTTGCTGACCTCTTTACCAAACCACTGGATGTGACGCGTTTTAATATGCTCATCAGTGAACTTGGGATGTTAAATCCTGAAGAATAGAAGTTCTCAGGACAAACAGTTGTTAAAGTCCTTATGAATATATTTTCTCAGGACCCTTTTCTTTAACAACTCCTGAATAACTCTTCTTCAGGAGATAACTCTATTCAGTACTTACAAAATCTTTGTTCAAAATCCGAATACTGATGATTCTCAGGTAAGTATTTCTTCCCTCTGTTCCTGTAACCTTATCGCATTAAATGTGATAAGAGGATTTTCCCAAAACAGTACTTATCTGATAAGTACTCTGATTCCAATAAAACATATCTTTCACCAAAATGGAATCATCCCCTGAAAAGGCGGTTTTTTAATTTTTCAAATAAAACAAACTTTTCATCTGCACTGACACGTAATGGGACGTTTCCTGTTCCCCACTACGTGTGTCAGGCGCGTGAACGCGCGTAGAACCTCCTTTATTCATCATTACGTTTGAATTTAGCCGCTCTTTTCTCTCTCATCCATTTTCTCTCTCCTACCACGAGGTATAAAAACCTCACTCGTAATCCTTTACACTCTTTACGCTCACATAATTCTCTCTAAGCAATCTAGCAACAAAAAGCAAGAACAAGTTTTCTCTCAAGAACATTAAGAACACTCATCACTTTCCTTTACACAAGATCATCGTAAGTGTCTCTTTTTTTTTTGTTCTTTCCACATTGTAAGTTGGTTTTTCTTCAACTAAACAACTTATTTTGTTATACGTTCTTCCAAAAACCCTAAGATCACTTCGTTTGATCTTAGTTTTCCCAAAATCTTCTGAGATTTTTGTTAAAACTTTTTTTATGATTTTCTTATTTCTTTTAAGAAAAATCATAAACTCTTATTTTGATATCTTCTCATCAAAATAAAAGTTTCTTTTTAATACCAAAACACATTCTTTTTCTGAATTTTGGTATCCAATCCATTCCAAGTATAAAGGATTTCACCATTTTTATGAACATATTCTGTGTTCATTGAAAAATGAAGAAAAATGCATATTTTGGATCTTTAATCATCCACATATGTTATTTTTGTGTTTAACAGGATGGCTGCTACTACTTCCTCTTTGGACGCCCAACTCTCTTCTGAAGCTACACCACTGCAAACCGCCACTGAAAGCCTGCCGATCATAATTCCGCAGCATGACGTACAGTTCAAGCAGAACAACGTCATTGGCCTGTTTGACATCCCAGAAGGCAAGGAATATCTGCTGCCTGCAAAGAACTTCCTCCTGAGCAGCCCTCTGAAAACGGCTTTTACAATAGACCCAAAGCCGAACAAACCTATGCTGCAACAACTGTGGTCTACTGCCACTGTTGCCAAGGAAAGGAACTCCAAGGGTGTCCTACGGGAGGTCATCAAGTTCCAGATCAAGGAAAATATAATTTCCTTTGGCTTCGGAACTCTGAGGAATGTGCTCAACTTCCCAAAGAAGAAACGCTTCCCTCCTGCTCCTACCTCCGACGAAATCATCGACTTCCTGGACGCCATTGGCTACAGATGGCCTGTGAAGGATGGCGTCATGCTTCCAAAGACTGCTGCTACTGTCCATAAGACAGGCCTGAACGCTACATTCTATTACATATGGAATACGTTTGGTCTGTGCTTATCTGGCAAGACAGGAAGCACGGAGCAGTTCCCCACGGTAATTCAGCACATGGTCTTCTCAGCGATCAAAAATCGCGAGTTTGACTATGCTCGCTGCATATGGGAGGACATGGTCAAGAAGGTCAGGAACACGAAACGGGTCGTCAACGTTGCCTACACCAGGTTCTTCTCGGCAGTCCTGGAACTGCATATGGGGCCAAACTACCCCAAAATCGGGAACTCCAACAACTACGCCCTCGGGCCTAAGTTCCTGGATCAGGTTTCTTCAAAACCTGACGACGTCCCTCTCTCCACTGTTCTGGTTGTTCCTGAACCAGTTCAGGAGGATGAAGAGCACTCCACCACTCCCACTGAAGGTATGTACTCTCTCTTCTCTTCCAAATCCCATTCTTCTATTTCTCTGCATGCTATGTCAGTAGCTAACCCCATACTGACTTCCCCAGCTGCAACCACTTCATCTGCGCTCCTGAAGCGCCCCCAACCTTCTTCTGCCACTCCTCCACCTCCTCCAAAACGCGCCAAGTCTAGGGCGCAGAAGAAAAAGAACCAGGTGGCTGGTAAGAAATACTATATTACCCTGCCTCAACTCTTTAATAAACCATCTCCTTTATCTAAAACTTCTTCACCTGCAGATACCCCTATCTCTGCTCCTGTACAACAAGAACCTGAGGTTGTTCACCTCGAACACTCAGAGAACGTGGAGGGTAATCGCTCTGATACCCTCCTAGCCTCAGGTAATACTATTAAGCATAATATTGCCATTTCTTCTTCTGTGAAAGCTACTGAGTCGTCTAGCACTCACTTAGCTACTCTGATTACAGGTTCTTTAGGAGCAGCCACTGAAGGGCATCCCCAACTTCATCAGGATGACCCCTTCAATGACTTCGTCTTCACGGACGCCGAGCGTCAGCTGAACGCAGCTGAGCTACGTCGGCAATCCGCTGAACGCAGCTGAGCTACGTCGGCAATCCGCTGAACGACAACTGCAGGAGGCCCGCACAGCCCTCCAACAGAAGGAAGACGAGCACCTGGCACGCCTCCAGGCGTTGGAACTGGAGCTTGCCGCTGCAAAGGCCGCTGCCAGTACCGCTGAAGCCGCCGCCGCCAATGCCACTGTCGCCGCCGTCGCCGCCACTCCGCCACCTACGGCTGTTACTCTTTCGATTCCTTGTCTGGATAACATCCATGACAAGGTCTCACAAGTGGCCACCTCCTCCAACAACCTTCAGGCATCTTTTGATGACCTGGAGGCCTCTGCTCTGCCTGCACTCTCCACCACCATCAACAACAACACCAACTCTCTCACCACTTTCCAACCAACAGTGGTTCAGAGGTTGGATGCTCAGGAAGCAGGCCTCCGAGCCCTCCAGGAGCAGGTGTCTGGCCTCACCACTGCTGTCAACGCCATCACCTCTGCTCCTGCACCGCCTCCTTCATTCACCACTGCAGATAGGGATGTTTTGCATTCCCTGATCTCATCTTCCTTCATCACGCGCAAAGTCCTTAGCGACATGGCCTCTCTCCTCCAGAGGAATTTATCAACAGCCACCTTAGTACAGGCACCTGTTGAGGGGGAGAGACAGCCGAGAGACCATTCCGTTTACTCCCCCTCCACCAACTGGAGAACCAACGACCAAGGGGGAACGAACGAGGAGGATGAAGAAGATGATGATGAAGATGATGAAGACGACGATTTCTTCGTCGAGAAGGTTCCAACCTCAACGCCCACTCCAGGGCCTGCACAATCTCAGGGGGAGAACCCCGATGCACCTGGTACGTTACTATTACCATCCTCTCCCTCATCCTCTGATAACCAACCAATCTCTTCTCTCCTTAAATCTAAACCTACACCTGAAACCATCACCCTTGACACCTCCTCTAAAGACTCTCCAATAAACAACCTACAAATGGTTATCTACCAACCACCAAAACAACCTACCCCTGAACCAACACCTCATTCTTCTCCTAAACAAACCTCTGAACCTGAAAACCAAGAAAACTCTGACTTTCAGGATGTGAACTTTGGTTCTGTCACTGGTGAGATTATTCGCCTCATGGAGAATAGTCCATCAGAACAGACAAGAGCCGAATTAAGCAGAATGACTTTCAGAGTAACTCCTCTAAACCCTGAATCCATTCCCTCTAAACCAACCCGCTTTAACCCTGAAGCATCCTCTTCTAGAACCCCTGAAATAAGAGCCCCTCCTGAAACCATTTGCCTATCATCAGATGATGAATTCATCTCTGATGACTTCTCTACCCCTGCTTCTTCTCCCAGATCTCCTCCCTCTAACTCCCCTAGATCTGAAGGTGAGAATTACCCTGACAACTCTGCTATTGTCAACAGGGATGGGCGTTTAAACGCCGTGATAGAGCGACTCGAGAGTACAAGAGTAAAAATTCCTCTTCGTACCTCTTGTGACTCCGAGTTCGCCTATCTATCGCAGGAGGAATACATAAATGCTGTACAGGCTCAAGAAGAGCATAATAAGAAGCAGAAGGAAGCCTTCCTCTCTGCTCAAGCCGCTCGAAGGCTTGCATCAGATTTTGTGGATGAAGATGCTGAAATAAGTGCAGATCCTATTCTTGCACATAAGGCTGCTCTGAAGGACTTCAACAAAATGCAGAGGAACAGACTGAAGAAGTAAATGCTGAGCTTGACTGGTGCAGAGATCGTCTACACCTAAGAAAACATGGTGCTGCTATCTCTGGAATCCATCTCAGCCGAACTCGCGGCAAAAGAGCAAAAACATGGATCACCGTCAAACGCTCAGGAGTCAAGGACGTGCAACACACTCTGGACAAGTTAGATCGTTACAACTTGTCAGAGTGGAACGAGATCAGATCCCTACTTCCCAAAGCCAACAAGAACTATCGGGCTGAAGTAGAAGAAGTCATCAAAGGACTTATTGCACGCATCAGAAGGACAACGGAAATACCTGATGACCTGCTCCACTACTCTTCAGTCCTACCTCAGCAACCTATTCGAAGATCTGCAGGCACCTCAACAAGAAGACCAACTCCCTGCATGCCCAGGGTGGTTGTCAAGCCTCTGGATCTCTCGATGCTTGATCTTTCACTCCCTTTAGGAGTCTCTCTCTCTGAAGGACAAGTCATCAGAGAACCTGTTCATGGTATTTGTGTAAGCGACAACTCAAAGATCGTACGCTTTCAACGTTTCAGCGAGCTACACAAAGCACCATATGAACACTTGGTTTCAGTCCTCTTCACTGCTCATAAGGATAAAGAAAACCAAGACAATAAAGAGATCATTCGCACTGTCAGAGCTATACTCAATCACAGACTCGCATTCAGTGATACTCCAGTTCCAATACAAGTCAAGACTGAATATGTTAGCGAAGACTCTGATAGTTAGAATATTTTGTAATCTTTTCTTTCAGTACTTTATTCATGTACTCTTGTAACCTTTATTAAGATTAATGAAAATGCATTTCAGTGCATTGTACTTCACTCCATCATAGTACTGAAAAAGATCTCTCAAAACAGTAAATGGGACATGTACCTTTATGAGTTCTATTTCCTACTGTTTAGTTCTAGACTTAGATTTATTTCTAACCTTTCTAGATTAAGACAATTACTCTGTTGTCTTATCATTATCATTTAGGGGGAGATTGTTGATCCAGCTCTCCTAAGACCTGATGAAATGATAATGATCCTGAATCTTTACTTAGTGAATAGGTTTTTGCTTCTGTTATAGCTTGAGGAATTATCACTGAGTTTGTTCAGTGTTATTCCATGTTACTTATGCTGTAACTTAATTTTATAGTAATCAGGATCAGGATCAGGATCAGGATCAGGAGACGAACGAGCCTGTTCTGCAGTCTACTGATCCTATCCACTGAAGTGAAGACCTCCTGAAGACATTAAGATCATACACAAAGAACCATCAGCGACGTCGAAGAAATAGCTGATGACAGGAACAGCATGCTCGTGATCTGAAGACGGAACTCAGTGATAGCAGGCTGCTCAATATCGTATGACATCCTGAAGACTCAACATGATACAAGTGACCCTGAACTTCATCAGTATCAGGACCCTAGTCACTGATCAGTATCCTGATCCTGAAGGATTAGAAAAGTGTCTTAGTCTAATGCACAAAAGGATTATCTGCCTTTACTGACACAAAAGTACATAAGGACAGTCACTTTACTGTTCCCTCCGTACTTATCAGACCTCAAGGCAACTGTTTACAAACATCCTCCTTTTGCACACCATGCAAAGAGTATTTGTTTATAGTAAATAGTACAACAGACCAATTACAGCGTGACACGTCACAAAAGTAGGTCTGCATGCATTTAATGCATGGAGTATAAATTGGACGTGAAGAAGATGTTCTCCATACCTCTTCTGAATCCAAAAATACTCAAGTCCTTTCTTTCTTTATTCCCTCTATCTTCTTTCTTACATCTTCTCACTTAGTGCATAGTGAAAGAACTTAGATTGTTTAGTTTAGACTATTTGTCTTTTCTATTTCCGCAACAATCTGTAAATTCATATTGTTAATATAACAAGAATTTAAAAGTGAAAAATTGTGTGATTATATTCAACCCCCCCTTCTATAATCCCAAACACTATCCTAGCTTGAAGGTCACCTACTTGGGACCAACATACTTGAACTCTCTCTCTCTCTCTCTCTCTCTCTTATATATATATATATATATATATATTGGAATTTTCATTTGTGAACCATAACTTTGGTGTGAAGTTGTGAACTGAAGCCAAAATGACGATTTCATTGGTTAAATCAATGAAATTGGATCATGAAATTGTTTAATATAATGAAATTACATTACATGATTCATATATATACATACATATATATAGAGGGTCCTTCAAGGAAAAACCATTTTTTTTGTAAAAACTTTAGGACTAATCTAAGAGCATCTCCAACAGGTTTGCTATAATTTTACTAAAATAGCAAATGAAATGTCAAAATCTCTAAAACTTTATTTTTCCATCTCCAACAGCTTTTCTATTATAGAGATTCTATCATCACTTATATTATAAAAATATACTTACATTTATTATTCCAATGAATTTTTAAAAAAAAAATTAAACAATCAAATTATTCTATTGGTGGAAAATAAAAAGTAATACTTTCTCTCTCCTATTTTAGAGAATTTAGAGAAAACCCAAGCTTTTTCTATTTTAGCAACCATTTTAGCAAACCTATTGGAGCAATTTAGGGAAAAAAAACATCAAATTTTCTATTATAGCAAACCTGTTGGAGATGCTCTAAGCCTTTGATCTAAAAAGGGCATGATCGTCATTTTAGATTATTCCTCAAGTTTTTACAAAAGAAGAGGTTTTTACAAAATATATATTCATTTTTTTGTAAAAACTTGAGGAATAATCTAAACCCTTGATCTGAAAATCGCAGTTTATTCATTATATGAATATTCACTATCATATTCACTATATGAATATTCACTATCATATTCACTATATCATATTCATCATATATTCACCATATGAATATTCATATTCATCTTATGAATATTCATATTCACCAAATAAAAATTATATAAATTCACCATCATATTCACCATATGAATATTTATATTTACCATATTATATTCATCATATATTCACATTCATATTCACCATATTCATCATATATTCACCATATGAATATTCATATTCATCTTATGAATATTCATATTTACCAGATAAAAATTATATAAATTCACCATCATATTCACCATATGAATATTTATATTTAGCATATCATATTCATCATACATTCACCATATGAATATTCACATTCACCTTATGAATATGAATGGACTAATTTGACACTTAAACATAATAACGAGGGGTTAAATTGAAATTATCACAAAAAGTGGAATACATTTCACACTTCAACACAACCCACTTTCCACTCTTTCTTCTTCTTCCCTGCCACCTTCCACTCTTTCTTCTTCTTCCCAACGATAGCTTGTTAAGCTTATACACCTTATATTCAGATTCAGCTTGAAAACCAATCTAATTAATGAAAAGTTATCCACAAACCAAATTAAAAATAAATAAATACTGCACTAAAGGCCTTGATGTTTCAACTCTCCCCAAGAACACTTAAGTGTTACTCCTGATTTGCACTCGATAGCACAATCTGAAAATAAATTGATCACTAGACTTGACCTTTGGGATATGAATCTATCAATTAAGATATTCAAATAGAAGTTCGCATGTAGTAAACTGATGAATTTTATCTGAACAAGCAAGAATAATAAGCTATAGAATCTAATCCGACGAAATTGAATTTGAAATTGAAATTGACACAAGGGCATGATCGTCGGCCGTTGATCTTCTTCTTCTCCGCCGGCATCTTGCAGATGGCGGCAGCGATTGGTTGCAGATGGCGGAACTCCTCGATTTCCAGATCTAGAGTTGCCGGAGCTTCTCGATTTCCAGATCAGATGTTGCCACCGGTGTAGATGGATGTGACTATGTAGGAGACAACGACGGTGGAGAGAATGATGGGTGGTGTCGTCTCCGGCGACGACCATGATTGCCGGAAAACGTGGTGGTTGATGGAAGAGGGGGTGAGAGAGAGAGAGAGAGAGAGATGGAAGAAAATTGGGTTAGGGTTTGGTTAGGTTGAAAAGAGAGAAGACGTCGTGGTTGTTGATGAAGGAGAACAAGCCAAGATCTAAAATAAGGTTTAAAATGTCCAAATTACCCTTGTGTGTAATAATCAAGTGTGATTATATAAAAATTACAAAAAATGTTACCATGGTATCCTTCTATTAAACACCCTTGATTAAAAAGAATTAATGGTTGAGATTAGTCCTAAAGTTTTTACAAAAAAAGTGGTTTTTATTTGATTATTCCTCTATATATATATATATTAGGTCATAAGTTAAAATGAGAAGTGGTAAAAAGATATAAACGGGAAAAGTTATCTCTAAGGCTATGCGTATGATCCGAACTCTCCCAACCTCACTGCCACATCAGCGTCACATCAACTTTTCTATAACCCTACAATAAGCCATCCGGAGGCTGAGGCTCTAATTAGTACTAGAACCCTCTCAAACCAATTACCCAATACATAATCTTTTTAATAAGAGAGAGAGAGAGAGTAAAATGTGTAGTGAGAGAGAGGGCTCATCGGGTAAGATCGACTTCCGCACATCGCCTTCGAGCCCACCCTCCCAACCCGCCAGTCGCGTACTAGAGCCCACTGGCTCCTAGCCCACTAAGCCCGTCTTATCGATACGAATAGACCAACTGTTTACACGACTAAAATGAAATTTAACTAGTAAAAGATTATGGTTTTAACTGCTTATACTTACTCTTATCGTTGGAATCATACCCTCTCTCTATATATATATCTAGATATACAACCCATAAAATAATATTTAATATAAAATATCTAAAATAACTAATTAAAAAAAAACACATGGCAAATGAAAATTTAGTATAGGTAATTTTTATCCCATTGCTAAATACTAACATTGTATAACACAAACACAATACATACATATATATATATATATATATTATATAACACATCACACTTTTATTCCACATAGTTAATAATTTAATCAAATACAATTAATTAACCAAACAAAAACTCCATCATCTCTAATTCTCAACACAAACAGCCGTCGGAAGTCCATGCAGCACCACCGTCTCCACCGTCAACCCCGGCCCAAACCCGAACAAAACCCCCCACTCCAACCCTTCTCCGGTGGTCGCCAGCCCGTCCTCCGCCGACTTCCGCCTCATCTCGTCGAGTATAAACAACACACAAGCACTCGACATGTTCCCATACTCACCCAACACCTTCCTTGTAGCCCTCATCTTCTCCTCCTTCAGCCCCAGCCTCTCCTCCACCTGGTCGAGGATCGCGGGCCCGCCCGGGTGCGCGATCCAAAACAACGAGTTCCAATCGTTGATCCCCAACGGCGAAAACGCCCCCGTTAACGCCTTCTCGATGTTCTTCGAGATCAGCCCGGGGACGTCCTTTAGGAGGTGGAACGTGAGCCCGACCTCGCGAAGGTGCCCGTCGATGGCGCCCTCGGAGTCCGGGAGGATCGTTTGGGACGCGGAGACCATCTCAAGAGCGGCCGTCGGTCGTGGGGTCCGGGTCGGACCCCACGATGACGGCCGCCGCGCCGTCCCCGAAGAGGGCCTGGCCGACAGGGAGTCGAGGTGGGACTCGCTGGGCCCCCTAAGGTGACGGCGGTGATCTCGGAGCAGACGACGAGGACACGGGCGCCCGCGTTGTTCTCGGCGAGGTCCTTGGCGAGGCGGAGGACGGTTCCGCCCGCGAAGCAGCCCTGTTGGTACATCATGAGGCGCTTGACGGACGGGCGGAGCCCGAGGAGCTTGGTGAGCTGGTAGTCGGCCCCGGGCATGTCGACGCCCGAGGTCGTGCAGAAGACGAGGTGGGTGATCTTGGATTTCGGTTGGCCCCATTCTTTGATGGCCTTCACGGCTTCTTTACCGAGCTTCGGCACCTCCACTACCACGAGATCTTGGCGGGCGTCTAACGACGGAGCTTCGTAGGCGCACATGTTAGGGTTTTCTTTTAGGAACTCTTCGGTTATGTGCATGTATCGTTTTCTTATCATTGATTTATCACCTGAAAAAATGTAACACCTTAGGCAAATCTCATCAAGATCAAATGATTTTGTTTCTAGATAGATGTTGTTGTGATAGAAAACAATGTGAATAAAACTAGGTTTTTTGTGAAGAGTTAGGTTAAGTTATATATATCCACTAACTAATTTTACAACATTAATATCGAGCTTACTTTTTTATATTTTTAATATATGATTTAATTCGATTATAGTGTTTAATTATAAGTGAGCATATAGTAATACTCTTTTCTAAAACGGTAAATCCCAGTTGAAAGTAGGGTCTGAAGATAGTGAAATGTACGTGGATCTGCTATCCTCTTATCTAGGATAACAACAAGGTATATGGAACGGCTATTTTTGTAAAGACATAAGATTTAATGTAAGATTGTGAGGAGAATGGTGGAAGAGATATAGAAAACGTATGGAAAAGAAAATTAGAGGAAGAATAGAGAAATTAAGTGGATACATACACATGCGTTTAAATTTTTCTTTGAGATCTACGAGATGTTCACTGTTGGTGATGCGGAAATAGTAGTCGGGGTAATCGGCCTGTAAAACGCAATTAGAAGGAGTGGCGGTGCCGATGGCAAGGATGGTGGCCGGGCCTTGTGCTCGTTGGGATTTTCTAATTTCGTTGATATCTATGACCGCGGGAGGAGACGCCATGATCGGTTTCTTTGATTCGAAGGACTTTAGAAGTGTAACAAGTGATATGAAAAAGGTTTTTGTCCACACTATATATAGACATGAAGTGAAGTGGTAGTTACAAACTTACAATTATTAGCAATTGGTGGTTGTTAATGACTTAATGTTTCAATAAAATTGCATCATTTGCAAAAATCATTAGCTTTTTATCCTAGATATACATTCGCGTTTCTATTTATTTTCATAAACCTTTCTTAATCCAAAACTGTTACATACACAAATAAGTTGTTAACGTATAATTTCAGTGTAGCATATACCTGCATAAATCTTTCGACTTGGAAGTTTGTTTGTGGTAGTTAACCATTGCTATCGAGATTGGATGATAGTGGATACCAGGTACTTAGCTAATCATCTAGCGGACCTATGTATACCTAATTTGTCTCTCATATGATTTTCTTTGTGCTGAGCTATCACTTTTGGTTATAAACAAAGCACTAACAATACAAACTTTTTTAATGGAGAATTTGTTCAATATAAATTATGCAAACAAGTTAAATCTTCACTTCATGCTTCTTGTTGAGATCCGTTACTTAGCATGCTTTTAGACGATCCAACAAATTATATTTCTTTAATGGGGACTCGCAAAACAGGTACATTTTTTTGTAGTTTATTGTGTAGATTGTTCTAGGCTTGTGGACATAATAAGACACATGACTAAACTAAAAATTGGGCCATTTTATTTTACAATAGCGTTTAATCTCAATTGAAAGACATTGACTAATTCTGGAAACCATAAATTAACCTCTTTTTTCTTTATTTAAAAAGTCACGTTTCACAATCTATAAACTAACTTTTTGAAAAATTAACTGAGATAGAGTTCCAAAAAGATTCAAGCGTCTTTTTCTAGATTTTTTATTTCCTCCATGCATGCCATTTTACATTCCAGATTCCAATTAGTTTCCAACATGTCCTTTAATATCATTTTGCTGTCGTATAACTTCTAAGGTTTTTTTATAAAACGTGACTAGTTTATAAAATATTTATTTTATCAGCCTACTTTGCCAAACATAACCATTATTTCCTTGATTTTCAAGTTACTTACACGTGTCCATGTCTAGCATGAAGCTCAAATATACAATGCCTTGAGAAGGGTCCTAGCGCTTTTACATCGTTAACTTTCTTTTCTTGATCTATCAGAACAAACAGAAGTACTAGGTAGCGGTGAGTTTTAAATAGTCACCCAAAGGTAGCATTTTTAAAAAGTAGAAGCATTAATATTAAACTTTAAACATATCTTTGGGGACTAATTGTACCAATTTCCATAAACAGAATGAAGTACTTTGAAGTGTTAATAAAAAATTATATTAGAGTACTTAAAACCCAAATATATATGTGAAAGATATATTATTTTAGCTTTTTAGGTATAGTATGGTACCAAGTGTACCAAATTTTACAAAAAAAAAGACAAGGGTTTCCATGAAAGGTTAAACAAAAGTTACATCTAGTTCAGAAAACTATACAATTGTGAATTGTGAATCAAGTTATACTTTCAAACTATAAAAAAAATATAAAAAGTGACGAATATTCAATTTAAAGTCTAATGTAAAATCATTAATGTTATATTAATCTCTTTGTAGACCTATTTTCACAATTTCACTTAACTTTTTTTTAAAAGCAAAAAAAGAAACCAAAGCGAAGAGCTTCGACAAGGCTATCATCCCGCCAAACTATGATATTTATGATCTTCATCTTTTCATGTAAGTTAACTAAACTATGACCATAAGTTGTCTTTAAACCCTCTTTTATAGCAATACAACAATGACCCCTTTTATAATTCGTATGGACAATTTTAGTCCATCTATATGAGAATGAACTATACTTTATTGTTTATACATTAAATCAAATTTACGCAATTTCAACGTACAAAAAAAGATGTGACATATATACTTCAGCCTACAACGTGAGTAAATGCATCATCCCATACCCCTGACTCTAAGACATGCTATTAAACGCCGCCCCTAGTGAAAACCATGAGATCGATTCAATAGAAACACATCTAAATATGACGTCATACTCTACTTTTTATTGAACTAATCCAAAACATAAAACCTGATAAAACAAGTTGAAAAACAGTCGGAAAAAGTTGTCGATTACTTGTAACCTTTTAAATCATGTTTTTTTTCCTAATGTTGACCGGTCAAACTCGACTAATTATCATTTTTAAGATTTTATTTATTTTAACTTTAAGATGCATTTATTGTGAAAAATAAAAGGTTGATAGTAGTAGTAGAAAGAGAGAAACAAGTTAGGTAGGACTTGTGGAGAAGATGAGGCCACCAAAATAGGGGTTAGCTTTTCTAATCAACGGCTATGATACAGCCACGTTTGCATGTTAAGTTAGATAGTAAAACTAATCGACGGCTAGGATCCATCCACGTTTCCTTGTTTTGATTTAAATCCTAAATACTGATCGACGGCTAGGATACAATGTTTGCTCTTTCCTTTGCAATAACATTAAATGGCTCATGTTTATGTTTGCCAATGACTTTGAGGGCATATTTTATTTTTGAACAGAAAGTTAATACACACGCTTTAGTGGTATCGGATATTTATATGGGCAATTCTACTAATGCGTTGTGACCGGTCTAACTTATGATTGAACCCGATGGCAGGGAAGTAAATCTCATAAACTGGATCCTCCCATACTGACTCCGAACCTAGCCCAAAGGACCAGATTTAAAGTCTGGATATCTTAGATTTGTCACCCGTGGAATTCGAATCTTGATAGTGTGACTTTCACCTCACACCCCCAAGGATGTTATCTATCCAACTGAGCTAACACCCTTTGATGACTTGTGGGGATATTAAAGAGGGTGTTTGGTTTGGGGTATTGGGGTTGGGAATAGAAATGATAATGAAAATTGATGTTTGATTTGATATTATATAATGGAATCATTTCTTCAAATTCTTTGATTTTTATTCCTGATCAAATTGGGGGAATGAAAATTTTATTTACTTGGTTCCTTTTTTTATGTATTGTTTCATCATTTGATGTTAAATAAAACATTTTTTGTAATTTCAAGGTGTAAAAACATTTTTTTTAAATGAAACAAATTTCCATTGATTATTTTGGGTTAACCAAACAGCATTAATGCATTGCTCATTTCTATTCTTATCCTCCTGCATTTTCATTCTCATTCCTTAAAATAAACCAAACGCCTCCTAAGTCTTTATTTTTTATAATGTGTTAATTAGTGTCATTGTAGGCCTCTTTGACAAAGATATGAGGCCAAGGAGGGTCGTGTACCTCCAAACTATAATTCAACCACATATCATGCCAAAAAAATGTTACCTTTATCAATTGATCGAACAAAATAAAATACAAGGTAAAGATTCTTTTCTTTCTCATGCTTGTTAAAAAGTGTGATTTGCATTCTTGTGCTTTTGAACGGTATTCGTCTATGTACTTTGAAAAATCATTGTTGTTTTAAATTCATAAGCTAACACAATTAGTGTTTTTATGTTAAATATAAGAAAAAAAAATAACAATGAATTAAAAACTATACCACAAAAACAATCAGTAAGGAAAAATATAACTTTAAATTAAAACATAAGAATGAAAATAACTATTTTTTGTTGGGTTTTATACAAAATAAGTTCCCAAAAACTTAAATTAGACAACGGAAGCATTTTATAAATAATGTATAACAATAAACATTTTATTTCCCACCAAGGATCATCTTGCAAAACTATGGAAAGATTAAAACATCTTAATGAGATATAAAGATATACAACTTTGTAGACTTTGAACCCTCTCGGTTTTGGGGTGTTGATGTAGATGGCAAGAACCCAAAGTAGAATTCCTCTATATGTATCCACCAAGCAAGAGTAAGACACTTCAAGATGCTAGTCTTCACTTGTATTATAAGCTTCTTAAGCCATTAAGCACTTATTCCAAAATAAGTGTTAAGGAGATATACTTGTATCTTCTACAAAATATGGTGTTCTTCATAAGAACAAAGATGAGAAGAAAAGCTAGTGGAATCTCAAAAGAGTTGGATGATCAAGTCTACATAAAAATGAGCCATTACACACTTTATGTATCCTTACATGCATGCTCCATACTTTCTTACAACCACCATGACATGTATCCATACATAGTGTAAGAGAAGTATGGAGTTGTCATGTGGTAGTCCAACAACTCATTATAATATATAGAAAGCAAAAAGACAAAACCAATTTTGTGATTTATACTTTATATATAATATGTATATATAACTATTTAATCATACTATATGATTCAATAACTGGTTATATTATTTTCATAAAATAATAGTTTTCCACTTAAATTCAAGAATGATAGTATTTATTAGTAATCAATATTCTAATAAATAATATGTACACAACTTATAAAACATACCTTATGATTTATTAGTTGATTTCTCTCTTGATATTATTATTTCCATAAAATAATAATTCTCCAATTAAATACAAGAGTTGATTATATTTATTAATAATCAAATTATTTAATAAATAATCAATAAGTGTCAACTTGCTATTAGGTGTGACCCAATAGGATCATATGTTATTAGCAAATATCATTACACAATGAATCTTGAGCATAAGGATCCTTCATTTTTAACAAACCATATTGACGAAAAACATAGTTAACTTTGTTATATATTTTGGTGTAGTGTTTGTATTAAGATAGATGTAAAACACAATTATTTAAATGTATTTTATTATGTTTTCTATTTTTTCCTTTAAGATGAGCTTCATACCTAGGTCTCTATAGTGACACTCTTTATTTTAACTAACATACATGTTGCCAATATCTCTTGTTTATTCATTTTCAATTTTGAATGAAAATCTAAAAAGATTGGGCAAATTAGGATTAGTGTCTTTTGGGACCTTTTTCTCTCTTATATATATAAAGAGAGGGGAAGGTTTAAGGAAAAACTTTAAAAAACGAAAAACCAATTAATACTTTCTGTGAGAATATGTGGAAAACCCATAATCAGGGTTGCGTGTATTGAGCACAATAAATAGACAGAAATATTACAGAGGGGTCCCTGAACTATACAAATATTTAACACACCCCCGTAGTTTGATCGGGAGGTAAACGAATGTTCAAACTATGTCTAAAATCAAGAAATAAACTAGTAGGTAGACCCTTCGTAAAAATATCTGCATACTGATAGGCGGATGGGACATGCAAAACACGCACATGACCAATCGCAACACGCTCCCTAACAAAATGTAAATCTATTTCCACATGCTTGGTTCTCTGGTGCTGGTGACGGCGGTGCTTAGGCGCGGTGGTCACGGCGGCGCTTATGCGCGACGGTGACAGCGGTGCTTAGGCGCGACGGTTATGGTGGTGCTCAACAGATGGCGGAGGAGATGCGACTGCACGGTGGTACTCCTCAGATCGCGGTGGTAGGGAGGTCGTCTGAACAGGAGGCGGTGGTGCGACGGTTAGGGTTCCGACGCGTGAAGGATACCGTTTGGACAGGGAGGGGAAACGTCGACGTGCCGGCGGAACAGCAGATCACCGGAAAACAGAGAGAAGAGGAGGTCCGGTGAGGTTCTATCGGCGTCGGTACGGCGGCCGGAGTTATTCCGGTGGCGGCAGCAGTTTGAGAAAGGTAAAAAAAAATTAGGGTTTTCTTAGGGTATATCTTAGTTGGCTCTATACCATGTGAGAATATGTGGAAAACCCATAATCAGGGTTGCGTGTATTGAGCACAATAAATAGACAGAAATATTACAGAGGGGTCCCTGAACTATACAAATATTTAACACTTTCGTCGCCCTCCATCTAAACCGTATGCACTTGTATTCGAAATTTGAATTGAAAACTTAAAACATTTTTTAATCGAATCTAAGAATCATGAAATAAAATTCTAAATGTTGTGATAACAGGAATGTATAAAAACTTAACGCAAAAACTCTAGAAACTTGATCCTGTCGTCAAGATTAATTCATGATGAATCATAGATGAAACTCTTTTTATGGATTTAAATTCATGCGTTTGGTATCTAGACATGGTAGAATAAAACATAACAAAACAGTTGTTTAGTGTTGGTAAGTCAAAACAGATAAAATGACGTACTTATATCTAATGAGTTATTTATATATTTTGATTAATTACGTAATTGATTAACTTGTAATAAAATGAATATTTTTATTAGAAAATATTAAATTGGAATGTTTTTGTTAAGACGATTAAGACACAAAAAAATTTACTTAGTTTTCAAATTTTATTTTATACCATTTCTATCTTTTTTTACTTATTAACATTTATTAAATTACATAAATTAATCAAAATAAGGTAATTATATAAAAATAATACTTTTAGGACAGTAAAATGGAAATTTAAAAAGTATAAAGTATAATAAATAAAATGTAAGTAGTAAAACATATTTGATGTTGTAGAAGAGAATTATGTATTAGTTTAATGTTATATTGGTAGAAAACGAGTACGTTCCAAGTCCAACTTGTTTCATGGGTAGGGAACTAGGGATGAAACAAATTTGTTCCACTTTTGTTCTACTTTGTTCTATATTAAAGTTTTGCCAAACTTAAAACACTCTTTCATATTCTTGTTTATTGTGGCATATCTAATGTACCAACTACCAAACAGTCCAAACACACTCTAAGGACAAGAACACAAAATTTACCTATTCTCAATTTATAAAGTTCATCATTTAATATGAAAAAATTATTATCTATAATATGTGTAAAAATGTTAACACACTGTTAAATAATGAATAATTGATGACCATTTAAGTTTTCTTGAATATCTTGTAATTACTTAGTTATATTATAGTTTTGAGAATGATGATACAAATATCAACTTGAATGAAATATAAGAGTGTCTTGTGGTTGATGACAAGTATTCTAGTTAATTTATTCTTGATATGCACCCTGCTAAAAGATGCATGAAAAGCCAAACTTGATTCCGTGGCCAAAAATCAGTTTTGGATCGGGTTCAAATTGGTCTCGGTTTCAAACAGTACTTTCAATCCCAGCACTAAAATTTTCTGATATTCAAACTTTTCAACCCAATCCGAACCGATTCGACCGATACACATCCCTACCCAAATACAAATAACTTGATTGACCAAATTTCTTTAAAAAGTATTTTTTTTAAGTTTAAAAACAATTTAAAAAATAAAATAATTACGTGGAACCAATTTGGGCCCGAGTCAGAAACGATCCACATCCCTACTTAAATGGCCAAATTCAAATAACTGGTTAAGCTTTATAAGGCTTATTATTATGAGGAACAATCTTGAGCTGGGCCCAAATCGGTCCCACGTAATTATTTTTCTTTTCTTAATTGTTTTTAAACTTATAAAAAAAATACTTTTTTAAGAGATTTAGTCAATCTAATATACAAAAAAATGTTTTTGTTATTGGTCAATTAAATACTTTTCAAATTTGGCCCATTTGGCCATCTCTGGCTGAGATTGAAAAATTCATGGGTTTACATGAGCCCAAAGACCGTTCCAACCTGTAACACCCCGCTAAAGCGGAAACACGAGGCGTGACAGCTAAGATTTCATTGCGATAGGAGATAAATAACATCAATCATTTAATTTAAAAGTTCATGGTTTAACTTTTAAACATACAAAATAACATTACAAAAGAGAAGTCTAAAGATTGATGTCACTTGCAGCACAGGCATTTTCAACTACCTTCTATTTTCCTGAAAAACATGTTAAAAACAAGTGTCAACTACAAGAGTTGGTGAGTTCACAGGTTTTATATGCACAAAACAATTTCATATGCAGAATCATTATCGTAAAACCTTTGAACAACTTTAAACGTTCAAAATCACACTTATGCACATGATATGAAAGATTGAGCCACTACAAACCATACCACCCCAACGTTATAGCCCAGAGGCGGTCGCGAACCACGTAGGGTATAACACTCTTATGAACTACCTCAGCGGTGGAACTTAATCCACATGTGTAGAACGTTTCCCAACGACTACCTCAGCGGCAGTTGTTAATTCTGAAATAGTGCACCCTCTACTCGTCAGTCAATAGGGTGGGTCTCTTTACCAAATAGCGATATCCACTAGATCATAGGCTCCTAACGAGTTAATAGTAGTGTATATTATAAGGGGAATTTTACTCAATACATATCATCATTTGCATAATAACTTGCTCGAAAGCATAATTCATATCGTTTTTCATCAATCAACATGTTTTTCACCCCAATATGTAAAATAGTAAAATAGGGGCCGTGATGTAACACCCGTAATTTTCGGATGTAGTAATGGTTCTTTGATAAATTATGGGATTTGGAATTTTGGATCAAATCATGGATTTTCGTTCCAGTTGCCTGTTTCAGACCTAAGAAGAGTTGTCATAGTGCTGTTTTGGGCTTTCGTGAGCTGTGTCAGATCAAGAACGGGTTAAATACCCTTCTCTCTTCATTTTATCATAACTTCCTCATTTCTTAACCTTTGGAGCTGATTCTTTTTCCTACATTCTTCTCCTTCCAAGCTCTTCAAGACTCCATTGTTGGATTGAAGATCCAAGTTAGCAAGATCATTATCTAGAGCTCCATCATCTTCATCTTCTCCATTTCTACCTCAACCACCATTGTTGCTTGAAAGGGGAAAACTCGAGTTCTAGGGTTTTAGTTCGAATCCTACCCGGTAAGCTTGGTTTAAACCTTTGTAGGTTGGATTTATATGTGGGATAAGAGTATTGAACTAACCTAAGGTTCGATTTGCTTGATTTTAGGTTGTTCACATATTTAACCTAAATCTTGGATTTGGGGGTTTTGGGTACCAACCCTCAAGGTGAGTTCTCTATATGGTTTTAAAGTATAGATCTAGTCTTATATGTCGTAGATCTGGAGCTAATCCAAGGTTTTAACTCCTTATCAGTTTAGGTGATTTCTCAAGCTTTAAGCTAGGGTTTTGGTGAAAATTGGGGCTTTCGACTTTACAAGCCCGAGGTGAATTGTTAAAACCTTTTTGTTAAAACTGAGAGCACATCATCTTGATGATTTCATATTCCTTGCTTGTTTTCATGGACGAATGTGGTTTTGATATAAATTACTTATCAGTTTGAGTTAGAGCTTTCCATGAAACGTATGATGTGTTATGCTTACATGAATGATATGGGTTATATGACTTATACGTGTGGTAGGATATCGTATACGCCTATAATATGTGACAAATCCATGAGACGGTGGGATGAATGTAATTATGTGGAATACTTGAAAGTATACATACTATGAAATTATACGAAAGGATGTGATATCCGAATATGTTGGGTTATGGGAAACGAGGTAAAGGGGCTTGAGACCCTCGTTATATGTACCTCTGTTAATGATGCTATGCTAAATCCAGCATCGAGCGAGCAGGGATAGTATGCAGCTCTTTACGAGCAGGGATAGTATGCAGCTCTTTACGAGCAGGGATAGTATGCAGCTCTTTACGAGCAGGGATAGTATGCAGCTCTTTACGAGCAGGGATAGTATGCGGCTCTTGGTGAAAGTGGGTCGCTCCCACAATTTTCAAAGATAAAAGATATTCCGGTTAATATGATGCATTTTGTTATTAATGCACTCTCGTACCTCTCACATGTCTTAACATGCTTTTATGTGTATGTTGTTTTATTGATACAACTCACTAGGCTCCTTTAGCCTAACACTTGTTTGGTGTCGATGTGTCTCTCAGGTGCTAGGGACGCGATTCCCAAGTAGGAGCCGGATTTAAAGAGTGAGCTTTGGGGGACGGGTGAAGAGTCCGGTCTTTAGACCGCGCGTACATTGATAGATCTGACAACCCTTTTGTAGTCTTTTTCCCAGATAGGATTAGACTAGACGGTTGTCGTATTCTTTAATTAGAATTACAAACATTGTAAATCATACACTATTTATACCCCTGTTTTTGGGATCAGCTCACGTCTTTGCGTACGTTGTATACCACCTTTTGTGAAATTGAAAGTTTTTGTTCGCCCTGATTTTTAGGGTGTTACAAGTTGGTATCAGAGCTTTAGTTTAAGCGAACTAGGTGTTGACTGTAGAATACCTAGACTTAAACTTAGTGCACTAATGCACACGTCACCTACCATGGGTAAAGTCTTAGGTGGGGAGAGCGCTAGGGATACGGAATGCATGGATCGAGAAATTGCGTTAATAGAGGCAGAGAATCTCGTGTACGGTCTATTCATAAAGCACTTAGCTACTGGTTTATGAATGTATCGTCACTTGAGTATTCTTGGTTACTATCGATGTAATGATTGATAAATGTGGTACGTATGGTAGGTTATTCTACTCTACTTCCTTGATTCTCTTGTGATAGGATAATTGCTCGGTCGTAAGTGACCCCTAGTTACGATAAGTCGTTACTTGAAGCTCATGTTTTGATGATTGATGTGAAAGCAGATTGAGAGTGTTGACTCGAGTTGAAATAGTGATAAGGGTCATTATGTATGATCGGTAGGCATACTCCAGAAAAGAGTTACTCCGGTAGACGGTGCGGATATTGGAAGTGGGTGAGATAGATACAACTCATGTATCGAACGTTATCGAGGAATCATGTAGTATTACATACAAGTAAGATATGATGAGCTAAGCTTAAAATCGACTTGATCGTGAAGAGAGTGATCATTAGGAATAGGAATATTCCTTCATGTGAGAGAATCTGTTTAAATCACCGGGATGAATTGTTAATTTGTAAACAAGGCTATATTCTAGAAAGCCTCTCTCTTACAGTAGACGTGCCAATTACCTAGATTAAAAGAGGAGGATCGTAAGGGGAATTGAATAGCTCTAACCTAAGATCGAATGTGGAGATAAAAGAGGTTGACTCATAACTGATCAGAGGTCGAGCGGTTAGTTGAGTAGGACCCATACCTTGAAATGGTATGCGGTAAGAACGTGTGGAGACACTCTAGACAATATCGAGGATGGAAGCATAAGACCCAGTCTAAGATATGAATCTATCAATGTAAGACTTGGAATGCGTTATCTGACGTGACATAAAAGACTCGCCCTTTAGATGGGATCGCTTAGATGATTTGGAAACACCATGGATGCATGGCTTAATAAGGTTATTAGAATGAGTATGGATGGATTAGGATTTACGAATCAAATTGTTCTAAGCGGATTGTATGTTGAATAAAAAGTGTGGAAACTCTAAGTTGAGGGTAAACTAGAATTATGCATATTTAAGATTTATGCGGTCTCGTTACGATGATTTTGGTATGCATGTTGTGAGGATCTATCTATAAATTATTCACTTATTGACTCATCACCTTAAATTACATGGGTGTTTATGTAAGATAGAATTTGGCATGTGAAAGATTGTTATCGGATGAACGTGGGTACATAATGATAGAGGTCACGAGACCCTTGGGATAAGTATTTGATTTATGCAATAGGAATTATTGTGATTAAAGTGACTAAGTTGTAAACTTAAAGGAAGGTCACGAAAATATGATACTAAAGGAGGTTATGACTCTATCGAGTATATTAATGGTGTATGATATGGTATGCACACCGTAGTGTGAAAGAGAGGAGATGAATACCCAACGAAATCAGTAAGAGGTGTAGAATGAAGGTCATGAGACCTTTGGAGAATATGTAAAATATATATATGTTTATATATTTGTATGTACATAGCTTGAATAGTTATATGCGTGTGGAGGTCGAAATAGACCAGTTGTCATTAATACCCTAAATAGAGTCCGAAAGACTCTGTGTTGTATTGTTGGGTTGACTTTGAGAATCCAGGGAATTATATGCGACTCTGTATGAGCAGGGACATTTATATGCTTATGTGTCCTCGATGAACACGGATCACTTTCATTGTCACCAAATCTTTTGTGTGAAATACGTGTAGACCTTGTGTGTGATTCTGCGTTTACAATATTTGAGTTGCTATGTTTAATTTTGAAACTTTCGAATTCCCGTGATGTACCAACTGGTTGAGAGTTAATACCCATTTGCGGACTAATTGCATATTATCCTACTAATGTGTTAGAATAAGCTAATTGACTGATAGCTTTTAGGAGCATGTTATGATATAGCGGAGTAACACTTAGAAGGCGTGGGCGGAATTGTGCTTGTACTCGATGTGAACCGAAATTGGACTACGTAGGGATTAAGTTTCATATCTCCCTTACGAGGGTGTTGCTGAGGAGCACCGCGTTGCCAACGGCTACGGAAAAAGAGTGGTCCGATGAGAGACCCTCATCTAGATGGAAATATGTTATTATCTAGGTAAAGACATTGTAAGTGGACAGGTCTAAGTATGAAGAATTGGTTAGCATCACCTAAGTGGATGCACGATGTGCACACCGGCTATGACAAAGAGAAGTCCCATAGATTATTGGGGCATATTTCTAGAGTTTGTAGTGAACCGGCTAGAACAAGACTTGTTCGGTGGATTAAGTGACCATGTTTTGGAGGTCTTCGTGGGGCGATACTTGCCTTGATATGAGTGGCTTAGGAGAAAACAATAATGGTTGTGTTACTAAACGACTTTCCAAATTCTTGATTATAGAGGATGTAGTCGAATGGTGGTTGCAAGGAAGAAATGATAGCTGTTATGTATGGCTAAGTATCGAGAACACGTCACCTTTAGTGCAAAAGTGTTGATGTTGTGAATTACTAAGAGTATTGCATGCCATGAGAGAGGTGCAAGATACCGATGAGAAGAATTGCCATAGAAAGATAAGCCTTTTAAGAGTGAATTATGACCTTGAAAACATTGCCCATAATTGATTTAAGGAGGAATTGGTACTTAGGAATTCCAGAGTTAGTCACCTAAGGCAAAGTTAGAACTGCGTAGGTGACTAAACAGATAGAAGCGCTATGATACTGCGTAGGTGGAAATTTATGGATTAGTGGAAATTAGCAATGTGCTAAGTGAAGAAACTTAACTCCCTAATGGTATTCATAGGCGAGTAGATGAAAATCTTCGAGGACTTTAGAGGATTAATGGCGATGGTTAGACACCGTTAGTGAGAGTACGGAGACATTCCTTGGTGGTGAAGTGACTCTTAATAGTAAAGTGACTCTTAGTCGAGTGATCGACTTTAATAGGAGGCGAATGATGTATGATTCCTTGAATCGTAGAACTGGGTCGATTTGGTTTGGTTAAATCGTACAAGGAGCTAAGGTTTGCGTATTTAATGGATGTTATCTTTAGAAAAGTGTTACGTTCGAAAGATAGGCGTGAACTAATGACTTGTGATGCTTCGATGAACTACCCTTAAAGGTAGAAGGTTATATCGGCGTTTTCTTAGAGTACATAATTAAGACTAGTGTTAGTCTAACCGACCGGTATGGAGAGAACATGATCACCTAATCTTGACAAATGCTAGAACGAGGCTATCAGTTGTGGTTCGGACAGGGAGTAATTTCGGGGACGAAATTTTATCTAGGTGGGGAGGATTGTAACACCCGTAATTTTCGGATGTAGTAATGGTTCTTTGATAAATTATGGGATTTGGAATTTTGGATCAAATCATGGATTTTCGTTCCAGTTGCCTGTTTCAGACCTAAGAAGAGTTGTCATAGTGCCATTTTGGACTTTCGTTCCAGTTGCCTGTTTCAGACCTAAGAAGAGTTGTCATAGTGCTGTTTTGGGCTTTCGTGAGCTGTGTCAGATCAAGAACGGGTTAAATACCCTTCTCTCTTCATTTTATCATAACTTCCTCATTTCTTAACCTTTGGAGCTGATTCTTTTTCCTACATTCTTCTCCTTCCAAGCTCTTCAAGACTCCATTGTTGGATTGAAGATCCAAGTTAGCAAGATCATTATCTAGAGCTCCATCATCTTCATCTTCTCCATTTCTACCTCAACCACCATTGTTGCTTGAAAGGGGAAAACTCGAGTTCTAGGGTTTTAGTTCGAATCCTACCCGGTAAGCTTGGTTTAAACCTTTGTAGGTTAGATTTATATGTGGGATAAGAGTATTGAACTAACCTAAGGTTCGATTTGCTTGATTTTAGGTTGTTCACATATTTAACCTAAATCTTGGATTTGGGGGTTTTGGGTACCAACCCTCAAGGTGAGTTCTCTATATGGTTTTAAAGTATAGATCTAGTCTTATATGTCGTAGATCTGGAGCTAATCCAAGGTTTTAACTCCTTATCAGTTTAGGTGATTTCTCAAGCTTTAAGCTAGGGTTTTGGTGAAAATTGGGGCTTTCGACTTTACAAGCCCGAGGTGAATTGTTAAAACCTTTTTGTTAAAACTGAGAGCACATCATCTTGATGATTTCATATTCCTTGCTTGTTTTCATGGACGAATGTGGTTTTGATATAAATTACTTATCAGTTTGAGTTAGAGCTTTCCATGAAACGTATGATGTGTTATGCTTACATGAATGATATGGGTTATATGACTTATACGTGTGGTAGGATATCGTATACGCCTATAATATGTGACAAATCCATGAGACGGTGGGATGAATGTAATTATGTGGAATACTTGAAAGTATACATACTATGAAATTATACGAAAGGATGTGATATCCGAATATGTTGGGTTATGGGAAACGAGGTAAAGGGCTTGAGACCCTCGTTATATGTACCTCTGTTAATGATGCTATGCTAAATCCAGCATCGAGGAATAGTATGCAGCTCTTTACGAGCAGGGATAGTATGCAGCTCTTTACGAGCAGGGATAGTATGCAGCTCTTTACGAGCAGGGATAGTATGCAGCTCTTTACGAGCAGGGATAGTATGCAGCTCTTTACGAGCAGGGATAGTATGCGGCTCTTGGTGAAAGTGGGTCGCTCCCACAGTTTTCAAAGATAAAAGATATTCCGGTTAATATGATGCATTTTGTTATTAATGCACTCTCGTACCTCTCACATGTCTTAACATGCTTTTATGTGTATGTTGTTTTATTGATACAACTCACTAGGCTTCTTTAGCCTAACACTTGTTTGGTGTCGATGTGTCTCTCAGGTGCTAGGGACGCGGTTCCCAAGTAGGAGCCGGATTTAAAGAGTGAGCTTTGGGGGACGGGTGAAGAGTCCGGTCTTTAGACCGCGCGTACATTGATAGATCTGACAACCCTTTTGTAGTCTTTTTCCCAGATAGGATTAGACTAGACGGTTGTCGTATTCTTTAATTAGAATTACAAACATTGTAAATCATACACTATTTATACCCCTGTTTTTGGGATGAGCTCACGTCTTGGCGTACGTTGTATACCACCTTTTGTGAAATTGAAAGTTTTTGTTCGCCCTGATTTTTAGGGTGTTACACGTGAATATTCACCTTGGTCGGCTTAGCGGTTTGCACGAAAATTCGAACTCTAGTTCCGAGTCTACAAGTGCCCTAAACAATTCACAAACGTAAGTCCTATATCATCGACTCAAAATCCTAGTTAAGTCCTTATCGATATCTATATATAATGCCCTTACTCAATCTTATTTAGCCAAATTTAGTATAAACAAGTTTTAATAACTTTATATAACATATAATTGGAAGAAAAAGTCTTGAAATTTCAAAAATCAAATTTCTAAAAATTTCAAATGATGACAGATTCATTCTCTTTGTAAAAATGCCATTTCCAAGCCTTAATCTTAAAGGAGAAAATTCCCAAACTTTTATCCACAGAAGATGAATGTGTTAACAACATGCACACAAAATTTCACTAATTTTTGAAGTGTTTAGCATGCATAAATAAATTTCACAAAAAGGATGCACACTGGACCATTTCAGATTTACATACTTGTAGAGTTTGATTCATAGGGGTTTTATTACATCCCCAAATCTCAAATTTCCAGAGGGGTTTTGAAGTTAACATCAAACTCTAATTAAGGAAGCAAGAATCACTTGAAATGGAGGTATTTTGAGTGAGATATGCTTATTCCAACTCACATGAGTGAATCTGTCCTTTTCGGACAGATTACACCACGATTTTGTTTTCATTCATAGCATGCTCAATTGTCCACCAATCTTAGTAATTCAGTATTCTATGGAAAGCTAACACATTAAACTTGAGTTTAGAATCAAAAAGCATGTATTTTTTACAATTTATCTAGGAGATATGCATGCATCAAGTGGACATTAATAATCTGACCCGTAGCTGTTGCACAATAAAAAAGTTTTGAAAGAGTTGAGGGGTCTTCGTATTTTTGAGTGATTCTAGTGGGGTTTGAACCCCAACTCACAAAATATTTATCCCTTAAAAATGTAGACAAGAATACGTTCATATGAACCCTTTTTGGGTCGTCCAAAGATGCATATTACAATCTGTCAGCTTCTGCTCACTTCAAAATCCCAATATTCTCACTTATAAACACATAAACCTTCAAAAATGGGGATTTCTTTGCTACTAACCTACAATCCCACTTCAAATAACATGCAACAAGGAATAATATAACCAAATATCAAGATGATACATGTAAGTAATCATCCATCATTTCCAGATTTTGTGATGAACTAAAAGTACCAAAAATTGGGGTTTTTCACCCTTTTCTTATGTTTATGATGGAGGATCATGGGATTTCACTTTCTAATGGATGTTTTAATCATCCTTAGTGTTCATCCTTACCTCTAAAACATTAAGAACATGATTCCATCTTATAATGACATTTATTCACTAAAAAATTGCATAAAGAGCACCAAAAGTGCTAAAATGAAGCTACAATACAAGTATTTTCTCTTACCTTTAATGGATGAACTATTAGAACCCTTAATTTCTTGATTTGATCTTCAATAAGTTCAGATTTGATGATGAAAGAGGCTGGGTTTTTAGAGAGAAATGGAAAGAGAGAAAAAGAGAGAAGTTGGATGGTTTTCAAAATGAAGAAAATGATTCAAATGGAAGAAGTGTGCTTTTTATATGGAGAGAGAGAGAGAGAGAAGGAGGGGGAGGGGGGCGGCCATGGGGGCCCATCCCAACCCAAATTCTATTTTTTTAATATAAAGTCCACTTGATTATTGGCTTGGCTCTCGATTTTTCGGTTTGTACAAGTTTTTTCCGGTAAAATGGTGTGTGAAATCTAATATCTATAATATTTTAAAACGTTTTTACACTAGCAACTTAAAGTATACTAATTTAAATAATAGGCTTCAATTGAGTCGATACGGCATTATATATGATATTCGGGCGATTACGGTCTAAAACAGGCTTTTCCGGGCTATGTTCGGGACTTCTAAGTTCTCTTCCAAAAAATTTCGCATACTTAACGTTAATTTTTCCTAGATAGTTATAGGATTAATATTTCACTCAAATATCATGCTACAAGAGTGCTCTACGAGTCGCTAACCTGAGGGCCGGAAATGGTCGGTTGTCACACAACCAAGCCAAGAAGGCCCGATCATGCCAAAATTTTGGCAGATGACTCAGGCTTAGGTCTGACACGAAAAAACTAATGAGAAAATCTTGATTGAAGGCCTAAAAACATGGCTCGGAAAAGCTCGATCGATCCTTTTTAGACCCCAAGCCGACCCGACTAATGAATAAAAAAGTTTGGCCTTTTTTGGGTAAACAGCTTGGAATGTTGTGGTCTTATGCATCTCTAGGTCCTTTCGTCCAACAATAGTGGACTCTGACATAAAGTTTAGCCTACTCTAAATTCTTGAGTAATTTATGTTGTATTTGATATAACTTATGTTTAGAATTGGTATTTGTCTAATATTCTTGAAATATAAAAGCAACAAATAATATAAAAAATACATGTGAACATGTTGTTGTGTGTTGTTGGCGCTGCCCATAGGTGCGGTTTGGTTCTTGCGACTGTTGTATCTCTTTGGTTGGTGGTATATAAGCCGCTTTTTAAAAAAAATAAAAATAAAATAGCCTCTGTAGGTTGTTTTACTGTTAATGATGCTTGAAAAGTAGTTTCCATTAACTTTTTAATAAGTCTAAAGAAATTATGTACAATGAATCCATGATCATTCTAAGGTGTTCCTCGATGTAGTATGCTATGAAAATATCATTTTGTTTCATGATGTCTTTCTCTTTGATTCCATAACAATTAAACAACATGTATTACATATTGTAATGATAATATTAACTTGTGAGTTCAGGTTTTCAAACTAATATATGTTTATGAGGTTTTTTTTATGTGTGGTAAGTTATACAAGATAGATAACAATTCAAAGCAAGTAAATTTACAAATAAGTTTAAACCAAAAAAGAAATATTGCAAAAGGCCATTATATCCTTTGTAGAAGTCTTAAGTACTTATTAAGTGTGAACTATTCAATTTGTATCCATTTCTATAAGTTCCAATCAAAATAGCCAAACATTACGAAAATGAAGTCGATTGATATTTTTTTGGTGATCAAAATGCGAAAATATAAAGATTTGACGATTAACTTGTATAAAGAATGATAATGTGAGAAAATGGGTTAAAGTGAGAAGCATAAGGAGGGAATGTGGACTATTAATCACTTTTAATCTCATGCCTACCAATGAGTTATGCTTTAAAAAGGAATAGATCTAGTATGTCTCATTAGTGTTGGTCTTTAAGTTCATTGAACAAACAGTGGATGATCTCTTCTTACCCTTCTTATAGGAACCCGACTCTAAGTTATAAAAACTAAAAATTCCAATAAAAAGAATAACAGAAGCTTATTGTGGACGATAAAAAAGGGTTATGAAGCCATCGTGTTGCATGTGGGAGGGGATCAAGATCAAGAGGGGGCGAGAGTGCAAGACAATGACATGTAAAAGAGGGAAAGGGAAAGTGCAAGGGTCATGAGGTTGGGTAAGGCAAGGGGGGGTCTATTGGTAGGTTTCGATGATGATCGTTGGTATGGTAGGTGGATTTACGGCCCCTTAGTGGATGTCATAATTTGGGTGACGGCGATAGCTTGTACTATATAATAGCATTTCTAAAATGAAAAAAATAGGAATTTTGAGTAAACTTTAGCTAATAGCTTCTTCAAAGTTTTTTTCAAAGTGGGGAAAATAGAAAAAAGGATAAAATCTCCAAATTTGAGGAACTCTCCAAAAATAATTATCATGAGAGAGAAAATACTTTTATTATATCAAAGCAATAAGATTTTTTGAAATAAAATGCTTAGTATATATATAATGTTTTAACAGTATAAGTAACATGTTATCTTTAAACTAAAGATTTGTTGGAGTCGGATGCATTTTTTATAAAAAGAGTAGACTTTAATTCTTCATTTTAGAAATTTAAAAAAAATATATGTTGAAAATGCTTTAAGTTTTTGATTAATGAATTTAAAATCTCCAAATTTGAGGAACTCTCCAACATCTTCTCCAAAATGGAGAAAATTGAGAAAAATGGAGATTTTGTATACTTTTGGTCTCCAACAGATTCTCCAAAGCTTTCTCCAAAATGGAGAAAGTAGGAGAGAGAGTGCCAAAATCTTCAAATTTGGAGAAAGATCTTAAAATCTCCAAAATTAATTACGAAGAGAGAGAAAATGATTTTTTATTATGTTCCACCAATGAGAATGCTTAAAATAAAAGTTGAGGAGAGAGAAATAATATTTTAATACATATATGTAATAATTAAATAATTTAAGCAATTATTCTATCCTCAAAATAGAGAATCTGTTGGAGTAGAATGATTTTTTTATAGAGATTTTGGATTTTAGTTCTCCATTTTAGAGATTTTTTAGAGAATCTATTGGAGATGCTCTAAAAAAGGATACCTATAAACTTCTAAATTAAAATTTATTTATTGATTTTGAAATCTAACATCTGAAAGAGAATAAATGTCGTCCATTAAATTTCAACTTAATTTCATCAATGTGACTATGATAATAATTATAACAGCAACTTAAATGATTTTTCATATGCTATTTTTAGAGGTTCCTATTTATGAGTCAAACATAAAATGTTAACATAAACTAGTTTTCAAGTTTTATTTTATACTTTTTCTCTATATTATTTTAATTATTAACTTTTAATAAATTACATAAATTTATCAAAATAAAGGCAATTATATAAAAATGATACTTTTAGGACAATAAAGTGAAAATTTAAAACTACAAGGTACGATAAATAAAGTTTTAAAAATGAATAAAATGTAAGTAGGAATACAATATTTGATGTTTTAGTTTGATTTTACATTGATAGAACATGAGGTTGTTTCACCTTGTTACATCTTGTTCCATAGGTAGGGATGAAACAAGTCTGTTCCACTTTTGTATAACTATGTTTCTGTTTGTTCGATATTAAAGTTCTGTCAAACTTGGAACAGTCATGTCTAGTGTACCAAACGCACTCCAAGGGTATGGACAAAAACAAAAAGACAAACTTGATTCGGTGGCCATAAATGGTTTTGGGTCGGATCTAAATCAGTCTCGGTCCCAAGTAGTGATCTCAGTCCCAAGTAGTACTCAAAGTTTTTCAACCCAACCCGAACCTATTCGACCGAGTCGTGTTATAAACACTTTGGCTAAACCTATTGATGGTAGAGGTGAAATTTCATATTCTAAATATAGGTTAATTGAATCGATGACTCCAGGGATTATTTCTCGATGTTTTGTATATGAACCTGCACATCCCTACCCAAATTACAAATAACTGGTTAAACCTTATAAGGCCTATTTTAGGAACAGTCATGAGCCCAAATTGGTTCACTTAATTATTTTTATTTTATTTTCTAAATTGGTTTTTAACTTGTAAAAAATATATTTTTTACAGAAATTTGGTCAATCTATTACACTAAAAAAAATATGTTTTTGTTATTGGTCAACCGAATATACTAAAGATACATTTTTGCTATAATACATTTTATAAAATAAATTTTAAAAAAATATTTTGGTGTTCTATCAAATAAACTTAAAATACATTAAAAAGTATAATTAAAAAAATAAATTTTAAATAAAAAATCAGACCAAATCGAGCTTTGATTTCCGCTTAGAAGTGTAATCAGTTAAAGACCAGCGGTCCTAAACGCTCACAAGCAAGGGAGGGCCCAAGTCGGTCCCCGATGTCAGTCTCGGGTCCATTTGGCCATCTCTAGTTGGGCTTGAAAAAAACGTGAGTCTAGTGCCCAAAGACCGATCCAAGCAACCCCATAAAACCTCGATTGTGCCAAAAAAAATTCGGGGTTGACTCGGGCTTAGGTTTGGCACGAAAAAACTAATGAGGAAAAGCTTGATTAAAGGACCAAAAACATGACTCGAAAAGCTTGATTAGAACCCCAAGCCAACCTGACTATGTAATTTGCATAGTTTCCATAAGTTCCAATCAGAATAGCCAACCTTTATGAAAATGAAATCGAGTTGATATTTGTTTGGTGATCAAAATGCAAAAGTATAAAGATTTGACGGCTATGTTGTAAGACGAATGATCGTATGAATAAAAAAGTTAAGGTGAGAAGGGACGTAGACTCTTGATCCTTTTTAATCTCATGCCTACCAATGAATTAAAGACTTAAAGGGAATTGATCTGACACATCTCATTAATATTGATCTTAACTATGATTGATCAAATGATGGAATGTCTCTTTTTACCCTTCTCACACGAACCCGGCCCCAAATTATAAAAAAAAAACTTCTAATAAAAAAGAAAAACAAAGGCTTATTGTGGACGATAAATAGGGGCTATGAAGCCACCACGTCGCATGTGAAACGATCGAGAGGTGGGACAATGACATGTAAAAGGAGGGAAATGGCAAGGGTCACGATGTAGGACGAGGCAAGGGGGTCTATTGGTAGGTCTCAGTGATGATCAAGGGTTGGGCCTCCCCTAGCGAATGTCATAATTTGGATTTAAGATAATAGCTTCTACTGTATAAGTTTACAATATTGTAAAATTTAATGTATTAAAAAACATACCTTAGACTTTTAAATTAAATTTTATTTATTGATTTTGAAGTCTAACTATTGAATTAAAGAGAATGAATGTCATTCATTAGTTTCAACCTAATTTCATTGAATAGATCGATAATGACAACAATAATAACATTAAAGGGTGTTTGGTTTATTTCAGGGAATGAGAATGAAAATGAAAATGAGAATGTGGAAGAATGAAAATATGAATAAGCATTGCATTGATGTTATTTGGTTAACCCAATATAATTAATGAAAAATTATTTCATATTAAAAAAATATGTTTTTCCAACTTAAAAACGCAAAAAATATTTTATTTAACATCCATAGATGGAAAATGCATGAAAAAAAAAGAAGTAAGTAGAAATAAAATTTTCATTCCCCCCAATTTGGTCATGGATGAAAATTAGTGGATCTGCAAAAATAATTTCATTATATAATATCAAACCAAACAGCAGTTTTCATTATCATTCTCATTCCTAACCCCTCAATACCCCCAACCAAACGCCCCTAACTTAAATGATTTTTCATGTGTTACTTTTAGAGTTTGATGATCTATGAGGTAACTTTTTTTAAGCTGAAAAGTTATTTTAAACATCCTTGTTAGGCTATGAGTACCTCCCTAGTAGGCTTGACGGGCTTCTCCGATGGTTTCCAGCGGACTCAATTGGGCTAGGTACTGGGTGGGCGGGGTTAGCGACGGGCCTTGGAGTCGGTTTCTCCAAACCATCCAAACCGATCCCCTCTCTATCTCTCTCTTACTCCTTCTTTCTCTCTATATTTCTCTCTACACTTCTCTCTCTTTCCCTTTCCTTTATTTAATTAAAGTGTATATATATATATATTGGATATTCGGTTTTGTGGGTTGAGGTATTTGGCCGAGTGGGCTTATTGTAGGTTTATGGTAAAGCTGATGTGATGCTGATGTGGCAGAGTGGGTTGTGGATAAAGTGGGCTACGATATCGATAGCCTTATGATGTACTTTCAAATCGTTTTACCAAACTTTTTGTTAAAACCTTAATTTTATTTGTCCAAAATAAAACGTTAACATAAAGACTGTGTTTGGCAAACTAGCAGATAAGCTAGTTGGTATAATTGATAAGCTAGCTATTGATTGATAAGCTAGTTAGTAGTTGATAAGCCAGCTTATGAACAACTTATGTTTAACAAAAACTAGCTCATGAGTATGTAAAATGATCAAAAATGGTATCTTGGGGTATAATAATTAATGTTAATAAAAATATAGTTGAAAAAAGCTCCCAAAACGCTACTACAAGTATCGTTTCAATAAGCTTTCTTATAAGCCAGCTTATGGTACATAGCTCTTGGGCCGATCCATAGGGCCGGTTCAGGGGCGAGTTCACGGGCCGGTCCATAGGGTCGGTTTATGAACCCGGGGATTAGTCGGTACCCGTTTGGATCCAGATACCCTCAAAACATGTGTATGAGTTTTTCTAAAGTTCAAACCTTGCTCATGATACATGTTTGGATGAACTAACTTTTCCGTATCACAGTCTAAAATGAAATTGCATTTTCACATTAAACAATTGAAAATTGACTTTTGAAAGTTTTTGAAATTTCAAGAAACCAAAAGAAAACAAAAAAGTTGGTTGAAACGACGACGTACACAGAGGATGTATGATATCGCCATGGAAGTCTTCTTCCAACAACAAGCGATAAAGACATAATAATCGAAAAGCATAGTTCAAAATTCAAATGGTAAAAAAAAGTTTGATGTTGGATCCAATGCCTTCAATTAAAAGTTAAAAAAACCCCAAAAAGTTTGAATCCAAAATCGAACTTCTCCTTTTCCAGTCATCTCGGGTGTAAACGAGTCCAGTCGAGCCGAGTATCAGATAGTTCGAGTCGAGTCGTTATTATCTCGAGTCAAGTTTTATTCGAGTTTTGACCAAGTTTGTTTGAGTCGAGTTTTGCGATGGGCAAAGGCGGTGGTTGCGTCCCCAGCAAGAAATCCCCGCCGGCGGTGGAAAACGACAACGCTCCGGCGACCATCGGATCTCCGCCGCCGCTGCCGGAGGTCCAACCACGAGAAGAAGAACAAGAACAAGTTCCGGCGGCAGCCAAAACCCTAAAGATACTGATCGTTTTCTACTCGATGTACGGCCACGTGGAAACCCTAGCTCGCCGGATGAAGAAGGGGGTGGACGGCGTCGACGGCGTGGAGGCGGCGCTGTTCCGGGTGCCGGAGACGTTGTCCGATGATGTGCTGGCGCAAATGCGGGCCCCGCCGAAGGACGATGAGATTGTTGAGATACCATCGGTGGATGAGCTGGAGTCCGCCGATGGTTTTTTGTTTGGTTTTCCGACGAGGTATGGTTCCATGGCGGCGCAGATGAAGGCGTTCTTCGATTCCACCGGAAAGTTGTGGAGAGAACAGAAGCTCGCCGGAAAGCCAGCCGGGTTCTTCGTGAGCACCGGTACGCAGGGCGGCGGGCAAGAGACGACTGCGTAAGTCTGTCCTTAATTGATTGCAAATTGAAATGTGAATTGAATGGTTTTTGTTATGGAATTGGTTTTTGGTAGAATTGATAATTAGGGTTTTGGAATTGAATGGAATTGATGAAATGAGATGAAGAGGTCAATTGAGAATGTAGGTGGTCTAATTGAATCAAATTGACAAAGAAACCCTTGTTCATGTGTTAGTTTCTTGTCTAATTGCTATCGGTATGCTCGATTTGCGTTTACATTTATGTAATTGTTATGTTCAAATGCTAGGTTTTAGGATCATCATTTGACTTATTCATATATGGATAACTGGACATTATGTTAGAATGCGAGAAGTCTCAGCATCGGATTATTCATTTTGCTAGAAAGCGTCTATATGTTGTCAATGTAGCATGTTTAATGACATGATTAAGCTTGTGTGTCATGTGGGTAGTTATATTATTCATATATGATACTGAAACTACTCGCCTTTTTTGTAGACTATTTAGCTTTTTGTTTGAACCTTCCCTTACATGCCTTACGCATGCATATATTTGTATGTAATTACTTATAAATGTATTTACACGTCTTCATGGAAACAACTGCTCTACATATAATTAGATAAATTTGATTTGGTTGTTTGACTATTACATATTTGAATTGGTTTCTTATGTATTTACAACCTTAAGCTTATGTTTGAAGTTGGTTGTGTCATGAATGTGTCGATACTCAAGTTCACAAGATGGTGATTTCTCGTATATAGGGGTATTGAAGGATTTTCTTTCTAGATAAACGAGAAGAGTTTTTGAACTTAGGACTTAACATTTTGTATCAAGTAGATAATATGGATTGAATTTTATGAGGTTGTAGGTCCTAAAATCAATGAGATATTGACTTTTCAAACCGTTGTAGTTGTTTTCTTGTTGCAAAAAGATCATTTTTGCTAAAACACAAAGGGGAAAGGAGCTAACACTTGACAAGAGTGGGTGTTTAGTGTAGCATGGTGTATAGCGTTTTCTACCTTTCTACAAGAACGATTGTTTTCCTGCAGTGAAGTGTCAGATATAATGATTCTAAAAGTCGGCGACTCTTTAAAAGTATCAATAGGAGTGTGGAAGGAAGGAGCATATAAATAGGAAAATTAGGAGCAATGAGTCAAGAATAATTATGGGCTTCTCAACATATGGACCATACATAAAGAAACCATCACCGGATGTTTTAGTTGCAACTTGCAAATGGAAAGAACAAAGTAGAATTCATGTATATGTATATATATACACACACACACATAGTATTCATGATGTGAATATTCTATCACGTTATTCATCATGAATACTCACAAAAAAGGGTGGTTTGTAGGTTCCTAAATTAACCTCCAACACCCTCTTTATATATATTCTTTTAAGTATACATAATATTTATACATGGCAAGACACATATTCTCATCACCTTTGGTGAGGCTTGAACCCTTGACTTACCTCCAAGGGGTTGGGGTCCATTATGTAGGGGGTTGCACGGGTTGTAACCTTTTTTGTGGGTTGCATAATAACCGTGGCCTATATATATGTTAGTGTATGCTTTGGGAACATATATTGAAAGACTGATTCATTTGTATCCTACATAAATGGCCAAATTAATGAATTAACTTGTGATTGCTTCAAATATATATCCCTTTTATTGTTAGTTTGTCCTAAGTTGCCATTCAAGTAGCATATGGTATATTGGGATGTTTTGCTTCATAATTGAGGGTTAATTCTCTTTGTTTTAAGAAAATGGCTATAGAGGTTAGAACATCAAGCTCAACCCCTATTGTGGGAGATTGTTACATGGTGGTAGACCATAATCTGATTCAAGATTGAAGCAATGAAGAACACAAGTGGCCCTTTATATTGGTACTTGTGGGTGTCTAGTCCAGCTTGTGCACACTTCGACTAATCCCATAAGCCCCTAAAGATAATAACCAGGAAAATCCCCCGAGGATACTTGAACTCATGAACGTTTGTTTGCCAGTTACTCGTTTGCCCCCTTCTTTTAATCAGAAGCCACATATCTAACATATAACCATTTGAACATATGCAGACTGGTCAAGTTGTTTCTTTTGTGGCCGGAAAAAGAATCACTGGGTAAAAGAGTTTAAAACATGATACAAAATGGTCAAATCATTAGCGTATATGGGTTAAAACTTATTTTTAATCTATTGTATAGAAGCCAAACAAATAATCTTTCCGGCTTTAAACACAATTTTTTCCGTCAAGGCAACTGGATGGTTTACCTGACCGTTAACTGAGCCCATAGGATTAGTACAAGTGTGCACAAGCTGGCCCTGACACCTATGGTTTTTAAAAAAATAATAGGTCTTGGAGCATCCAAATTTGCCATTAAGAAAAATAATTTCATCTTATATGTTTGCCATGTTTCCTTTATTTGAGTTTTAGAAAAAATTCAACTGCTCTCTCAACTGTTTTTTTCCTTTTGGTTCGTTCGTTTGTGCAGTTGGACAGCGATCACGCAGCTGGCTCACCACGGAATGCTTTTTGTTCCAGTTGGGTACACGTTTGGGGCGGGTATGTTCAAAATGGACTCGATCCGAGGGGGTACGCCTTACGGTGCCGGTGTGTTTGCTGGCGATGGGACCCGTGAACCCACCGACACCGAGTTGGCGCTTGCTGAACATCAAGGCAAGTACATGGCTGGTGTGGTTAAGAAGCTGGCTCAGCCTTGACCAGCTTTGGTTCTTAATCTCTATCGAACGGTTAATACAAATTGGTGGTTTTGAGTATGATTTTGTTTTTGTGATTACGCATCTTTGAATCCCTTGGAACTCTGTACATTCGTCGTATATTTGATTTGTTACATACGGATGCACCATCTTGCATCATTTGTTCAGTTGTTTGTGTTGTTTTTGTAACCAGATCAAATGAATCCAGTATATCTCATCTGAAAATGGGGTGTGCAGAAATTAAGATGTAGACCTTGTGTTACTGAGAAAATTTGACATGGTGTTTGGTTGGATCATGTTATGTTGTTTGGTTTGATGGTGTAGCCACGTTGCCTCCATTTGCATGCGAGATGTCGAGACCTCTATGTTGATTGATCGTTGATATGTAAGTGTATATTGTTATAAACATTTTGACTGATTTAAGCTGATTTGTTTTCCATATGATTTTTACGTTAACTTTTCACACTTTGAAAGGTTTTCGGCTTTCGTATGTGTCACAATTTTGCTTTTGTAATTGTTCTATATTAGAAACCACTTTTTAAAGTGGTCTTAGTTACCATGTCAAGATCTACTTTAGCTGTGTTCTCGAGTTTTTAATGAATGGAAGTAGGAGGGAAAGAAAACAAAATGTTGTCTTTTAAGTTTTCCTACACTACCGTTCTCAAAACTCATTTTACGAAAGCAAGGGAGAGAAATTGGAGGAAAATAAAAAATATTTTTGTTCTCAAAACTTTTTTAAGAGATAAAGGAAAGGAAACGGACAAAAAATAATGACATGTTTGAATGTTTCTTTCCAAAACCTTTTTCCCAAATGTGAGAGGAAAGGAAAAGCAAAAAAAATTAAGACTAATTAAAAAATTACTGAAATTATTAAAATTATATAACTATTCAACATTTTATTATAAAAATATATTTTTTTTTATAAAATATATTTATAAGAATGGCATTTTTTTCTTTTCTCTCCTTTTCACTAACACAAAAATGAACTAATCCTTTTCATCTTTTTCATTCTTTTATGAGAATATAACTGGAAAAAAATGTTTATTTTTTTTTTTCTATCTATTTTCGAGAACACAACATTAAAAGGATAAAGGAAAAGAATAGGGATGATACTCCAATCGATAAACTCCCATAACACTCCTTTTATAATGCATGACACCCCATTATATTTCCATGACATTTTCGTTAAACTCCTATTAGATATGCCTTAAATGTGGGAGGAAAGAAAAATAAATAAAAGGAGAAGACAATATTTTTAGAAAAATTAAAAATATTTATAAAGTTACATGTATACTCATCACTTACATTCCATTATAAAATAAATAACGGCATACGTAAAAATAACATATTTCTTTTCCTTTCTTGCGTGTTTAAAAACATAAAGTTTTATTTTTCCCTTCCTTTTCTTTTCTCTTTTTTCAATTAGACTACAAATAAAAATTATTTCTTTCTTTTCCTTTTTTATTCTTTTCTTTTTTATTCCCTCTCTTCCTCTTTTCTTTTTCTTTATTTACAAAACTTAAGAACACAGGGTTAGTCTTTAAAGTTATTATGTGATTTTTAAAGATGGTGTTCTACACTACATCATGTGTTACAACAGTATGTTAAAGAAACACCTAGATTAATTATAAATTTATTCACTAAGGAGTTCATGAAAAACTAACCAAACACATAAATTCCACATCAACAACCAAATTATTATATCAAAATTTTTTAATGGACACATCATCTCATTTTATCTCTTTTATTATTATAAATTTGTTCCATCATCTATGCATTTTTATTTTAACAATATAAAATTTTAAAAAGTCCACGTTTTACCTAATACCATATTATAAATTATAGAGTTAATTACATATTTGGTCCCTGTGGTTTACACGAAATTACGATGGAGGTCCCTGAACCCTAATTTTCATGCCTACGGTCCCTGTGGTTTGTATTTCGTTACGATGGTGGTCCCTTGCCCTAACGTCTGTTAAAAAATGTGTAAATGACAAAAATACCCCTATCCCTTTCCCTCTTCCCCAACCCCAAACCCTAAAGTTGCAATATCCTCCACCGGCAGCCACCTCCACCGCCGCCAGTCGCCTGCAAAAACTACCAACACCTACAACCACCACCAACACCACCAACACCCACCACTACCACCACCACCACCACCACCACCACCAACACCACCACCAACACCACCACCACCACCACCAACTCCGTCCACCTCCACCTCCATCGCCATCCATCTTTAGATCCGACCGCCGCCGCCTTTCAGATACGACTACCGCCACTGCCGACCTTAAGATCCGACCACCGCCCAACACCATCATCTTAGCCGACCACCGCCGCCGCATCAATCCATACCACCAGCCGGAAAATCGATGTGGCCGGAGTTGCAATCCCGTTTGAAATCCCATAGCCGGACACGGTCGTCTGAAATCCCGTCTGAAATCGTCACCCGCCAGATCTGGAAGACGAGATTTCTTCGCCTATGGTGGTGTGAAGGGCGGTGGCGCGGCGGATCTGGAGGCTGGGGTTGGAACGGCGGTGGAGGTGCCCGACTAATGGTGTGAATAGTGGTGGAGGCGGGTGGTAGTGGAGGTGGCCGGCGACCGTGAGGGTTGCTTAATTTCTCCGGGAAGGGGCGGCGGTGATTTGACGTTATGGAAGGGTGACTGATCGGAGAGAAAGTGGAGGGTTTAGGGTTAGGAAAGGGAGAAGGGTTGAAGGGAGTTGTTCTTTTTAAGGTTGTTGTCACCAGAAAAAGAAAGGATGAAGAAAAAATGGAGAGGGTTTAGGGGGAGGAAGCTGTTGTGTCGCCGGAAAAAAAAAAAGAAGAAGAAAGGAAGATGATGAAAAGGGGGAGGGGGTTAGGGGGGTAGGTAGGTGGGTTTGGGAGAAGACACGTGTGTTACATAAAATCAATATTAAACATTAATTATTATATAAAATACAAATTTTAATGTAAAATGAATTTTAGTTATAAATTGACCAAAATACCCTTGCTCTAACGGAGTTTTTTAACAGACGTTAGGGCAAGGGACCACCATCGTAACGAAATACAAACCACAAGGATCGTAGGCATGAAAATTAGGGTTCAGGGACCTCCATCGTAATTTCGTGTAAACCACAGGGACCAAATATGTAATTAACTCTAAATTATATTTGTTAATTAATGATGAGATCGAGGAACAACATAGGTATTTTAAAATTTTTAATGGTTAAAATGCATATACATTGTTTTGTGGATTTGTCTAATAACAAGATTTTGATACCAGCGCTTCGCCGCTGGTCATTATGTGAACGTTTTTTGTAACTAAAATTTCAAGCTGTAGACGATTTAAAGTTATTGAGATAATTATTAATTAGTGTCATTAACCAAAGGAGGTAAACCGTAACTTTTACAATTCGAATAATAGATTCGTATTAGTTATTTTATTATAAATTTTTTTTGATTAATGAGTTTGATTAAATAACGTTTTTAGCTCTTTTACTATTTTTAAGTAAAAGATTATTGAATTGAATAAATATTATAAGTCTAGGAGGGTAAAATGTTTTGACACCCATTTCAAGATGAACCATTTTAATGATTGGTGAAGTTCTGAATTCCAAATTTCTTGCATTTTTCCCTCTATAATCTCAAGATTACGATTATATACGTATTTTTAGCGTATTTAGTGTCTTTTAAATTTACACACGATACCTTTATAATTATTAAGTTAAATTATTCTTACTCTATTCTTTTGGATTTTTAACATAATTGGATCAAAAAGTTTGATTAATGAGTTTGATTAAGTGACTGGTTTAACCTCTCAACTATTTTTTAATACATATATAATTGTACCACATATAGTATGTAAGAAAATAATTAGATAAAAAAATTCAATATTAGGCTCATTTCGAAAGTATCGACGATACGATTATAATGACGTTATTTGTTTATATTAAAACTGAGGAGAGAAAGAAGATGGTGTTGAATCGGTGGAGAGAAAGATGTAGCTTATTCTGATAGATTATTATTGTTATTATTTATTATTATAATATAAGTTTGATTAAGACCTTTTTTACTGCTCAATTATTCTTGAATACATATATAATCGTGCTATATATATAGTAAAAGTTCGATTAAAACTTTTTGACTGCTCAACTATTTTATTATTATTATTAAGACCTTTCGAAGATATTTACTACACGATTATAATGAAATAATTTGTTAAAATTAAAACATATTTTTTAAACATATTTTGACGAATATACGGCATATGACTAAAACGTAAAAGAAAATATAGAAAAATAAAATGTATAAAGTGAACCAATATTATAAGTCTAAGGGGGTAAGTCGTAACTTTTACAATTCGAATTTATAAAAATAAAATTTTGATTAAATGACGTTTTTAACCTTTTTACTGTTTTTGAGTAATATATAATCGTAATATATATGGTATAGAATTCGGTAATTAGATCAAAAAATATTCAATATTATGTTCATTTCGAAGGTATCGATGATACGATTATAATGACGTAATTTGTTTGAACTGAAACACGTTTTTTTAACATGTTTTAGCCGGTATACGATATATATGACTAAAACGTTAAATGAAATATAGAAAACTAAAAGATATAAAGTGAATAATGATTATAAGTTCAAGGGGTAAAATGAAAATTAATTAAAATATTATAATTGTGAACAGTAAAATAAATATTAAAAAAGAGTTGTGAACAGTAAAAATATATTTAAAAATTGCAAAAGCACTATGACAAATGTAAGTTTAATATAATGTAAGCTATATTTTTTAATTAAATTATTTGTTTTGCATAATAAAATAAGAATTTATCTCTTTTTTTTTTTTCCTTTCCTTTCATTCCCTTTATTTTATTTTTTATTTTTAAACTCGAAAATAAGACGTTAGGATTGTTATCACTTCTCATACTTACCAACGCATTTTCATGCCTAACTTCATATATAACATATTGAAACATTTGGCATGTCTAAAGGATTTCAACACACGTGATGTGCACATAACATATTTGGAAATATTGAACCATATGCATGTGTACACATTCTAGGTTCATAACAAATGAAACTCACATCTAAACATAATGTATGGTATTTAATAATTTATATTGATCATTGAACATACATATAGAATCTGCTAGATATTATACACAGATGTTATTGTCATTGCACCCAATAGAAAGGTATGCAAGTTGGTGGTACACAACCTTGAAATTGTGTATGTGCTCATAGGTGACACTTCCCTGGTCGTCTGGTCGATCACCTAACCTTTAATGTGAGTGTATTACACTTTGTGTGGAAGCTTATTGGCGAGGTTAAGCTCTCATCCCACTTTCAATTCGTGAGCTTGCCTACACGACCTTTGAAGATGCGTTCAAGCTCATTTTCTTTGCACATTTGTATATAACAAACTAAGGGGGCGTTTGGTTGGGGGTATTGAGCAGTCAGGAATGGGAATGATAATGAAAACTGCTGTTTGGTTTTGTATATTATATAATGGAATCATTCCTGCAGATTCATTAATTTCCATTCCTGACCAAATTGGGGGGAATGAAATTTTTATTTCTACTTGGTTCTTTTTTCCACTCATTGTTCCATCTATGGATGTTAAATGAAATATTTTTTGTATTTTCAAGTTGGAAAAACATACTTTTTCAATATGAAACAATTTTTCATTGATTATAGTGGGTTAACCAAACAGCATCAATGCAATGCTCATTCCTATTCCCATTCTCCTGCATTCCCATTTTCATTTTCATTCCCATTCCCTGAAATGAACCAAACGCCCCCTAAATTCCATATAGACCCATTTCTGACATGTTTTTATCGTTTCTTTTTCTAGTACTTCACTCCAGACATGCATTACTACATCGTGACATACTTAAACAACCATTTCACCAACAATTCATGCATTAGTTGCACCGAACTTGCTAATCATGCTATGAACACTAAAACCAAAATGCATAATCAAACCGATGTCTTAAGGCCATGTTTTTATCCTATTTTCTCATACTAAACAAACTGACTACAATAAATGCTACTAATCAAGCACTACCACACAAAGTTGAATCGAATTCTTACCAATAAATTCACCGAATGCTTATTGGATGTCCCTGCTATTTCTTTGAGGGATGCTTAGAAATAATAACGAAAAGAAAAGAATCAAATCATTAATTACGTTGATCTCAGTAAACATTTGATCATAAAGCCATGCTCGCAACAGTTGTCACCTCTTTGTCAACTTCGTAATCACATGTTCAATTTGAATAGTCATGTATTCCGTCTTCAGTTGCAGAATAGATCCATCAAGTTTGACAAATAGCTTATTATTCCCTTAGACTTCATCTTTCATAGGATGTCAAAAATAGTCCTTCAACTTTGGAAATGACGTTTTCAATTATCCATTAATCAAATCAAATCAAATATTTCCTTTATCATCGCCGAAGAAATCTCTCCCCCAACTGAAACGTAATCAAGTCGTAGCGTCATCTTCTTCTTCACGATTGATCATAATCGATCATAAACCCTAACCGCCATATCCAATAGCTTCAGAAAAAAACTCGAAAGAAGAGCTACGATGGCGGATACTCTCGCTGCTTTGAGATCCTTGATGGCTTCACATACTCCGCCTCTCGATGCCCTAGTTGTTCCGTCTGAAGATTATCATCAGGTTTTTTAGCTGAAACTTTCATCATCTGAATCATCGATTCTATTTTGATTTGTTTTTAATGTTAAACTGTATAAGTATAATAAGTGCATTCGTCAATAGGTTTATTCGTTTTTTTCGAGTTATCGTGATCAGGTGACTAGGTTTTTGTGTGTGTGTTTTTTGTTTGATGTTGTAGAGCGAGTACGTATCTGCTAGAGACAAGAGGCGTGCTTTCGTTTCTGGATTTACTGGAAGTGCTGGTTAGTTCTGTTTGTTTGAATCTGTTGAATTTGTTGTTTATATTTTAGGTTTTAGTTTTAGTTTTCCATTTTTTGAATTGAAGGTGAGCTGCATAAATGTTATTTTAGTTGAAATTTGGCTTTGGATGTCAAGCAAGTTCTGTTTTCAACTTTGGAATTTATGTTGATTTTGAAGTTCTTCATGAAAAACTGAGAACTGTGTAAGATTTTGTAACAAGTGCGTAAATGGAATTATGGTGCAACTCTTATAAATGATTATGAATAAGTTATGTATTGTTTAATGTATTAGGTCTGATATCAAAATCTCGATGATACTCGCGCACAGCTAGTGAAGCCCTATCTAGATGTAGATTTGATAGTTTATTTGTCTGGAAGTGACTAATTCATGTGCACTGTAGAGTGGTAGTTTTTTTTATGTGGTGACCAGATAGCTTAGCCAATTCTTCATTTGATTGAAATATGGTACACATAATGTTTTAGAACAGGTCAGCGAAATGCTAAATTTTTGTGTAGATGTTACACAGAATGAGCTCGTGATGGTTAACTGGCATGATATTCAGTGGATTTTGCATTGGTAACATGCACACTAGTGCGTTGCACCCTTACATCAGTGATGTACTACCCACGGCAACCCTTGGGGGTAATCTCTCAAGTATTTTTTTATGATTGAGGTGAATTGCTACCTTTTCTGTCTTGAGGGAAATGGTACATGACACTGCTAGCAGTCTCTGGCTTGGTTAGTTTTGATGACATTAGGGATGCTGTTGTTTGCATGATGCCTGTTTTTCTTACTGTTAAAAACTTCTTTAGGTTTGGCACTTGTAACAAAAAATGAAGCACTGCTTTGGACGGATGGACGGTACTTTCTGCAGGCAGAACAACAACTAAGTGACCAATGGAAGCTTATGCGTATGGGAGAAGACCCAGCTGTAGATTTGTGGATATCCATTGTAAGACCTTCTGCAACTTCTTGGCTTCCAGCCCCCCTCTCAGATTGAAGAAGAGATTAAAATAAACATTGTTACTGTTTGATCTTAACTAATGAAACTTCCATCATCTGTATCAGAATTTACCTCAAGATTCAGCTATCGGTATTGATTTCTGGTGTATATCAGTAGAAACTGCACAGAAATGGAGGTCTTTGTTTGCAAAGAAGCAGCAGAAATTAGTTCCCACAACCAGAAACTTGGTTGATGAAGTTTGGAAGGATCAACCAAAAGCTGAAATCAATCCTGTTCATGTACATCCTCTGAAATTTTCTGGTCGTTCAGTTTCAGACAAGTTAAAGGATTTAAGAGACAATCTCAAAAAGGAAAAAGCTCGTGGAATAATAATTACAACACTTGATGAGGTGAGACTATAGCCTTACAATGATTTTTTTCCCTATGTTGGGTTGTCGGTGGTGATATCTAGAGCTAGACTTGTTACTTTTTCTACCTGTTTGTTGCCAATTAATTATATGTGCAGTGCTAGAGCAACTTCAACTTCATCATGATTGTGTTTTCCCAGGTTGTTTGGTTATTTAACGTCCGTGGGGGTGACGTCTCTTTTTCTCCTGTTGTTCATGCATTTGCTGTTGTAACAACATCATCGGCTTTCTTTTATGTGGATGAACGGAAATTGTCATCGGAGGTATATAATCTGTTTGTTTCATTATGTGAGTTGGCAATGTATGCTTGACTGTAGTTTCCAGACAAAGTGGTTTTGGTATGCATATTAAAATGTATATTTTCTGCAGGTGAAATCTTATATGGAGGAAAATAAAATAATAGTAAAGGACTACAGTGCAGTGAGCTCAGATGTGGCTCTGCTTGCATCTAGTCAGCTGACATCAGCAAAGGGAACGCAATCAAATGGTGCAGTTGACACAGCAGATGATAGCCATAAGATATGGGTTGATCCTCGGTGCTGCTATTCTCTGTATACGAAATTAAACCCTGACCAGGTCCTCCTGCAACAGTCACCTTTGGCCCTTCCAAAATCTCTGAAGGTAATGCATTTATGTTGGTCTGAAGATGTATTGGTTTATTTTTGGCTCACTTGGATTCGCTGAAATAGGTTTTTTTGGCCCTCTTTAGTATCTCCTTTTATTTTGCATGCTATTTTAAGCTCTAAGTTTATGATTGTCAGATACGATTGACAGTTTATATGCCATGTTTTTGCATCTTTATGGAAATGGCAATCTGGAAGCGTTACTCAACACATGCCGTTACCATGCACATGGCTATACATGATTACAATATATATCATGTTAAGTAAGATGTTTCTCATGAAAGGATTATACTTTTGTCATGATATCCTTAGAAGCAATAATGATAGAGCTTGACATAGTTACTTTGTAAAAAGAATGATTCGGTATAGAACATCATGGTATCAAAATGAACAACATGAAGAGTGAAACCTTTACTTGAGAAATGGTCTGTAGGAGTACTTCTGTTTAGAACTTTAACCATTTAAACAGTCAGCATAGTTGAAAAGTTCTTGTAATTCAGGGTGACCCTCATTTTTTGTCTAAGTTTTTGAATTCACTGTTATTTATAGGCATACTATTTGCAAAATGATATGGTTCCACTCTATAATCTTCTTCTAGTTTTTTTGCAATAAATGGTTTGCCTTTTCTTTTCAGAATCCTGTAGAGATGGAGGGGCTAAAAAATGCACATATTCGGGATGGTGCAGCTGTTGTGCAATACCTTGCCTGGCTGGATAAGCAGGTATGGTTTTGACTCTTGTGTTTGTTGCATGTTGTGGCAGGCCTCTTAACTTCAAATGCTTAAAATTCCCTATTCCCCTGAAACGCATAGTAACCATACCTATAGATATTTACCACATACATGATACATAATGATACAATAAAACCTCTCATGAATAATAATTGTCTCTTACTTTGTTGTTGTAATGATAAGTTGACCACTCCACCAATGTCGTCGTAATAGTTTATCTTTTTTGTTAGTTTTATTCTTGAATTAATCTCTGCCTTTCCACAACTATACAGATGCAGGAAATCTACGGGGCCTCGGGTTACTTCAAGGAGTCGGAAAGCATAAGTTCTAAAAAACAATCGTAGGTTTTCATTCTTGAAATGTAGATATATTTTATCGATATGTTCCCGTGAAAGTTCAAGTACATGCAATCTTGAATGTTTCAGTGATCACATAGAAGTTAAGGGAGGCACGTTATACAGAGTATTAAGTACATAAGGGTCGTATCTGTTACGAACCGGGTAGTTTGTACAACCTATACAAACCCATCATCGCCGTTCATCTAGTCTAAAAATATTTGAGGTCATTTTGTTTCCTAATTTAAAATCATAATCACAATTAATGAATATTATCACCTTCCAAATATATCTTAGTTTAATTAATGAACCATGATAAGTATCCATAAACATCACTATTATTTCCTATTATAATGGTTTGTATAGTTTATACAAACTACCCGCTTTGTATTTGATACTTCCCCTAAGTACATATTGTTAACATTTTATTTTTTGATAAAGTTATTCATGTCCTACCCTTCCTAGTTTCTGATACTGGTGTATTTCTTGTAATATGATTGCTGCAGGGGAGATGCGAAACTGACAGAAGTGTCAGTAAGTGATAAACTAGAAGAATTCCGTGCTGCTAAAGAGGTAATTCCTAATTAAGAAGTCGTAATCTTATAGGATGTCAAATTGATGAGCTTCATGCAATTCATCAAACAAAATGAAGGTTTTGAATGAATGTGTTATTTCATAGATTTGATTACCTTGAAATGATGACTGTAATTGTTCAATTATCAAGATGTGTGTTGAATTGTATTTATGGTCACCTTTGGAACTTCCATTTTATAAGTTCTCTATGAAGATTTTTGGTTTGGATTACTAGTTCAGTAGTTCCTACCATGGTTTATTAATTAGATCTTCTATTGTATATTTGTAGCATTTCAGAGGGTTGAGCTTTCCCACTATCTCATCAGTTGGTCCAAATGGGGCAGTTATTCACTATGAACCAGAAGCTAAAACATGCGCTGAACTTGATCCAAACAGCATGTATCTTTGCGACTCCGGAGCACAGGTTTTCTCATAACTTCTGTGCAGTGTTTATTAATGTAGTAAATAACAGATTTAGGTTGATGCCTATACGCAGCATACTTCCTTTTTGCATATTTAAAGCATTCACTAACTTTATTTTATGGTGTTATTCTTTTAAGTATCTGGATGGGACAACGGATATAACTCGGACTGTTCATTTCGGAAAGCCTTCTGAACATGAAAAAAGATGTTATACTGCGGTATGTTGTTCTTTTTCATTTTACTGTTATTTTAGCATTAATATTAATTATTTACAATCCTTATTTCACTTTCATGAGTCTTTGGGGTTCTATCTCGTTAACTTAATCATGAGCGGATTAATCTTGATTCATAGTCATCACATTAGTTGTATTACCATGACATAGGATCATTAGTTTCAACATTTCCTGTTGCTTTACTACAATGAATGGTAGGTTTATCGAAAATCAAACAAAGAATTGGTGGGGAAATACAAATATATAATCACCAAAAAGTTATTAAAAATATCATTAATCTTGCATTTTACAAGGTATTATCTTCAACACTACTATTATGTTAGTGAGGTTAATTTTGGGATGTTAATAAATTGCTTCACGCAGGTTCTCAAGGGTCACTTTGCTTTGGGTAATGTGCAATTTCCCAATGGAACCACAGGTAAGATTACCTACTTTTTTCTCTCATATCAATGGTTGATAGCTAAATTTGATTATTAAAGGAGCATCTCTACTGAATACCATTAAAGTAGTTTTTGTATTTTATTAGTATGATTTGTATCTCATTGTTTTTGGTATTACTACTTTCATATCTTACATTCAAACATTTACTAATTAATAGTGTGCGCGAATCAGGTCATGCTCTTGATGTTCTTGCGCGAGTTCCGTTATGGTCATATGGTCTTGATTATAGACATGGAACTGGTCACGGGATAGGCTCTTACTTAAATGTTCATGAAGGTAAGTCAAGAAGAATACCTTATATAATGTATATACATACTTGCATACTAATATTCTAAACAAAGTTAAAATTCTTAACCTAGTTCTGTTAATATTCATACCACGTGTGTTCAATGAACAGGACCACATTCCATCAGTTTCAGACCTGGATTGAGTGTCCCATTGCAAGCTTCAATGACGGTAACAGATGGTATGTATTCCATCTTGGTTTTAAACCCTTTTCTTTTAGGTTTTGGGTGCACCATGAGGCCTGAAAGCCCCTCCTTATGTCTTTTTTGTCTCTTTGCCCTCATAAAACTCATATGGCGATTATGTAGTTTGACATAGTAACTAAAGTTGTAATCAATAACTTCTACCCATGGCATACAAATATTGGAGTGAAGCATAATATATGGCCTAAATTAGTTAGAAAATGAGATCCACGAACAAAATGGGGGAAAGTTCATTTTGGTACCATAAATATTTTGATAAATGTGAGAAGCAATTATTAGTTGATTAGTCATTAAGAATATACCTAAATATTCATTTTCATATATTGATCATGACGTTAATAGTTGGTCATGATTCTTAAATAGTGTTTTATATTGTGGACAAGCCAATGGCCTCAATCTTCATGATAGAGATGTCTAAACCCCTAGAAATCTCAAAATTTTCCCAATTCATATTGTTTGAAACATAAGGGGAAGCAGCATAGATGACCTGTAAATGTGGATGGTATCATGCCATTGTGGCTCTTATCTATCAAAAGAGTGATAATTGGTCAAATCCAACCCCCACCCCCCCAATAATATGTTTTTCATTTTAAATGAGCTTCACAGAGAGCAAAGATATGACCAATTTTTGTGTGGATATATGCTCGATAGATGGTAGAATTGACTACAACTGCATCAGGCAATAAAATCTCATATTGACAAAACGGCATAACATTTTGATATCTATTTTTGCTTTCAAATGCATCTGGCTTGTCAATATTGCATGTCGGTCTGGGTGGGATATGATGTATGCAGTCTTGACACTTCCTCAAAGAGTAGAACGACTGTCTCCGTGAAGACTCCTTGCCTGTGAAAAAATGTGCAAATAAGAGAACAACATAAAAGATAAATACGAGTGAGCAATAACATACAAATATAAGCACTGCAAAAAAAAACATAACCAAGATTAAAAGAAACTACACACCCTTAGGGGCCATTTACCAAACGCTTACCCGGTAAGTGCTTACTGGATGAACATGAAGGGCGGAAAATCTTATCCGGTAAGAGCGAAGATAAGGCTGGTGTCTTACCGCGTAGATTGTTGCATAACATACCATATTAGCAGACTAAATCTTACCCGATAAAGTAAGTTAGAGGTGTTGAGTGTTGACTCTTACCGATAAGCACTTACTGGCAGCATTTGGTAAACAACTCCTTAGTCTAACTTAGGGCTCTAGTACCCTAACTAACGAACCCCTAACTCTACCCCCACCTTCTACCTCTCCGGTTCCGTTCATGTGATGCTATGATTGCTATCTACAGATCCTGCATCTCCATGACCTCTTATCAGAGGTCATTTCCTTGTATATACGTAAAGTAACCTTAAAGTATACTTTCTTTATTTCTCATCATCATAAAACTTTTGCTTTGTTTTTCAGAACCTGGTTACTATGAAGATGGAAAGTTCGGTATAAGATTGGAGAATGTGCTTATAATCAAGGAATCAGCAACACAGTTTAACTTTGCTAAGAAAGGCTACTTGGAATTTGAGCACATAACATGGGTAAGTTTGCTGGCTTTTCTTTCTTTTTCTTCTCACAGATTCTTTTATTAAGCACAAATCATAATGCATATCGATTTTCAAAATTTGATTTGTTAATAGTGCATATTGTTGGAAATCAGTAAATTATAACTGATATTTTTGGAATTGGATGCTTATTTTATGAAAAATTAAAAGGCAATGTGGATGCATATCATGGTCTACCTGTCTTTGACCGAGAGATCCATCCACCTGATTCTTTTTCGGTTTGATGAATCGTGTGAATTTTCTGAACCTCTGCGAGATGTGACAAAACGAACATCATAATGAAGATAAATATATGATTTTGTTGTTATTTGTACAGGCACCGTATCAGAAAAAGTTGATCGATGTGAGCCTTCTGGCGCCGGAAGAAATCAAATGGGTGAACAGCTATCACGCTAAATGTAGAGATATCCTGGCACCGTACCTCAATGAATCCGAGAAGGCGTGGCTGAACCAAGCTACCGAGCCTATCGCTGCCTAATATACTCTCCTTCCATTTCCGGTATTTTTTTTTCTTTTCTATAAAAAACAAACTTTAATAATCAGGTTACAACTTTATTATTCATATGTCGATAGAATTATAATAATTTGTTAACAAGTTGCAACTCTTGATCATAAACTTCTTTACAGATTCTTTTTACCTTTTTTTTACCTCCTGTTTTCGTGTCATCCTTTTCATCTCCTCCCTCATGCACCAGATAAATGACCTTTTTGTTATGAAAAAGATAATAATGTTTTAAAAGGTAAAACACTGTGATATATTATTAAATTTAATTATTATATTTTGTGAATAAGCTATTACAATTAAATTGATATAAAAATCATAATTATTGAAGATGTGTTTTTATATGGTTTTTAGAAAAAAGTTAATATATCGTAACTTTTTCTAGTTTTTGACAACAAACACATTTTATAGTTGCCTTACCCTTACAATTACCCATTATTTTTCTTTGATGTCATTTGAAACTCAAGATTTTATAATGTAAAAATAATTTCTCAATTTAGCTGGTTTTTAAATAAATTTAAAGATTTTTAGTTAATGTTACTATAATTTAATTTTTTTTTTGCTTTTTAGGTGAGGAAAAATATTTTTAATAAAGAAAATTAAAAAGTGCAAGTAAACAATTAATTTTGAATTTAACAATTTTACTCCCTATAGCATCCAAAGACTGATTTGTTCATACTTATTTACAAATGATTACATTTACATCCTCAATGTGTTATGAATTACATTGATTTTAAGGAGCTAAAGTGTTATGAATTATAGATTATTTATTATATAGACCAAATTCAAGTTATGAGCAAATCACACCGTTTTGAATTTATAAAACCGTTAAAAAATAACAAAAATAATAAATGAAATAATAACACAAAAGGAAAGTATATACAAGAACTCGGATTTTTGTTGAAGCACCTGGGTTCCAATAAGAACATGTAACTGGAGAAGAACCTTTATCCTACAGCGAGAGTTTTTGTAAAAACCTCAAGAAAAACCCCCAAGAGAAACCTTCATTGTGAATGCTCTTATAGTGTCAAAGGTAGAATAAAAATATTTATGATATAATACTACTTAAAATTAAAACCACTTTAAAAAACGGACATCTAAAAACCAATCGAGGTTTTTGCCATGAAAACAACATTGTTTTACGTATTTACAAATGATAACATTTACATCCTCAATGTTAATAACATATTAACGCATTTCGGATTTAATCATGACTTTAAATCGCAATAATTAATTTTACACCACATTCAAATACCTTCTAAATCGATACTAATTACGCTCGTAAATAACGATCCCTTCTCTCATTCGACACAAAACGAGTAAATCGGAACCGATGGAACCCGAATACGTTCTCAAATACAACAATCGGACCCTATTTCGCCGAACCATTCCCGAGTGTCAGCTCCAAATCATCCGTCCCAATTTCATGTATCCTCTCCCCTTCCCACGCCTTCACTTTACCATCAAACTCAAACTCCGACCCACGGTTCGGTTGCACCATGGCCCCGTTTTGTACCAGCCCCTGTTGGTTTGCCGGTTTCACGAGGTAAAAAGTCGGAGAAGTCGGTGCAGCCATGGTCTGGAAGCCGACCCACCGGTCCGAATCGATGGTCGAGGCATCCGACTCGTCGCACTCCGGAATCGTTGTCGGCGGAACGTGGCGCCGGCCGCGGGTCGGGCTCGACGGGGCGGAAGCCGCGAAAAGTGGGTGTCGGAAAGACTGTAACGCCCCGGCGGACAGCATTGCCCAGTCGGGTTTTCGCTTTGTTCCCCGAGAAGTCGGGGAGGAGAGGGGTGGGGTTACGGGGGCACTATTGGAAATTCGGAGCGGGGGTAGGGAAGAGGGTACCGAGGCTAAGTTACAGAGGAATGGGAGGATGTAAGATGACGGGTTTGGCGGGTTTTCGCAACGAGATGGACTTGGGAAAGAGGAGGATGTCGGGCTGGCGTTGTATGACGGAATGGGGCTCGGATACGATGAAGACATGGGGCTCGGTTGGATCGATGAACACGAACTTATATTTGTCGACAGGCCTCCGAAATCATTTGCCAATGGCTTGCATCCCTGTAACAATAAAATACAAAATTCCATTAAACACATAGAACACGAATTCAAGAATCTAACCCTCCAACGTACTTTTAAGTGTTTTGCTGTGAAGGTTTACGGTCATTTATGTGATTTCACGGGTCTTGAGTTGTGTTTGGCAAAAATAAGCTAGCTTATGAGCTAGTACATGTTTGGATAAGCTAGCTTATTGAAACGCTAGTTGAAGTAGCGTTTTCGGAGCTTTTTCCAATTATACAATTGTTAATATTAATTATTATAACCCAAGATACCATTTTTGGTCATTTTATATTCTCGTAAGCTAGTTTTTGTCAAACATAATTTATTCATAACCTACGTTATCAGCTACTTGCTTGCTTGTTAGTCAAGTTTACGAAACACAACCTTCTTGTCATCAATCTTGGTACAAATCAATCCAATCTTTTCTAAACAAAAAAGCTCAGTTTGGCATTTTAACAAACACTTGGCGTGCATAAATCATTGTAGTTAAAAACGAACCACATTTATTACAACAAAACTTGCCGATCTGATTCCAATTTCCAAGAACAAAAAGGGTATTTGGTCCCGAGTTTGAAATTAAAAACCCAAACAAAAATTCACGTTCCATTGACCAATTAAACCACATAAAAAAACCCAAATTAACAAAACAGATCTAATCTAATCTACCAACAAAATTAGAAGAATAAATAGAAACCCAATTAAAAGAAAAAACACACCTTGCGATAAGTTGTACCATCTTCTTCAACAACCCAACCAGCTTCATCACAAAGCGCTTTCAAAACCTCATTATTATCGCAATGTTTTGGGAGCTTAAAGTTCCCCTGAGCTCGGAGTCCGGCGTATATCTTTGCAGCAATTGCTCTTCTCCTCCTCTCTCTCCTCTTGTTGTTCTCCCTTTCCTTCCACGTCGGAAGCCGGCCGGAAGATCCGCCGCCGGTCATTGCCTGAACTTTTTCCGGCGACCCTCGTGAGTATATGATCGATACGAGTGATTTTGGAAATGGGGTTTCGTGAGAATTATTGGGTGAAGAAAGAAGAGGAGATTGGAATGGAATTCGTCAAAAAGGGAATCAGAATTCAGAAAGCAAGTTTGTTGTTTATCGGGTGTCTTTACTCTCCAACTAACTTATTTAAAGAATCCGAATAATGTTCTAGTAGCCACATCGATCGGATCGGGTCGGGTCGGGTCGGGTCGAGATTAAAAACGGGATTATATTCTTTCAATGTTGGAGTGAATTACAGATTTGGTCGGTAAGGTATGTCGGAAATTACGGATTTGGTTCTTTAACTTTATTTATTACATAATAATTGTTTACGTCTGTATTTTATTTACGAATTTGGTTCTTGAGAATAGCAGTCGTCCAGGTGATTCGTTAAGTTCAAGGGTATTATGGTCTTTTTTTTTCTTTTTCTGCAATTTTAACATTTTAATTGATATTTACTTTATGTTTATCTTCATCATCGCATAAATTTGAAAACCATAAATCAAAAACTCAAAACTCAATTGAAGTCCAAAAATGAAAATCGTTTGAACCATCAAAAAACCATTGATTTGGAAACCCACAATATACATCTGAATCTCTAAAGAAGAAAAAAAACAAGGTCGAGGAACCCGAAACTGAATTGTATGTGTGATATATGCGATCGGGTTAGGTGCCCCATATCCACCCAAGGGGTTGCAATCGTATCATGTCCGAGTTGGCAGGTCACCGAGTCAGAAAGGCTTAACCCGGACTCGATCCATTTAACTAATCGTATCGAAATATTCAAACCTAACCCGCAACCCATCAACTCGAACACAACCTTTGTAACCCGTTTAACTATATGAATTGATGAGGTCATAAGCAAATTGATGTGTCATAAACGGGTTGGCGAGTCATAATGGGTTGGTGGGTCAAATACAATCTACTCCAAAACTTCAAATACAACCAAAATAAAATTCGATTTACTGATTTTAGGCGTTAAAAGAGTAAAACTCAAAAGCCGTAATAAAGTTTTGCAATACAATTTTTTTTACAAAAATATATGGGTTGGTGGGTTGACTCGTAAATCTTTATACCAACTCGAACACCACAAAAAAAAAAAAAAAAAAACTCGAACACCACCCACAAAATAAACGGGTTGACAAGTCTTAAAAAGCAACCCAAACCCGTTTATTTTCGTGTCAGGTTCATGTCTTGTCAAGAATTGCCACTCATATCCTCCCACTGCAAACTTTATTTTAATTTCCCCCCTAAATAATATATATATATATATATATATATAATTTCTAAGTAATTCTAATTTCTAACCTACAAGGTAAAAGTCTAAAATCGAAATCAGTGTATTGACCTCATCGAGACCTCGACCTCTCACTCTCACCCCCGATTTCTCGGCTCTTGACGACTAAACTCAATCGATGACGACCTCACCGACGCTCTTACCGGCAACGACTCCTCACGACCTCACCCCACCACCTAGGCTCTAACCATGACTCACCATTCTGTTCTCTATAAGTAATTTGTACCTCCACCCTCCTACTCTGCCATTTTCTGCCAAACCCAATCTCATCCAACTTTATTTTAACTTCAAAGCTAAAATCAAGTTTGTTAATAACAATTACGATTGGCAAAATTTTGGATTTCACTCGATACAATCCCAAATAATCCAAAACTTTCGGTTGATATTTAGGGGCTACATATACCATCCGAAAGATCGGATATGCAAACTTCTTAACCCGAACAAAGCCGAACCCGATCGTTGCACACGTAAAACAACTTTTTCTAGTTAAGACAAGTGAAAAATGTGGTTAACACATAAAAGCCATTTTGGTAAATATATTAAAGATCAAGTATTTGTTTTAAATAACTTTTTTTTTGACAAAAAATTGTTTTAAATAATTGATTGTGTGTGTTTTTGTGTGTGATGGGGTCTACCACGTCATGTTGCACACATGTGATATGGGGCCCACCGGTTAGACACCAACACGTGCGACAACAGACCACCCATGGCACGAGCGAAGGCAGAAAAGAAAGAAGAGTTGGCTACAATCCTCTACGACCCACACCTCCCCCCGCTGTCATGCTTTTTAGTGGGGCCCACTCATCCAACGGTGATCTCATATATACTTCTCATTTGTTGTTGACCCATCACTTCCATTAATTGCTCCCACTCTCTACCAGAATAACAGATTGGAAAAAATAAAAAATAAATAAAAAGAATGCACCTATAGCTATTGCACATATGTTTTTGAGGTACATGAAATTCAAAGGCATTCGATTAATCTTCGTCGATCACGTCCCATCCCAATTAGGCTATGCGTACTGCAATTGCAGGCTGCCCGACGGGCTCAACGGATAGGGTGGGCTACGGTACGCGGCTATCCATGCCCGACGAGCTCAGCTCTCTACGGGCTCCCATAGCCGTTGTTGAACGGTAATTTTTCAAAAAAAATTCAATTTTTTTACCCCTATATAAATAGTTAAATACCTATTCTACCCAACTTATTTTTTCACACAATCCATCTCCAACTTTCTCATTCAAACCTCTTCTACCTCTCTAAACCAACTCTCAAGGATCCAAACCCTGGTTCTTCATCCCGTCGGTCGAGAGGTAAACGTCCGGCGGAACCCGATGCCTCTTCAAACCCCCTTTTTGGTCTCGAAGTTTCCCATACCAGGTTCAATCCACAATATCCACCCGATTATGCGGTCAAAGTTTCTCCCAAAGGTTTTAGTATCAAAGTTTCTCATCTCGGGAGCTTTTCACAACCTCCTCATCCCGGGAACTCTTCACAACCTCCTCATCCCGGGAACTCTTCACAACCTCCTCATCCCGAGAACTCTTCACAAGCTCCTTCAACCATTTCCTCAAGGGGTTTCCAACCTTCACCATTTCCTCCATCATTTCCCCAACCCGTTGTTGATGATGACCCCTCCGATGAGGATGAACCACCCGAGGAAGACATTGACCCTCTTCCTCAACCCGCGTATGAGGGGCCTCATGTACTGAGCGAGTTTGAGCGAGATCTGAGGTATTACTCAACCCCGCATGACCATCTTTGGGGTCCCCGGTTGCAACATGTTTTGGCGAAAAAAGTAAGGATTAAAGCCAATCATAAGTTTGATTTTTAGTTTATTTAATTTCGTAATTTTTTTATGTTTTTTTTATTATTAGTTAATTATGTAATGTTTTATTTTTAATTAATTATAATTGTTTATTTGTATCAATTAATTAAATAAACTAAAAAGTGAGAGGGTTGGAAGGGTTGGGGTACGAGTTGCAGAGGGTTGCAGAGGTTTATGAGAGGGTTAAGAGAGGGTTGGAGAAAAGATGATGTGTTAGGTGATGTGGCAGTTAGGTTGGGAGGGTTGGGGTACTGATAGCCTTAAAGGTACCACTACATAGCAGACTTAAGATTGTGGATATCGACACATGTTTTCCACAAGGTTCGAACCTGGATAGTCAAAGATACTATCCACTGACCCCAAGTTACCATTGGACTAAACATAGTTTGATAATTTATCTTTCTCTTAACGTTTTCTTAACCATTATTTAACATACAAATGGTTAAAAAGTGAAAAATATGCAAATTGATTTAAATATTTTTCAAGTAATTGTTACTTAATTTGCAAATTTGTTCTTTCTATTTTGTGGATCATGTGTAGAAATTTCATTTTTCTTTTTTGATACATCCATAAGTTGATGAATTATTAATTGTGGAGGTAGTGACTTTAGAAAACTTAAGAACGAAATAGCCAATGGACTGTTTGACAGTTGTTTAATGATTTGGGACAGAATGATTAAGAGGTTCTAACAGTATAGTTCAAAGTGAAATATGGTTGGTTGTCAATTGTTTAGAATAAACTTAATGTGTTGAATGATCAAGAAGGGTCCAAGATGCAAAATCATTTAGAGGTATTTAGAACCATTAAGAGACATGCTTATTCTTTGCCAAACAAGATTCGTCTCTTAGCAATTCAGAAGTTATCTCTTAGAGCATATCCAACAGCTTCTCTAAAATGGAGAATATGAAGATTTTTAGCTTATATTTTGCTCCAATGGCTCCTCCAATGTGGAGAAAATAAAATAGAGAATGATTTTTCTTCAAATATGTAGATTGCCCCAAAAAATGATTACCAAATGAAAACATCAATAGAGGATGCCAAAATTTGAGGAGGCTAGTGTGTGCTACAAGGAACGGGAGGCTAAGGGTTGGATAGCTCCTGATAAAACCATTTGCTAATTTAGTGAAACATACAATACAACTATATGTGAGATCTTAACTTAGTTCTAAAATGTTATTTTAATCATGATCATATCTATTTATGACAATATATGTACATTATATATTATGATATGTTTGTGTTCACTTAGGCGTTTTACACTATAAACTCATTGAGCTTTATAGTCAACTGGTTGCATACGTACGAGGGACAAACTTTCAAGCTAGATAAAGATAAGGAACAATATTACACCACAATGATATTATTTAGCTTTCAGTATTAATACTCTACTTCATATGCCTTAAGACATGCTACATTTTAGATATTAAGATAATCCATGATATGTTTAGACTTAGAGTGTAGGATTTATAATGTGTTGGAGATCTTAGATTTGTCTTGTGATAAATGTTATAATTATCACATTCTTTGTGGGCTGAAGTTGTAAAATCCTTTCATGGCTACAAAAGAAACTCGATGGTCGATCCGTTGTCGTCTAAAAAGGCTGGTACTTGGGGTTCTATCTCGAAAATTCACAAGGATATGGCTGCCCTGCAAGTTGATCTCCCTGCTGCTTTCCACCTTGAATCATCGCCTGGTCAATCATTTACTTGGCGTTGGTCCCTTGACCCCTCTGACCGCTACACGGTATCTTCTCTTCGTAAAAAATTAGATTCCTCCTTCCTGCACAATGGCCTTAATTTCAAAACTAACTGGTTAAAGATCGTTCCGAGTAAAGTGAATATTGCCGTTTGGAAGATCCAACACAAAAGATTGCCAACGTTTGGTAACTTGGCTAGAAGGGGTATTATTTCAGAAGTGAAATCTTGTCCTCTTTGCTCCTTAGAGCCGGAAACGGAGGATCACTTGATGATGGGCTGCCCTTTTTCCCAATGTTTGTTGAGAGAAATTGGAGGTTGGTGGAGCCTAAATATTCCAGTCGGCCCGATTGAATCTTTGCTAAATTGGGGAGTCAACGCAAATTTCAAAGGAACCAAACTTGAAGCTTTCACGTCTATCATCTACACCTTTTGTTGGTTGATTTGGAAAGCGAGAAATCAAGTGGTGCATGGTGGCGAAAGGGATTCCATTCAACGATCTCTCTCTCTTTTGCAAGGCTTGCCTTACTTTTGGTTTTTTCACAGGGGTGGTTGTAAGTTCAAATTTTCTTGGCATTCTTGGTGTTGTTTTCCTCATTCTATCTTTCCCTTGTAATCTTCTTTTTGTTCTAGCGCCTTGCTAGTTCCTTTAATAAACTTTCGCTGCCGTTCAAAAAAAATGTTATAATTATCATTAGAGATTTACGTCTTGAAAGACGTAACCCCTTGCGATGAAAAGTGATAGGACTAAACTGATTAGACCATCTCCAATCAATGTTGTTTTGGGATATGACTATCAATGAGTTTTTTTGGGTTAAATTCACAACTTCTTGACTTATTAAAGAAAAATTGGCTTTAAACTCATAAGATTAAGGAGTTAACCAAAAACCATTAAAGGTTATATACCTAAATATCCCTCTCCAACCCACACATCTAAGGAACCATCAAAACATGAGACTCTTCCAACCACATATTAAAACACAAAACTGTAAAATCCACTATATATGATTTTTAAAGACTTGAAATGACATATTAAATATAGATGTCTCTTTCAATTTATACAACAATAATTAATGTTCTAATGGTGGATTGAAATGAACATGACATCCAGCTTAATGTTTTAGGTGTGGGTTGAAGGATGTTTTGCCCCTTGATAATAACATCTTTGTTTTCACTTTATCAGAATTCATAATAGTGCACTAAACTTTGATCACATTATAGAGTTTCTAAACCAACCCCTTTAATTTGTTTCTTTGATAGGGTGGACAAATCTATATATAATAAAAGAGTAACTGGTCTGCCACGTGTCGCGCTCTGATGAGTCAGTTTCTGATTTTTTCCGTTAAAACACGTACCTGGACATTCTTATGGTCTACATTCATTCTCGCCTACGTGTCACTTCTTGACACATGTCATGCATACGTGTCACTTCTTGACACATGTCATGCATACGTGTCATTTGTTGACATGTCACTTTATTTAAAAATTTAAAAATATTAAACTATTATATCTCTATTAATTCAAATATTAAATCATTATATCTCTATTAATTCAAATATTAAACTAATCTACCCATTTTATCTCTTATCTCTCTCTACTATAACAAATCAACCATATAAAAGAAACAATTAAAAGTCCAATGAAAGAAAAAAAAAATTAAAAGTCACAATTATAAATTTAAATATACTTATATGTTTTACAATATTAAATATATTGATTTTCGTAAAACTTAATTGATTATACATACATATATACATATTGATGGATGCTCAACGGATTAATTGAAATGCAAACAATAGAGTATATAATATAAGTCTATTGTCAATACTTTCAAAATAAACTAATTACTAGATATAATACTATTAAACATAAATTAAAGTATAGTAAATAATGTAAATTAAGCAAATCATATTTGTAATATTAGTTTTTCTTATATGAATTTTTTTTAAAATTATCTCGTGTATTACACGGGATCAAATCTAGTTAAATATAAACCATGGAAATGCTAATTTCAACCATTGATCTAGCCTAACATATATTTGGTTTCGTAATTACTAATGATTTTTTAATATAAAACGTTGACCATAAATAAATGATATCTACTCTTCTAAGATGGGTTCATCATGATGAGAGTCACAAATATGCACCGTATCAATGTCCTTTCTAAAAGTGCATTCATGGGAAGTCATGAGATTAATAAAGATCAATGATTTATATTCACTTTTCATGCTTCTCACCGTTAACTCAAGTTCTCATGTGATCCTTCGCCATACCCATCTTCCATAAGTATTTATTAAATCATAACAAATGAACTTTCATCATTTTCATAATATTTTAATTACTTGGTTTGTACGATTCATGATTTGATGGTTTGCATTTGATTTTTCACACACACACACACACATAGTTGGGTTCCGATGACGATGAGAAGTGAGAAGTAGTTATCAACCGTTGGATGAGAAATGAACGGACATTAAAATGAGATGCATCAAAGCAATTCCCTTTATGCCGTAATTTGTAGGAGGGTATTTGATTAAAGTAATTAACGGTTGAAAAGTACTTCTCATTAAAAATTGCATTTCTTTCATGATCTCATGCCATTATAAGCGAAGGATTGTGTGAGAAGTTGAGTTAACGATGAGACGTGGTGACCAAAAGTTGGTCACTGCCCGATTATAACCTATTACAGTTAAAAAAATTACTATTTTGAGCAGTTAAACCTTAACCGGTTACAGGCCGGGTTACGGTTAAGGGGTTAAAGAGGGATAACCAGTTGAGGTTATTATTAACCGGTTAATAGTAACCGGTTAATAGTAACCGGTTACAAATTGGTTAAATGTATTTTTTTTAAATAAAAAACTTTAAATTAGAATTAATTGTTTAAATTGTATAAACTTAAAAAAAACAAATTTGGATTACTCAAGTACACTTTAAGATTACTTTTTTTTAATACTTTCAAATTGTAGATGAGGATTGAGACTTGAGAGATTAAAACCTGTGAGTTTGCCAGAAAACGAATACGAGTCGAAATCACAAATTATAGCTAGAATTTTTTGCATTTTGTAACTTGGTATCCAACCCCATAAAGAACACAACTTATTAATAGTGTTTCTGTTGGAAAAATTAATATTAATATTAATTTAGTTTAAATTTATAATATTAATATTAGTTTGAATTTTTGAATGGAAATTAAGATGGAGGTTATAAAACAATGAAATAATGCTCCATTATGTTGGCTTTAAAAAATGGAGGTTATAACCATAGAAATAATGGGTCATTATTGTTGGTTTTTAAACCTTCTATGAGTTACATATGTGTTATGCAATATATAGTACTCAAAGATTGAGTTCTAAAGAGAGAGATATGCTAAAATATGAGAGAGACACACATATGGAAAAGTAACTTCATAGAAAGCCAAACACACGTGAAAAACCAAGACATATATTCTCAAATTCAGGCATCATAGTGAAGTCCGACAGAACTCGATTCTGTTTCGAGTCGTTGTATCCTGGGAAATCGACGCACCGGTAGGGGGCGAATCGGTTTTAAGGAAACCGTGTTTAACACGGGCCTCGACTCATTACGTGGGATTGTTCCCATCTCTCTTTATTTCTTGCTTTTTCTATTTTTGGTGAAACTATTTTCCTACAATCTTAAAACCGATTATCTTTCTTAGTTTCACCATTCATATAGTGATTTTTGTTATAATCATATTTCCATGTCTTTTTCTTCAAAAGAAAATGGGGCAAGTTTCGATATGTTGTTTGCATAAAACTAAAAGGCCAATGGACGTTTTGCAATTATGAAAAAAGGGTGTATATATATTTGTAGAAAAGAAAACTTTTGTTTCTTTTAAATTTTTGTTATCGTTTGAAACAACGAATTTATGTTGTTTTTGGCAAAATTTGAGATTGTGAAATATGAATAGAAATATTCCGAATATTTACTTGTATGATGTGTTTCGAGAAAAATACATCTATAGTGCCTAAAACAATTGTTGGATTTGCAATATGTTTGCATATGTTAAAATTGTTAGTGCACAATATTTAAGCAACTCTTTGCTTATTTATGCACAAAATTTATAAGTGGAAGAAGTTCATTTATAAAATGCAATATCTTGTTTTGAGTGCAAAGGTTAGTTCATAACCTCCTTGATGTTTATAAGAGTGAAACTTTTATAAATATAAGTGTGCATTGTTTTCTTTTGTGGGAAACAAAATGGTGCATTGTTTTCTTTTGTGGGAAACAAAATGGTGCATTGTTTTCTTTAGTGGGAAGCAAAATGGGTAACACCGGTCTTAAAATTAGAATACCCCCGCGAAGGGGATGATGTTTGGTTTTCGGAACCAAATGCCATGTGAGTGGTTCCAAATGAGATATGTGATACTCATTAATGAAGGGTGCTTAAAATGATGAAATTTGGAAAAGTAGAACAATGATTTCTACAAGATTAATGAAAGAATGTTGTTTCTAACAATTTATATCCACAAGCAAATTGGTTAAAGATGGATATTTTTGGCACTCCATATTGAGGGGGGGGCTTTAATTGTTAGGAAAATTGGTGTCTTGGACAAAGGATGCATCCACGATGAGATGTACGGATTAATTCTCAAGAACAAAAGTCTTGATATGGAGTTTTTAAAATAAAGTGAAAACTTGGTATACATAAACTCCATTTGTTATATGATGGGATTTTGGTTTTGCAAGAAAATAAAATAGTTTATCTATTTTAATGTAACCAAAATTTGGACAAATTTTGATCTCATGTCAATATTTTCTTGATATTAAAGTGAGTTTTTAATATAGGTTTAAATCCCAATTAATATGATAGCCGATCAATGATATTTTGATGAGTAAATATATTTTGACTATGCATCTTTAGTAAGTCAAATTATAATGACAATCTTATAGAATTTTATTCTATGGAAATAAGAAAGGTTGAGTACCTTGAAATGTCGGGGTACCTTACATTTGAAAAAAAAAACGTGATAATTAATTCGTTTAATTGTTTGTCGGTTACGAATTAATTACGACAGTTACGAATTTTGATTTTAATTCATTTAACTGTTTGTTGGTTACGAATTAATTACGTTAAATTCGAATTTTGTTTTTAATTCGTTTAACTGTTTGTCGGTTACGAATTAATTACATGGTTAAAATTTCAGTTTTAATTCATATAATTGTTTGTCAATAATGAATTAAATGTTTCGATAATAATTCGTTTAATTACACATTTAAGTTGGAAAAATTATGAATCAACTCCAAATAGGCTCACCTATTTGGATACAATGTCTAGGAAAGATATAGGCGGATTGTTTTCTATTCTAATGAGGTCGTGTTTTTAAATGCTTTTGAGCATACCACCCTCACCGTCTTTCCTGGTTGTGTTCGAGTAGAGCTACCGAAAGGGGTTGTGTAAATAATAGTTTCCCTGAATGTGTTTATATACTTATGTATATTTTGGATTTAATTCAATAATTGTTTGTCAATTATGAATTAACCATTTCGATTATAAGTCGTTTAATTACGAATTAACCATTCGGTTTTAATTCATGTAATTGTTTGTCAATTATGAATTAATAATTACAGTTTTTTTAATTCGTTTAATTGTGAGTTTATAACGAATTAATCATGATTGGTAATAGAATGCCATGATATCAATTGATAGACGAATCCAATAAGTTTGGATCTAAATCATCATATAAGTTTGATGAAATATTAGCAATGAAAGTAAAGGTTAAAACTTTGTGTATAACCTAAGCTAAATATATCAAAAAGAGAATATAGTCATGATAGAGTGATCATTGAGTATGACTATGTTTATAGAACAACTAGGATCCTAGAGTTTTGGATGCCTAGATTGTCACTTATAGAGAGTTGCGATTAAGCTCTTTGGTGGTGACAATAACACTCATGTATGATGCATTGACAAGAACATCTGGCCAATGTTTTTGTGAATTCATCAACATATATGTGTGTCTTCTTGTTATAGCTTAAACGTATTGCATAGCTAGCAACTCTATTCATGATATAGAAGAAGATATTACTCAATGAAAATGTTTAAATACATTAGTTGTATCAACTTATGCAAACAGATTGAGTAGATAATCATATCATTTGAATCAAGATTTGTGCAAATGATTCATGTATGAGTTTGAAGACTCTAAGCAACCGAATAGTTTGTGGTCACATTTGGAGAGACTTACAAACTAGAAATCATAAAACATTTGATAAGTTATGATATCTTAATGGTGAAAAAGGGATGGAAAAGTCACTAGATGACATAACATTATACAATGGTATAATGTATAGATATCTTCATCAAAGGATATAGACAAAAGGAAAGTCTAGATTATTAACATCCGTTAGTTTTATGTTGGGAATTGCAAATCTGCAAATGCACCAAATGGATGTGAAAATTGATCTTCTAAATGAAGATTTAGAAGAAATTTATATGGAGCAGCCTAAGGGATTCGTTGCCCAAGGTAAAGAGAACAAGGTGTGTAAACTTGTTAATACCTTATATGGCTTAAAACAGGCTCCAAAGCAATGACATCAAAAGATTGATCAATCCATGTTGGAAAGTGTTTTTAAAATAAGTATGTCATATGCTTATCATCGGAGGTGATGACAAAACGATAAGGTCCACGAAGGATATGTTGAAATCTAAGTTTGACATGAAAGGCATGGGTTTATCATATGTGATACTTGGAATAAAGATCACAAGAACTCAAAATAGTCTAGTGTTAAGTCAAACACATTATGTGGACAAGATTCTTGAGAAATTTTATAAAGGAGACACAAGTATAACTAAAACTCCTAGTGACACTAGTCAACATCTATCCAAGAATAAGAGAGGATAGTGTTGCACAAAGTGGAATACTCAAGAATACTAGACAGTCTGATGTATCTCATGAGTTGTACCAGACTTGACTTAGCATACGCAGTAAGCAAGCTAAGTAGATACACTAGTAATGCGAGTGTTGAATATTGGAGGAGTATTACTAGATTTTTAAGGTACTTAAGATACACAAGAGAGTGTGGACTGCACTATGGAAGATATCCAACTATAATCAAAGGATATAGTGATGTAAATTGGATATCTAATATAAAAGATTCCAGATCTACAAGTGGATATGTGTTTACACTTGGAAGTGCGACTATATCTTGGAAATCGTCCAAGAAAACTATTATAGCCAGATCCACGATGGAATCTGAGTTTATCGCCCTAGATAAATGTGGCGAGAAAGTAGAGTAGTTGCGTCAGTTTGTGGTGGATGTTCCCAAATGGCCTAAGCCGGTAACGGTCATTTGTATACACTGTGATAGCCAATCGAAAATTGGCAGAGCTCAAAGTACAATGTATAATGGGAAGTTACATTAGACGCAATATGATAAGACAACTAATCTCTATTGGAGTTATCTCGATTGACTATATAAAGTCAAAAGATAACATTGTGGATCCACTTACAAAAAGTTTAAGTAGAGATTTAGTTTATAAGTCCTTAAGATGAATGGGACATAAGCCCTGAATTAATAATTCATGCAAAGGAAACCTTACCCAGAAGACTGGAGATCCCAAGATCTGGGTTCAAAAGGACAACCTAGTTGTATGAATGTGGAGAGTCACTGTGGGGGGGAGTTAGTAAACTTCTAAGACAGTGAAAAATGAGGATAAGCACAAAGCTTTTAATGATTACTGATAATCACCTATGAGAAAGAGAAGTGGGGTCGCTTCGAAGGGAATTATTGGGGATACATTCCTAAAGCTTTCTCTGAACCAGGCAGTGTTCATGACCATAACGAACACGACTATGAGGACTTTATCATGTCAGGAAGAATCTTGTGTGAAGTATGTTAATGTTTACACAAATGGCAAAACAGTTCAAGGACATCGCATCTACTGATTTGCTAGTAGACTAGACATGCTTCATAAGGGAAGGTTCAAAGGTTAACGCCTACCTATCCTTTGCAAGATTCCGACATTGAATTTGAGTATCATGATATATGAGATGTCTATGATAATTTCCATTCATGTGGGGGATTGTTGGAAAAATTAATATTAATATTAATTTAGTTTAAATTTATAATATTAATATTAGTTTGAATTTTTGAATGGAAATTAAGATGGAGGTTATAAAACAATGAAATAATGCTCCATTATGTTGGCTTTAAAAAATGGAGGTTATAACCATAGAAATAATGGGTCATTATTGTTGGTTTTTAAACCTTCTATGAGTTACATATGTGTTATGCATATATATAGTACTCAAAGATTGAGTTCTAAAGAGAGAGATATGCTAAAATATGAGAGAGACACACATATGGAAAAGTAACTTCATAGAAAGCCAAACACACGTGAAAAACCAAGACATATATTCTCAAATTCAGGCATCATAGTGAAGTCCGACAGAACTCGATTCTGTTTCGAGTCGTTGTATCCTGGGAAATCGACGCACCGGTAGGGGGCGAATCGGTTTTAAGGAAACCGTGTTTAACACGGGCCTCGACTCATTACGTGGGATTGTTCCCATCTCTCTTTATTTCTTGCTTTTTCTATTTTTGGTGAAACTATTTTCCTACAGTTTCTGGGGTTTAAAATGCAAAAAAATTGAACATATTTGAAAAAGGGTCAAAAAACGGCTACTCAACGGCGAGTTCTTTTTTTTTTTGGAAAAATTCTGTTAAGGTTATAATCGGTTACTCAAATCCCTAAAAACCATAATCGGTTACAACTGTCAGATATTTAACCGGTTACGCAGCGGATTGGGCCTTGGTTAGCCGATCGGATCGCGTGGGGTTGGGGACATTTGGCCACCTCTAACGGTGAAAATGAGAAATAGATCTGAACCCTTAATCCTTTTTAATTCATGCTCTCCCATGGATTGTGTTTTACAAGAGAATTGATCCAGTTCATCTCATTCTAATGTGCATTCGTTTTTCATCCAAAGGTTGATAACCATTTTTCACACTTCTCACGTTAACCACTTTTCTAATAATTTTATACTTGTACTTATGAAAAATAGATTGCTATTTTACAGATTTTACCACTTTCCTTTTCTCTAATGGGCTTCTCCTTTGTTTGGCTGACCAAGCCCAACAAATATGGTTCCGATAAAACCATCCATTGTGTTGGTATTATTTTACTACCTATATAAACTAACTTATATATACTTTGTTATTTTTTTTAAAAAACAGAAAATAAATATTATACTTTGTTATTGATATATCCAACGAGTAAATAAATATTTAGCTCAAAATATGCTTCCTCCTGATTAATCATATCATATCAAAAAACTTATAGCCTATATTATCAGCATATTTCTCTTTTTAGTGAGATTTTATAAATGAATTGCTAACAAAAACAAAGAAAAACTTCCAATTTTGATGTGTTTTAATGTTTTATATGTTTTAACCAATTATCTAGCCATAAATTCCACTATATATCCAAGGGATGATTTACTTTTTCTATTAACCCAATATAACTTTTGTATGAATTGGATTAACTATTGTTTATGTAAAAAATTACACAACTCGATGTCGAATGAAACTTGTGTGAGGCTTAACCGTCGAGAGAAAGAAATTACAATCAATGATAAGTGCGAGAAAGTAAAGTAAGACAAATAATTTGATGACGCAGGAAAAACCTCACGACGGAGGAAAAAACCTGCGGTCGACCTAAAAGATAAGTCGACAGAGCACTATGATCACCAATCAGGGGTGATGTCCTTCAAGTATACAGCTTTGATCGTACGATTACAACTGAGAAAACTATGAAATCGAATGTAAATTACAGATGATTCTCTAGAATAACGATTATAGAACTTGTGAGCTTCGGATAGAACTTCGTGTGTTGCAATGCTAGCTTGATTCTTCTTATATAGTGGCTCATCAATGATTGAATTGTAACCGTCCAACGTTATTGTCTTCAATTAATGCTCGGAGAGTAACTGTCCAACGGTATTGTTGAGAGTTAATGTCCAGATTGTAACTGTTGCGAGAATCTTGCTTGTAACGGTCGATCTTTGATGCTGTCGAACGATACATAACTTACGACTTGTTCGATGTAGTGATGATCTTCAACAAGCATAGCATAGTACTCAATTTCCGATTTCCTCAAAGGTGGACAATTGTTAGATATGATAATCAGCTTACCTGCATCAAACATATAAACTTTGTATATTTATTCGTTAGTACTGTCGTACGATATTGTGGATATCGTTCGACTTATTCGATGTATACGTTCGATGTTTAATAATCTTTGTTCGATAGTACTTTTAGGTTTTATCTCTGGACCTTATCTTAATACAGGACCATTGTCCTAACATTTGCCTTACGATTATAGTTGGTTGTCGTGCGATTGTAGATTTTTACCCTAACAATTTGCCCCCAAGATTTAGAAAATAATTCTAATTTTATCTAAATCTTTAATTCGCTGGACAAGAAGTAAAAATACGTTGCTTAACGGTCGAATTAACGTTAGGAATTATAGCCGTTATCTAGCCGTTACTCTGGACGCGTGTCTTCTAACGGCTAATTAGCGATGCGTGTCCTGCTTCTTTTCGATGACTCATCCATGATTTGGCTACTATAAATATGAGGATTTAGATTAAAGAAAGATTTTACAAAATCTTTTTCAATTTTTGCTTGATCGTAATCCGACTTTATTTTCGGCAAGGATTTTATGTGACTAGGCATATAAGGTACCTCTTTCTCTTTCAGTTAATGCGTCTGAAATCAATAGCAACTAAGAGTAATAGAGGTTTAGACGTTCTTAGGTTTACACGTTTGAGAAATAGTTTAAGCCGACTAGATTTCATCATGTCGTCGGAAGTTAAGAGTTCGATTGCCGAGAGCTTAGAAGTAGGAGAGTTAAGAGAATTAGCTGGGTTACCAGAGGGCGCCCAAGTAAGGGTGGCCGGAGAGGTTAGGCCAGCGGATACTCCGACGGGGTTCTTTGCCCTGTTTGAATATCCGTTTAAAATCGGATTTCGATGGCCTTATTCCCCACTCTCTCGAGCCTTCATGTCTCGCTTCAACTTATCTCCGGGGCAACTGATGCCCCAATTCTGGCGAGTCATCCTGGTGATCGAACGGGTGACCAAGGATTGGGGTCGTCGTGCGTTCTCTGTGGACGACCTTCTTTCTGCCTACAACGTGACGAAACTACCCTACAACCGTTATGGGTTGTTTCCTAAGGGTAGGAATGACACCATGCTTGTTCATCGCACGCAAGTGAATGATCGAGGGTGGAAGTCTCGTTACGTTTTCGTCCAGACGTCTTCGGTCTCCGATGAATCTTGGGTTGTTCCTGAGTGGAACTCAAATGGTAACTTAGGCATTCATCTCTTATTTATACATCTTTTGCACAATTTTGATGACTAATCGCATGTTTTCTTGCAGTTGTTAACTTCACGTTTGAGACGACTGAAGAATCTAACGAGCTGATCTCGCACTTCCTGAGTTATAGTGTGACAGATCGCACGTATAGAACGTCGAAGGGCGGCGAGGAGAGCGACATTGAGCCTGAAGTGCAAATTATCGAGGAGACGGATATGGAAGGTAAATATCAGACATTAATATTCTTGTTTGTATTAGTTTCATTTGATTCTAATTCTTCTTTTCTGCGCAGGCTCAGCTTCTAAGAAGGCGTCGACGATGGAAGCAGCTGCTCGTGCTGCCAAAAGGAAGGCTGCGGCCCAAGAGGGTTTAGTGGCTAAACGTACGCGATCGTCGTACGTTTCTTTGGATACCCCACCTAAGGATGCCAAGCGAAAGGCTGAAGGTGGGATAGAGGCTATCCCTCTTAGCTACGCCCCTCCTGCAAAGGGAGAGGGTGCGTCCAGCCAACCTCCTGTGTCGAAGGTTGACAAGGGCAAGGAGAAAGAAGGGTCTGGTCTTACGACCATGACGATCCAGATCCCTTCTGACTTCATGGTGGACGACGTGATCAGGACGGCGGCCACTTTCCCTGTCCTGGAGCAGTTTCATGTCCCTGCTCAGAAGGCGCGTATGGAGGAGGCCGACATCGAAGACCTTGATGCCTCCATCGCGGGTATCTCCTTCCTGGTAAGTCCCTGTCGTACGTTTTTTGTTTTTGGTTTACTTGTACAGCTTCTAATTCTTTCTTTTTTCTTTTTGTATAGGCTCTCCAAACTAGTCTTAGCCTCCACACACGGATGGCTAAGATCAAAGAGGAGATGGCGTCGAACCAGAACGATGCCAAAGTGGCCAAGAAGGAGGCCGACAAGGCCAAAAAGAAGCTGGCCCAATTGACCGACGAGGTTAATGCCAAGTCGGTCCAAATTGGGGATCTGGAATCTAAGCTGGAACTCAGCGAACAATTTCAGGTCCAACAGCGAGAACGGCTAAAGTTGGCCTTGGACCACACCAAGGAGTTGGAGAAGGAGTTGCTGGTTGTTCGACGGGAGAAAGCTGAGAGGGAAGAAGTTCTATCGTCCAAGATCCAAGAACTGGAAGATGACGCCGCCTTAGTTCGCGTGGTCGCACGTACTGCGGTCATGCGACGAATAGCCGCTGGGACTGTCACCTCTCAGATGGCAAAGGACGAGGTGGCCTCTTTCGTTCAGGTGATGGGTTCTGAAGACCTTCTTGACGAGGAGGATCTAAAAGGCCTGGACGAAGAAAAGCCCGCGGAGGTCGAGGATGCAAGTGTCGGGGAGGAGGTTCCTGAAACCTCTGGATCCGTTCCTGCACATCCTGAAGAGACTGAAGAGGCTCCTGTCGCAGATCCACCTTCCACCGACGCCCCTTTAGAATAGTTTTAATCTTTGTAATCGTAGAAAATTTTTTGTACTCTGCCGTTTTTAGGCAAGAAAAGTTTAATGAATGAAATTTTGTTTGAATAACGTGTGTTTTAACTTATCACTTGTTGTGTTATTATAACTTTTATCATGCGTTTTAGCTCGTGTCGTGCGTTTTAGCCTGTATCGTGCGTTTTTAGCTTTTACCGTGCGTTTTAGCTTTTATTTTTGCATGCATTTGTTTTAAAGTCCTTAGACTTGATTTAGAAACGTTTCTTTTGTACTCATGAGAGTATTCGTGCGACTGGCGAGTTGACTTGCGCTCTTGCGATATAATCGTGCGTTATAGCGGTTTTCTTGCGATTCATGCGATTTTTGTCGTGCGATACTTGCGTTAATCGTGCGATCCATGCGATTTATCGTGCGATTCCTGCGAAAAAGGATGACTAAGGGGTGGCCGTTGGTTTAGCCAACGGCGCTCCGATGCTTAAGTCAGTAATGGATAAAGAATAAATCATATGTAAATAGGTTTAGAAATAATACCTTTTGAGGTGATGGGCGTTCCAGCTTCGTGGGATTTCCATACCTTCCATAGTCGTAAGTCTGTATGCTCCATTTCCGATGACTTTGGAAATTATGTAAGGTCCTTCCCATTTGATGGAAAGTTTTCCAGCGTTGGGTTCTTGTGTGTTTTGAAACACATGTCGTAAGACATAATCTCCAACTTGAAAAATTTTTGCCTTTACCTTTTTGTTGAAGTGTCTTTCGACAATTCCTTTCTGTGCAGCCATCGTTCGTAGTGCTTTTTCTCGGATTTCTTCTAAGGCGTCAAGATCGTAAGATAAATTTATTGCATTTTGATCATACGTGCGACTTCTGGCAGTTGGTATTTGAGCTTCGATTGGCAAGACTGCTTCGCATCCATATACCAAAGAATACGGAGTTTGTCCAGTTGATGCTCTAGGTGTCGTACGATTTGCCCATAAGACAGATGGCAATTCTTCTACCCATTTTCCTTTTGCTCCTTTCAACCTCTTTCGGATTGAATTGATGATGACCTTGTTGCTTGACTCTGCTAACCCGTTAGATTGTGGATATCTCGGAGTTGAAGTGATTAATTTGATTCCTCGCTTTTCACAGAACGTACGAGTCTTATCACTTATAAATTGTGAGCCGTTGTCGCACATGATTTCAGCTGGTACCCCGAATCTATAAATGATGTTTTTCTGAATGAAAGATATGACTTCTTTATCTCGGACCTGTGAGAAAGCACCAGCTTCTATCCATTTCGAGAAGTAATCGGTGAGCACGAGTAGATACACTTTTTGTCCAGGGGCTGGAGGTAATTTTCCCACGATGTCCATACCCCATCGCATGAAGGGCCATGGAACTAGAACAGAATGTAAAGGTTCAGATGGTCGATGGACCATACTCGAATGTCTTTGACATGCGTCGCATCGTTGGACGTACGTTATGGCATCTTCTCGTAGAGTAGGCCAATAGTAACCTTGTCGTGAGATTCGACTAGCAAGACTTCTGCCCCCTGCGTGATTTCCACATTCTCCATCGTGCATCTCTTGGAGAATTTGATTGATTTGTACTTTATTTGTAACACATCGTAGAAGAAGTCCTGTCGTGGATCTTCGATAAAGTTGATCTTCAAAGATTGTGTATCTTGAAGCTTTCGATCTTGTTTTTCGAGCTTCCATTTTATCTTCAGGTAGTTGGTCGTGCTTGAGGTAGTTCCATATGTCGAGCGACCAATTGTAAATTTCCTCATTCATCTGTACTTCATCGTTTACCGCAATTGTTGGTGTTGTGAGATGAAGTATTGGGATATTTTCCATGAACGGATCATGAAATGCAGATCCCAGATTGGCCAGTGCATCCGCTTGCATATTTAGATCTCTTGGTATTTGCTCAATCAAGAACTGTTCAAATCGTGCGATTCGATCTTTAACGGCTTTGAGATAACTCATCATTTTTGAGTCTTTTGCTTGAAAATCTCCGTTTACTTGGTTTACGACCAGTAAAGAATCGCTTCGAACGTGCAACCGTTTTGCCCCCAGTCTAAGAGCAATATCCAGTCCTGCGATCAAAGCTTCATATTCTGCTTCATTGTTTGTGGCTTTGAATTCGCATCGTACGGAGTATACTATATTTCCCCCTTGTGATGATTTTAAGACAACACCTAATCCACATCCTCGTACGTTCGAGGAACCATCAACGTAAAGTATCCAAGGCTGGTTGTCTGAAATCATCACAACTTCGTCGCACGTCGTGGGTTCCAATCCTGGAGAAAACTCTGCCACGAAATCTGCTAGTACTTGCGATTTGATGGCCGTCTTGGGTTTAAATTCAATGTCGAACCCACTGAGATAAATGCTCCATTTGGCTAGTCGTCCTGTCAGTTCTGGTTTTCGAAGCACCGTCTTGAGTGGATAATTGGTCACAACAATGATATGATGTGACTCGAAGTAATGCCTTAGCTTCTTTGCTGCCGTCATAAGACCTAGTAGCAATTTTTCCATTGATGTGTACCTGGTTTCTGCGTCGAGGAAAGATTTGCTGACATAATAGATTGGTTGTTGTCGTTGATCTTCTTCTCGCACAAGTACTGCACTTGTCGCATTTTTGCTCACTGCCAAGTACAACTGTAGACTTTCTCCTTCGACTGGTTTTGTCAGCAGTGGAGGTGATGTCATATATTGCTTCAGTTCTTGCAAAGCTTTCTCATGTTCGTCTGTCCATAAGAAGCCTTGATTCTTTCGTAGGACATTATAGAACAAATGGCATTTATCCGATGATCGTGAAATAAATCGGGTTAAAGCTGCCACTCGTCCTGTTAACTTCTGGACTTCTTTGACATTCCTTGGAGATTGTATCTCGACGATAGCTTTGACTTGTTCTGGACTTGCTTCGATTCCGCGTTGCGTGACCAAGTACCCCAAGAATTTTCCTGCTCGTACTCCGAAGGAACATTTTGTTGGATTGAGCTTCATTTTGTATTGTCGTAGGATATCGAAGGATTGCTTTAAATGTGCAACGTGATCGATCGAACGTTCTGATTTCACAAGCATGTCGTCGATATAAACTTCCATTGTTCGACCAAGATGTTCCTTGAACATCATTTTAACCAATCTTTGATATGTTGATCCTGCATTCTTGAGACCAAATGGCATAACTTTGTAACAGTATATGCCTTTGTCTGTCATGAATGCAGTCTTCTCCTGGTCGTCCGTGTGCATCAATATTTGGTTGTATCCTGAATATGCGTCCATGAATGTCAACAATTCATGTCCTGCTGTCGCGTCAACCATGGCGTCGATATGAGGTAAAGGAAAAGGATCTTTTGGACAAGCTTTGTTTAGATCCGTGAAATCAATGCAGACTCGCCATTTTCCGTTCTTCTTTTGTACGACGACTACATTAGCCAACCATTCTGGATATTTGACTTCTCGGATCTTCCCTGTTTTAAGCAGATTGTCAACTTCATCGTTGATCACTTTATTTCTTTCAGGCGCGAACTTGCGACGTTTCTGCTTAATGGGTTTGAACGTAGGATCCACGTTCAATTTATGCGATATAATGCTTGGATCTATTCCGACCATATCTTCGTGCGACCATGCAAAACAGTCTGAATGTTCCTGCAAAAAAGATATAATCGTATTTTTTATGTCAGGGGGGAGCGAGGCTCCTACGAAGACTTTTCGATCAGGATGTTTAGGATCAAGGACGACTTCTTCTAGCCGAAGGTCGTCGTTCGATTTCCTCTCATCCCGGCTCTGTAATTGCTAGATGTCCTGCGACTTTGTCTTCATCGTAATCTTGTAACATTCTCGTGCGATTTTGTTCTCACTAGCAATTTCTTGAATTCCCCATGGAGAAGGAAATTTAATCTTCTGGTGGTATGTCGAAGGAATTGCTTTCATCTCGTGGATCCAGGGTCTTCCAAGAATAACATTGTAAGCTGATTGGCAGTCCACAACGTTGAACTTTGTTTGTTTGTTGATGCCTTTAGCGTAGACAGGCAAGATGATTTCTCCGAGAGTGTTCATCGGGTCTCCATTGAATCCAATCAGAGTAGTACTTCGTCGTACGATTTCTGACCGTTCGATTCCCATGACTTTAAGAGTATCTGCAAAAATAACGTTAGCCGAGCTGCCTCCATCAATCAATATTCTCTTAGTCGAACAGTTTCCGATTGTCAACTGTATAACTAGAGCGTCATGATGTTTATGATGGACCCCCTGTGTATCGTCTTGGTCGAACGTGATTGCCATTGCATCGAGCTCTCTTTCTGTCTTTGATTTGGCTTCTCCGGGGATTGGATGTTCGCTTGGTCCATCTCGTGCATGTCGCTTTGCAGCCGAATATGTAAGTCCACAAACTTCTGATCCTCCAGTGATGCAGTTTATAACTTTTGTATGAACCGGTGACGCTGGTCGTCCTTGTTCTTCTGGGAGGAGACCTTTTAGATGCCCCTTAGATTTCAAATATGAAATCTCCTTCTTTAAACTGATGCATTCATCCGTCGTATGACCATGATCGTCGTGAAAGTCGCACCATCTGTTCTGATCTTTGTCCTTGCTTGGTTTATCAGATTTCTTTGGCCATCGTACGTTTGCATCAATCTTTCGTAGCGAATCCACCAAATCTTTCGATGTACCTGCAAAATTGTAAGTAGATAACTCTGGATATCGTATTTTAACAGTACCTTTGCTTGGTCGAGTCTTCGATTCGTATCGAGGATTTCCAATCTTGTTTACTCTTTTATGCTTAAAGTCATGTTTTTGAGCACCAAGAGGTTTCTTTTCTGCAGAATGCTTTCGTCGGAAGAGAGCATCATCTTCTATTCTCATGAAAGCTAGTGTTCTAGCTCGTACGTCGTCGAAGTTTTCTGGTGGATATTTCGTCAATTCCAGATATAATCCAGAGGAATCTTCTAATCCACGTTTGTATGCCTCGATTGCTGTTTTCACGTCGCAATTTTTTATTTCAATCATCGCTGCATTGAATCTGTTGAAGTAGTCGCGGATTGTTTCTCCAGATTTCTGTACGATATAGTACAGGTCGCTGGTCTGCTTCTCCATCTTACGACTGCTAGCAAATTGTCGAGTGAATTGGTTCACCAATTCTGCAAACGATCCGATACTTTTTGGCTTTAGGTTAATAAGCCATTGTAATGCTGCTCCTGTTAAAGTTGATCCAAAGCTTTTGCACATGCAGACTTCTTGATATTGCGCCGGTATAGGAACTGTCCACATAAGTTGCTTATACTGTGCTATATGTTCGACCGGATCTGTGATTCCAGAATATTTTGTTGCGAAAGCTGGTATAGTATATTTCTTAGGAACGTCAACAAGAGCTAATTCATCAACGAACGGTGAAGCCTGAAATCCAGTTTTAGGTTCGACTTCGACGGGTACTGCTGCTCGGGTAGCTTTGTGAGTAACGCGAACAATTTTTGATTTTGTTCTTCTAGAGACTTCAGTCGTACGTTCAGAGGGTCTTCAATGTTTATTGGGTTTGTTGGAATACAACTAGAAGCGATTCCAGTACTGGGTGGTATTGTCGTATGAATGGTGGAACTAGCAGCTGTGGGTATATGACCAGGAATAGGAATTTGTTGGGAAAAAGGCTCGAACGTGAACATAGGTGCTCCTTGAGGCATAGAAGGTGGACCTCGAGGCATAGGTGGCGGGCCATGAGGTATTGGTGGTGTAAATTGTGGTAAAGATGGCCGTACGTTGTTGTATTGTTGGTTCACAGTTGAAAATGGCATTGAGGCATTGAACTGTGGTCGAGGTGGTGGTCTTAAATGTTGAGGAGGATATGGTGGAGGGATAGACATTGGGATTGTCATCGATGGTCCAGGTAAACCTCGAAGACGTTGAATTTCGTTGTTAGCCTCTTGCAATTGTTGTTGGAGTGACGCTATGAATCCGTTATCCATTGTCCTGCGCAAATAGCTCAAAGAGAACTCAAAGAAAAGGTTAGTACTAAGGCGCACTTTTCACCGAATGAAATTTTTCTCAAAACGGAGCCCCACGGTGGGCGCCAAACTGTTTATGTAAAAAATTACACAACTCGATGTCGAATGAAACTTGTGTGAGGCTTAACCGTCGAGAGAAAGAAATTACAATCAATGATAAGTGCGAGAAAGTAAAGTAAGACAAATAATTTGATGACGCAGGAAAAACCTCACGACGGAGGAAAAAACCTGCGGTCGACCTAAAAGATAAGTCGACAGAGCACTATGATCACCAATCAGGGGTGATGTCCTTCAAGTATACAGCTTTGATCGTACGATTACAACTGAGAAAACTATGAAATCGAATGTAAATTACAGATGATTCTCTAGAATAACGATTATAGAACTTGTGAGCTTCGGATAGAACTTCGTGTGTTGCAATGCTAGCTTGATTCTTCTTATATAGTGGCTCATCAATGATTGAATTGTAACCGTCCAACGTTATTGTCTTCAATTAATGCTCGGAGAGTAACTGTCCAACGGTATTGTTGAGAGTTAATGTCCAGATTGTAACTGTTGCGAGAATCTTGCTTGTAACGGTCGATCTTTGATGCTGTCGAACGATACATAACTTACGACTTGTTCGATGTAGTGATGATCTTCAACAAGCATAGCATAGTACTCAATTTCCGATTTCCTCAAAGGTGGACAATTGTTAGATATGATAATCAGCTTACCTGCATCAAACATATAAACTTTGTATATTTATTCGTTAGTACTGTCGTACGATATTGTGGATATCGTTCGACTTATTCGATGTATACGTTCGATGTTTAATAATCTTTGTTCGATAGTACTTTTAGGTTTTATCTCTGGACCTTATCTTAATACAGGACCATTGTCCTAACATTTGCCTTACGATTATAGTTGGTTGTCGTGCGATTGTAGATTTTTACCCTAACAATTTGCCCCCAAGATTTAGAAAATAATTCTAATTTTATCTAAATCTTTAATTCGCTGGACAAGAAGTAAAAATACGTTGCTTAACGGTCGAATTAACGTTAGGAATTATAGCCGTTATCTAGCCGTTACTCTGGACGCGTGTCTTCTAACGGCTAATTAGCGATGCGTGTCCTGCTTCTTTTCGATGACTCATCCATGATTTGGCTACTATAAATATGAGGATTTAGATTAAAGAAAGATTTTACAAAATCTTTTTCAATTTTTGCTTGATCGTAATCCGACTTTATTTTCGGCAAGGATTTTATGTGACTAGGCATATAAGGTACCTCTTTCTCTTTCAGTTAATGCGTCTGAAATCAATAGCAACTAAGAGTAATAGAGGTTTAGACGTTCTTAGGTTTACACGTTTGAGAAATAGTTTAAGCCGACTAGATTTCATCATGTCGTCGGAAGTTAAGAGTTCGATTGCCGAGAGCTTAGAAGTAGGAGAGTTAAGAGAATTAGCTGGGTTACCAGAGGGCGCCCAAGTAAGGGTGGCCGGAGAGGTTAGGCCAGCGGATACTCCGACGGGGTTCTTTGCCCTGTTTGAATATCCGTTTAAAATCGGATTTCGATGGCCTTATTCCCCACTCTCTCGAGCCTTCATGTCTCGCTTCAACTTATCTCCGGGGCAACTGATGCCCCAATTCTGGCGAGTCATCCTGGTGATCGAACGGGTGACCAAGGATTGGGGTCGTCGTGCGTTCTCTGTGGACGACCTTCTTTCTGCCTACAACGTGACGAAACTACCCTACAACCGTTATGGGTTGTTTCCTAAGGGTAGGAATGACACCATGCTTGTTCATCGCACGCAAGTGAATGATCGAGGGTGGAAGTCTCGTTACGTTTTCGTCCAGACGTCTTCGGTCTCCGATGAATCTTGGGTTGTTCCTGAGTGGAACTCAAATGGTAACTTAGGCATTCATCTCTTATTTATACATCTTTTGCACAATTTTGATGACTAATCGCATGTTTTCTTGCAGTTGTTAACTTCACGTTTGAGACGACTGAAGAATCTAACGAGCTGATCTCGCACTTCCTGAGTTATAGTGTGACAGATCGCACGTATAGAACGTCGAAGGGCGGCGAGGAGAGCGACATTGAGCCTGAAGTGCAAATTATCGAGGAGACGGATATGGAAGGTAAATATCAGACATTAATATTCTTGTTTGTATTAGTTTCATTTGATTCTAATTCTTCTTTTCTGCGCAGGCTCAGCTTCTAAGAAGGCGTCGACGATGGAAGCAGCTGCTCGTGCTGCCAAAAGGAAGGCTGCGGCCCAAGAGGGTTTAGTGGCTAAACGTACGCGATCGTCGTACGTTTCTTTGGATACCCCACCTAAGGATGCCAAGCGAAAGGCTGAAGGTGGGATAGAGGCTATCCCTCTTAGCTACGCCCCTCCTGCAAAGGGAGAGGGTGCGTCCAGCCAACCTCCTGTGTCGAAGGTTGACAAGGGCAAGGAGAAAGAAGGGTCTGGTCTTACGACCATGACGATCCAGATCCCTTCTGACTTCATGGTGGACGACGTGATCAGGACGGCGGCCACTTTCCCTGTCCTGGAGCAGTTTCATGTCCCTGCTCAGAAGGCGCGTATGGAGGAGGCCGACATCGAAGACCTTGATGCCTCCATCGCGGGTATCTCCTTCCTGGTAAGTCCCTGTCGTACGTTTTTTGTTTTTGGTTTACTTGTACAGCTTCTAATTCTTTCTTTTTTCTTTTTGTATAGGCTCTCCAAACTAGTCTTAGCCTCCACACACGGATGGCTAAGATCAAAGAGGAGATGGCGTCGAACCAGAACGATGCCAAAGTGGCCAAGAAGGAGGCCGACAAGGCCAAAAAGAAGCTGGCCCAATTGACCGACGAGGTTAATGCCAAGTCGGTCCAAATTGGGGATCTGGAATCTAAGCTGGAACTCAGCGAACAATTTCAGGTCCAACAGCGAGAACGGCTAAAGTTGGCCTTGGACCACACCAAGGAGTTGGAGAAGGAGTTGCTGGTTGTTCGACGGGAGAAAGCTGAGAGGGAAGAAGTTCTATCGTCCAAGATCCAAGAACTGGAAGATGACGCCGCCTTAGTTCGCGTGGTCGCACGTACTGCGGTCATGCGACGAATAGCCGCTGGGACTGTCACCTCTCAGATGGCAAAGGACGAGGTGGCCTCTTTCGTTCAGGTGATGGGTTCTGAAGACCTTCTTGACGAGGAGGATCTAAAAGGCCTGGACGAAGAAAAGCCCGCGGAGGTCGAGGATGCAAGTGTCGGGGAGGAGGTTCCTGAAACCTCTGGATCCGTTCCTGCACATCCTGAAGAGACTGAAGAGGCTCCTGTCGCAGATCCACCTTCCACCGACGCCCCTTTAGAATAGTTTTAATCTTTGTAATCGTAGAAAATTTTTTGTACTCTGCCGTTTTTAGGCAAGAAAAGTTTAATGAATGAAATTTTGTTTGAATAACGTGTGTTTTAACTTATCACTTGTTGTGTTATTATAACTTTTATCATGCGTTTTAGCTCGTGTCGTGCGTTTTAGCCTGTATCGTGCGTTTTTAGCTTTTACCGTGCGTTTTAGCTTTTATTTTTGCATGCATTTGTTTTAAAGTCCTTAGACTTGATTTAGAAACGTTTCTTTTGTACTCATGAGAGTATTCGTGCGACTGGCGAGTTGACTTGCGCTCTTGCGATATAATCGTGCGTTATAGCGGTTTTCTTGCGATTCATGCGATTTTTGTCGTGCGATACTTGCGTTAATCGTGCGATCCATGCGATTTATCGTGCGATTCCTGCGAAAAAGGATGACTAAGGGGTGGCCGTTGGTTTAGCCAACGGCGCTCCGATGCTTAAGTCAGTAATGGATAAAGAATAAATCATATGTAAATAGGTTTAGAAATAATACCTTTTGAGGTGATGGGCGTTCCAGCTTCGTGGGATTTCCATACCTTCCATAGTCGTAAGTCTGTATGCTCCATTTCCGATGACTTTGGAAATTATGTAAGGTCCTTCCCATTTGATGGAAAGTTTTCCAGCGTTGGGTTCTTGTGTGTTTTGAAACACATGTCGTAAGACATAATCTCCAACTTGAAAAATTTTTGCCTTTACCTTTTTGTTGAAGTGTCTTTCGACAATTCCTTTCTGTGCAGCCATCGTTCGTAGTGCTTTTTCTCGGATTTCTTCTAAGGCGTCAAGATCGTAAGATAAATTTATTGCATTTTGATCATACGTGCGACTTCTGGCAGTTGGTATTTGAGCTTCGATTGGCAAGACTGCTTCGCATCCATATACCAAAGAATACGGAGTTTGTCCAGTTGATGCTCTAGGTGTCGTACGATTTGCCCATAAGACAGATGGCAATTCTTCTACCCATTTTCCTTTTGCTCCTTTCAACCTCTTTCGGATTGAATTGATGATGACCTTGTTGCTTGACTCTGCTAACCCGTTAGATTGTGGATATCTCGGAGTTGAAGTGATTAATTTGATTCCTCGCTTTTCACAGAACGTACGAGTCTTATCACTTATAAATTGTGAGCCGTTGTCGCACATGATTTCAGCTGGTACCCCGAATCTATAAATGATGTTTTTCTGAATGAAAGATATGACTTCTTTATCTCGGACCTGTGAGAAAGCACCAGCTTCTATCCATTTCGAGAAGTAATCGGTGAGCACGAGTAGATACACTTTTTGTCCAGGGGCTGGAGGTAATTTTCCCACGATGTCCATACCCCATCGCATGAAGGGCCATGGAACTAGAACAGAATGTAAAGGTTCAGATGGTCGATGGACCATACTCGAATGTCTTTGACATGCGTCGCATCGTTGGACGTACGTTATGGCATCTTCTCGTAGAGTAGGCCAATAGTAACCTTGTCGTGAGATTCGACTAGCAAGACTTCTGCCCCCTGCGTGATTTCCACATTCTCCATCGTGCATCTCTTGGAGAATTTGATTGATTTGTACTTTATTTGTAACACATCGTAGAAGAAGTCCTGTCGTGGATCTTCGATAAAGTTGATCTTCAAAGATTGTGTATCTTGAAGCTTTCGATCTTGTTTTTCGAGCTTCCATTTTATCTTCAGGTAGTTGGTCGTGCTTGAGGTAGTTCCATATGTCGAGCGACCAATTGTAAATTTCCTCATTCATCTGTACTTCATCGTTTACCGCAATTGTTGGTGTTGTGAGATGAAGTATTGGGATATTTTCCATGAACGGATCATGAAATGCAGATCCCAGATTGGCCAGTGCATCCGCTTGCATATTTAGATCTCTTGGTATTTGCTCAATCAAGAACTGTTCAAATCGTGCGATTCGATCTTTAACGGCTTTGAGATAACTCATCATTTTTGAGTCTTTTGCTTGAAAATCTCCGTTTACTTGGTTTACGACCAGTAAAGAATCGCTTCGAACGTGCAACCGTTTTGCCCCCAGTCTAAGAGCAATATCCAGTCCTGCGATCAAAGCTTCATATTCTGCTTCATTGTTTGTGGCTTTGAATTCGCATCGTACGGAGTATACTATATTTCCCCCTTGTGATGATTTTAAGACAACACCTAATCCACATCCTCGTACGTTCGAGGAACCATCAACGTAAAGTATCCAAGGCTGGTTGTCTGAAATCATCACAACTTCGTCGCACGTCGTGGGTTCCAATCCTGGAGAAAACTCTGCCACGAAATCTGCTAGTACTTGCGATTTGATGGCCGTCTTGGGTTTAAATTCAATGTCGAACCCACTGAGATAAATGCTCCATTTGGCTAGTCGTCCTGTCAGTTCTGGTTTTCGAAGCACCGTCTTGAGTGGATAATTGGTCACAACAATGATATGATGTGACTCGAAGTAATGCCTTAGCTTCTTTGCTGCCGTCATAAGACCTAGTAGCAATTTTTCCATTGATGTGTACCTGGTTTCTGCGTCGAGGAAAGATTTGCTGACATAATAGATTGGTTGTTGTCGTTGATCTTCTTCTCGCACAAGTACTGCACTTGTCGCATTTTTGCTCACTGCCAAGTACAACTGTAGACTTTCTCCTTCGACTGGTTTTGTCAGCAGTGGAGGTGATGTCATATATTGCTTCAGTTCTTGCAAAGCTTTCTCATGTTCGTCTGTCCATAAGAAGCCTTGATTCTTTCGTAGGACATTATAGAACAAATGGCATTTATCCGATGATCGTGAAATAAATCGGGTTAAAGCTGCCACTCGTCCTGTTAACTTCTGGACTTCTTTGACATTCCTTGGAGATTGTATCTCGACGATAGCTTTGACTTGTTCTGGACTTGCTTCGATTCCGCGTTGCGTGACCAAGTACCCCAAGAATTTTCCTGCTCGTACTCCGAAGGAACATTTTGTTGGATTGAGCTTCATTTTGTATTGTCGTAGGATATCGAAGGATTGCTTTAAATGTGCAACGTGATCGATCGAACGTTCTGATTTCACAAGCATGTCGTCGATATAAACTTCCATTGTTCGACCAAGATGTTCCTTGAACATCATTTTAACCAATCTTTGATATGTTGATCCTGCATTCTTGAGACCAAATGGCATAACTTTGTAACAGTATATGCCTTTGTCTGTCATGAATGCAGTCTTCTCCTGGTCGTCCGTGTGCATCAATATTTGGTTGTATCCTGAATATGCGTCCATGAATGTCAACAATTCATGTCCTGCTGTCGCGTCAACCATGGCGTCGATATGAGGTAAAGGAAAAGGATCTTTTGGACAAGCTTTGTTTAGATCCGTGAAATCAATGCAGACTCGCCATTTTCCGTTCTTCTTTTGTACGACGACTACATTAGCCAACCATTCTGGATATTTGACTTCTCGGATCTTCCCTGTTTTAAGCAGATTGTCAACTTCATCGTTGATCACTTTATTTCTTTCAGGCGCGAACTTGCGACGTTTCTGCTTAATGGGTTTGAACGTAGGATCCACGTTCAATTTATGCGATATAATGCTTGGATCTATTCCGACCATATCTTCGTGCGACCATGCAAAACAGTCTGAATGTTCCTGCAAAAAAGATATAATCGTATTTTTTATGTCAGGGGGGAGCGAGGCTCCTACGAAGACTTTTCGATCAGGATGTTTAGGATCAAGGACGACTTCTTCTAGCCGAAGGTCGTCGTTCGATTTCCTCTCATCCCGGCTCTGTAATTGCTAGATGTCCTGCGACTTTGTCTTCATCGTAATCTTGTAACATTCTCGTGCGATTTTGTTCTCACTAGCAATTTCTTGAATTCCCCATGGAGAAGGAAATTTAATCTTCTGGTGGTATGTCGAAGGAATTGCTTTCATCTCGTGGATCCAGGGTCTTCCAAGAATAACATTGTAAGCTGATTGGCAGTCCACAACGTTGAACTTTGTTTGTTTGTTGATGCCTTTAGCGTAGACAGGCAAGATGATTTCTCCGAGAGTGTTCATCGGGTCTCCATTGAATCCAATCAGAGTAGTACTTCGTCGTACGATTTCTGACCGTTCGATTCCCATGACTTTAAGAGTATCTGCAAAAATAACGTTAGCCGAGCTGCCTCCATCAATCAATATTCTCTTAGTCGAACAGTTTCCGATTGTCAACTGTATAACTAGAGCGTCATGATGTTTATGATGGACCCCCTGTGTATCGTCTTGGTCGAACGTGATTGCCATTGCATCGAGCTCTCTTTCTGTCTTTGATTTGGCTTCTCCGGGGATTGGATGTTCGCTTGGTCCATCTCGTGCATGTCGCTTTGCAGCCGAATATGTAAGTCCACAAACTTCTGATCCTCCAGTGATGCAGTTTATAACTTTTGTATGAACCGGTGACGCTGGTCGTCCTTGTTCTTCTGGGAGGAGACCTTTTAGATGCCCCTTAGATTTCAAATATGAAATCTCCTTCTTTAAACTGATGCATTCATCCGTCGTATGACCATGATCGTCGTGAAAGTCGCACCATCTGTTCTGATCTTTGTCCTTGCTTGGTTTATCAGATTTCTTTGGCCATCGTACGTTTGCATCAATCTTTCGTAGCGAATCCACCAAATCTTTCGATGTACCTGCAAAATTGTAAGTAGATAACTCTGGATATCGTATTTTAACAGTACCTTTGCTTGGTCGAGTCTTCGATTCGTATCGAGGATTTCCAATCTTGTTTACTCTTTTATGCTTAAAGTCATGTTTTTGAGCACCAAGAGGTTTCTTTTCTGCAGAATGCTTTCGTCGGAAGAGAGCATCATCTTCTATTCTCATGAAAGCTAGTGTTCTAGCTCGTACGTCGTCGAAGTTTTCTGGTGGATATTTCGTCAATTCCAGATATAATCCAGAGGAATCTTCTAATCCACGTTTGTATGCCTCGATTGCTGTTTTCACGTCGCAATTTTTTATTTCAATCATCGCTGCATTGAATCTGTTGAAGTAGTCGCGGATTGTTTCTCCAGATTTCTGTACGATATAGTACAGGTCGCTGGTCTGCTTCTCCATCTTACGACTGCTAGCAAATTGTCGAGTGAATTGGTTCACCAATTCTGCAAACGATCCGATACTTTTTGGCTTTAGGTTAATAAGCCATTGTAATGCTGCTCCTGTTAAAGTTGATCCAAAGCTTTTGCACATGCAGACTTCTTGATATTGCGCCGGTATAGGAACTGTCCACATAAGTTGCTTATACTGTGCTATATGTTCGACCGGATCTGTGATTCCAGAATATTTTGTTGCGAAAGCTGGTATAGTATATTTCTTAGGAACGTCAACAAGAGCTAATTCATCAACGAACGGTGAAGCCTGAAATCCAGTTTTAGGTTCGACTTCGACGGGTACTGCTGCTCCGGGTAGCTTTGTGAGTAACGCGAACAATTTTTGATTTTGTTCTTCTAGAGACTTCAGTCGTACGTTCAGAGGGTCTTCAATGTTTATTGGGTTTGTTGGAATACAACTAGAAGCGATTCCAGTACTGGGTGGTATTGTCGTATGAATGGTGGAACTAGCAGCTGTGGGTATATGACCAGGAATAGGAATTTGTTGGGAAAAAGGCTCGAACGTGAACATAGGTGCTCCTTGAGGCATAGAAGGTGGACCTCGAGGCATAGGTGGCGGGCCATGAGGTATTGGTGGTGTAAATTGTGGTAAAGATGGCCGTACGTTGTTGTATTGTTGGTTCACAGTTGAAAATGGCATTGAGGCATTGAACTGTGGTCGAGGTGGTGGTCTTAAATGTTGAGGAGGATATGGTGGAGGGATAGACATTGGGATTGTCATCGATGGTCCAGGTAAACCTCGAAGACGTTGAATTTCGTTGTTAGCCTCTTGCAATTGTTGTTGGAGTGACGCTATGAATCCGTTATCCATTGTCCTGCGCAAATAGCTCAAAGAGAACTCAAAGAAAAGGTTAGTACTAAGGCGCACTTTTCACCGAATGAAATTTTTCTCAAAACGGAGCCCCACGGTGGGCGCCAAACTGTTTATGTAAAAAATTACACAACTCGATGTCGAATGAAACTTGTGTGAGGCTTAACCGTCGAGAGAAAGAAATTACAATCAATGATAAGTGCGAGAAAGTAAAGTAAGACAAATAATTTGATGACGCAGGAAAAACCTCACGACGGAGGAAAAAACCTGCGGTCGACCTAAAAGATAAGTCGACAGAGCACTATGATCACCAATCAGGGGTGATGTCCTTCAAGTATACAGCTTTGATCGTACGATTACAACTGAGAAAACTATGAAATCGAATGTAAATTACAGATGATTCTCTAGAATAACGATTATAGAACTTGTGAGCTTCGGATAGAACTTCGTGTGTGTTGCAATGCTAGCTTGATTCTTCTTATATAGTGGCTCATCAATGATTGAATTGTAACCGTCCAACGTTATTGTCTTCAATTAATGCTCGGAGAGTAACTGTCCAACGGTATTGTTGAGAGTTAATGTCCAGATTGTAACTGTTGCGAGAATCTTGCTTGTAACGGTCGATCTTTGATGCTGTCGAACGATACATAACTTACGACTTGTTCGATGTAGTGATGATCTTCAACAAGCATAGCATAGTACTCAATTTCCGATTTCCTCAAAGGTGGACAATTGTTAGATATGATAATCAGCTTACCTGCATCAAACATATAAACTTTGTATATTTATTCGTTAGTACTGTCGTACGATATTGTGGATATCGTTCGACTTATTCGATGTATACGTTCGATGTTTAATAATCTTTGTTCGATAGTACTTTTAGGTTTTATCTCTGGACCTTATCTTAATACAGGACCATTGTCCTAACATTTGCCTTACGATTATAGTTGGTTGTCGTGCGATTGTAGATTTTTACCCTAACAACTATGAACTCTAAACTCTTCACAACAAATTTATGAATTAAAATTTTGAGTAAAGCATTAAAGAGATATTTGAATCACATATACAAAATCAAATCAGCTTAATGAAAGAAGAAAAAAAGGAGTAAAAGAAACCGTTTTTATGTAATAACAAAGTTGGCTAAATAAATGGGTAAAGGCATTGGCTAATTGGACTAGGCCATTAGCGCAGTATTAAGGAGTAATCAAATAATCATGTATACTTGACTTAATTAAGTTAAAGTTCATTAAAGTGAAACAAATACATTTAAGAATATCTCCAACAACAATAATATAATTTTTATAGAATATAGAATGAAAAGTCAATGTTTTTAAAAATTACATCTAACTCTAACAACTGCTCTATTTTAGCAATTCTAACATTAAATATATTAATAAAATATTATTTCTTTTTACTACATATTAAATTTCAGTATCCCGTGTTGGTTTAAAAAATTTAAAATACTATTTTTCTCTCTTTTATAGAGTTTTAAAGATTTTTCTAAATTTAGGAAATTTTAACTAGCTTATCACTCTTCTTTTATTTATTTTAGCATATCAATTACATAATTGATGAAGCAACAACTGCTGAAATACTTTAAGGAAATTTAGGTATAAGACAAAGGTAAATGCAAGGAAAATTTGGAGAGGAGATGTTAGCTCTTGTTTGTCTCATTTGTTTTTAAAGGTTAAGGTGATGACAAGTGTTCTTTAGCCGATCATAGGTTTTGGGTCTTGTGTATTTTGTAGTTTCATTTTGCATCTTGGTGGGTGTTTTTTTTTTCCACTTGGTTTATAACGTCAGTCTTAAAGGTGCTTATAGGTATTCTTTAGCAAGTCGTACGTGTTTGGGCCTTGTGGGTTTTGTAGTTCCATTTTGTGTCCGGTAGAGGAATGGTTTTCTTTGTGCTTGTTTTAGTGGTTGTGGTTTCAAGTTGATTTTTATTTGTCTTCATTCTTACCGGATAAGATTCATAGTCCTTACAATGTTTATTCATAAAGTAAATGACGTTTGTTGAGTAAGTGTTTAATAAACACCCTTATTCATAAACAATGACATGGTCATAAGCTACCGCCTGCATCTTAACCCTATGACCCTGAGTTTTCGGCCGTCCTAAACCTAAAGAAGTATACACAAAAATACAAATAAGTTTAAAAACAACATTGATGATGTAAAAGTATTTTATGCTTTAAAACACATATACGAGTGACACTTATAATAGTACAAGCAAGTCTTTTTCACATTTAATTCTAACTATTTATATAACGAAATCAAAACTGATCCAATATAGTTTTAATTCATGAATATTATGTAATAAATGTCACAAAAATAATAATAAGATTGTTATGTTTGATATTAGTTGATTGAGATATTAAATTAATTGCTTAATTCGTAATTAATGTCCGTCTTTAGACACAATGAAATCATATTTAATAGGGAGGTGATCCCTACACAACAAAATTTACCCATACACAATATTAACTTTAAATTTACCCATATTTAATATTGTTTTATTACAAAAATAAAAAAAACATTAACTTTTACCTGAAAATACCTACATATAATAAAAACTTTATATTGTTATTTGAAGTAATATTTCCAAATTTTAGTTAACGGTTATCATCAACTATCTAATGGTATCTACTCCAAAGATTTGATAAGTGATAGAAATTCAAAAGTTGGATGATGAACTAAAATAAATTACTATTTTTACCAACATACTATTCATCTTTTTCTATATTTACCAACATTCTTTAATTCTTACCAATTACATCATTAAACTATCAAATTTTTTTCAATAAAGCCAAGATTTAAATTTTCTCTCAATAGTTTCTACCCAAAATTAAGAGTAAATTACATTTTTGGTCCCTGTGGTTAATACTCATTATCAACTTTGGTCCCTCTTTTAAAACTAATTAAAATGTTTGTAAATCATAGTTACCTCTTTATTTTGGTTTTAGTCCATTTGAATAAATTTAATTATAAAGGTTAGTTAGTTTAAGGGCATTTCTATACTTTCAACCTTTCTTTTGTCATTTCTTATTGTTGTCTTATTATATCATAGAGTAATTTAAATTTCATTATTGAAAATAATTAAAATAATAGATTAATCTTAAAATAATTGTTAGAAATACTCTAAATGCAAACAAATACTATAATTTTAACATAAAACTCAATGGAGGCCAAAAGATTCAGAGAAGTGATTTAAGATACAACTTTAATCTTTCCATAAAATTATTTATAAGCTTCTAGTCAACGGGGTGTGGTTTCTAAACACATATTGGCTCTAAATTGTCGTATATTCAAGCTAAAAATAAAACGAATTTTATATCGAAATGAACGGGAGATAAAGAGTTTATCTTTCAAATTTGGGGTTTTAGGTAAACATTTGCTTTAATGTATTCTCCAAATTGGAAAAAAACCATTAAAAGTGATAACATTTCAAAATGCAAATGATTCCTTAAAAATATTATCATCATGAATGAGAAATAACGTTTTATTATATTCTTTTCTATAAAAAATCTTACATTTAAATATTTACAAGAGATAAGTAATAAATAAAAATATTATTATATGTACAAATCATTTCAATGATATAAATAATTTGTATTAGGGAGGCTAGTAAGCTACTGTGTTTGTCTCTTTGTAGTGGGTCATGCGTTATTGGTTTTGTGTTTGTTGTGTAAACCTTTGTATATGGTAATAAAGTTTTGGTTGTTAAAAAAATGATATAATTAATTTTGTAGTCTTTGAAAATATGAACCCATTAAAGATAAAAGTATTATAGAAAAATTATCATAACCATGATGACCAAAATTGTAATTAGTTTTAATTAAAGAGGAAACAAAGTTGATAATGAGTATTAACCACAGGGGCTAAAAATGTAATTTACTCTTAATTTGTGATACAAAACTATTGAGAAAAAACTAAATCTTGGCTTTATTGAAAAAAATTTGATAGTTTAATGATGTAATTGGTAAAAATAAAAGAATGTTGGTAAAAATAGAAAAAGATGAATAGTATGTTGGTAAAAATGGTAATTTTCCCTTTTTAGCTCATCTTTGTTTGCTTATTATAGAAAGATATATATATATATATATATATATATATTGTATAGGAACAGATTGAATTGACTAACAACCAATCTTATATAAGAGATTAATTATCATCAATATTAAATTATTGTCAAATTATTGTCATGTAAAACTAGACTATGTTTGAAAGGAAATTAAGTATAAATTATGGTAGAGTGTATACAGTGATTATGTCAAATAGTTATATTTTATAAGTATTAAATAAATGCTAAGTTTGATAGTCAGGTATAAAAGTAAATTACAATTTTTGTTCCTATAGTTTGTTAAAAATTGTGATGATTTCGAAATTGTGGTTTTGTCCCAGTAGTTTTAATTCATTGTTATTTTCATCCTTATGATTTACAATGTTTTGTTGTTATGGTCCTTGTGGTTTAAAATTCTTTGCTATTTTAGTTCATAGTACTTTAGAGATAGGGATTAGTCTAAGAATGATATAGCAATAAATTATAAATCATAGAGACGAAAATGAAAATCTCTAAAACATATAGATGAAAGATGAAATTTGTAACAAACCATATGGACTAAAATCATAATTTACTCTAGATATAATCATAAGATGTTTTTATTTTGGACATGTAGGCTTGTTTTAGCCTTTGGTTGTTGGTTTCTTTTTTAGTTCTTTTATAAAATTGCCGATTCATTTTCTCAAAAAAAAAAAAAAAAAGTTTATAAGATGTTTGGTTATTGATGAAAAAAAAGTTAGAAATTATCTAAAGACCAATATGGGCAAGTGTTTAATTTCGCTAGTTGAAATTATCTAAAGACCAATGTTTGGTTATCATAGGTAATGCCAATCTTTAATGGATAATAGCTTCGGTTGGTTCAAGTTCTAATGTTGTTGGCTTCAACAACTAACAACCCAAAACTTGAAAATAACTATAAAACAATAATAAACATCTTAAAATCATTGAGAAAAAATTGGAGGACAAAATCTCCAATAAACATTATTTGGAATTACATCTAAAGAATATATGGTATCTCTCCACACTTCACAACATATGATTGGTTTCACCAACTCTATTGCGTCAACATTCTAAGGTTGGGCCAGAAAAAAAGTAGCGGTAGGTAGCAAGATAGGTCGAATGTGTTTTTGTTGACACTCGACGCCGAAACAATTAAAAAGGGCGCACAATTGATTATGATTCTTATCCATTTAGTAAAATTTACCACACCGATCCTCCACCACATCAATACGGTGTTAAAGAAGAACCTGGGGTGTATCGACCAAATCATACCATGAGCCGAATGCACCTTTTCTTTTTACTTTTTCTTTTGAAGAGTATCTTGGGCTATGTCCAGACTAATCCCGCAAATTATAGTTGCAAGGCATTCGCCTTTGATAACTTAGTGGCCTATTGACCTTTTCTTTTAACTTGATGACTCTTCGGTGGCGTTTGTTTTTGAAGAGGTAAAAGTGCTGTGTGCTGCGGACCACATCTGCAGACCTCTGTGGCAGAAGAGGTGGTCCCAACCTCTGTAGACTGCTGTGGGAAAGACTGTTTGTTTTTTACATCTGCAGACACAAAAAATGTAATTTATATAATTTATTTTTTAATCAGGTTAACAATTTTTTTAATAAAGTCAACAAAGAATGTATAAAAAAATGTATAAAAAAATAGATAAATATGTATAAAAAAATAGATGTGGGGAAAGATAAAAATGTAAAAAAAATAGATGTTAAAAAAATAGATAAAAATGTATAAAAAAAATGTATATGTTAAAAAAAATGTATATAAAAAATGTATATAAAAAAAATAGATGGGAAGCAAAGGAATTGGAAGTGCTGTGGGGAAAAGCACTTGGGCCAGTGCTGCGCCAAGAAGCACACGGACAGCACTTGGAAGTGCTGCGGGGAAAAAAAAAAAACAAACAAGCTGCGCCAAGAAAGTGCTGCGCGTGTGCTGCGGGGGAAAGCAAAAAGAGGCTCTGAAGCGCTTTTGAAGAAAAACAAACACCACCTTCATCTGGGATCACATCTCCACGAATCTTTTTATGATAATACTTTCCTTCACGTAAAACTCTCCATCAGCAAAAAACGAAAATAAAACATAACATACCAAGTCTAAGATTACAATATTCTTGATTCCTTGTTGTTGCTGCTGCTGTTGTTGTTGCTGTTATTGTTCATTTTATTGAAACTCTTTTTAATAGTTTAAAAGTATTTTGAGATGTTATCAAGTTAAGGGTTGATAAGAAATTTATGAAATTGTTAATATCATTTAGAAAGATTTAAAAATTTATCATTTTCTGAATAACTAAGCAAAAAAATAAAAATTTTGAAATTGTTAACATGCAACGTGATGTTCTTTAAAACCGAGAAAACAACATAAAAAATGCTTGATATTGGATTCATAATGTTGATGTTGAGATTTAACTTTCTGCTCCAATATCCACGTATATACCTTTTAAGGAAACGTTTGATTTGCATAATGGAATTTGATGGAATTGGTTCCGATTCTTTCACTAAAGCCAAAGAATGATGGATTCCTTAATTTATGAAATTCAATTGAGTTCAAAGAATTCCATCAAGTTCATTTCTGGAACCAAACATTACTAAAAAATTTGGTCAAAAAAATTTGTCACTTCGGTTATATCAAATTCTTTTTGAATTCCGTGAACCAAACAACCACTACTTTTCATTACTGCCCCGTCGTTTATACAATGAATTAAACTAAGGGGCAATTTATTAAGCGCTCGCCGGTCAACAAAGCTAACTTTGTCAGCAGCCAGAGTTTTTATTAAATCATAGATTTGATCGAGCTCTGACCGAGATATTGACCGAAGTCTGACTGGGACAACATGAAAATGATGCTTACACGATTTTCTATTTTCTTGCTTACCCTTATGCTTGAGAATCCATGGGTGTGAGATCTTGTTCAATAAAAAAGGTTAAAATGATATTTCTTTTGGTTAGTAAACACTTACCAAAAATACTTGGTAAGTGTTTTTATATGGACAACACTCCCGGGTCAACACTCTTACCCGGTAAAAGTTAGTAAATGGCCCCTAAGGGTCTGTTTGGTTAATGATAGGGTTTATCAAATCACTTTATAATCATTTTGTTTCGTGTTGTGATGTAATTATCTAATAATAGAAGCAAAAATGCAATTTTAAAACAAATCTATACCGAAAATAAAGGAATATTTAATTTACTCAAAGGATCAAACTTATAGTTACTTGATTTTCTTTACTCAAAAGATCAAAATAGTTAATGTAAAAAATAATAAAAAGACATAAATGTCTATTACTTAGCAGAGATATCTAGCAAAGTTAATGATCAGAGAATATTTTCAAAGCAAAATACAAATAATATAAACGATAGTTATAGTTATTGAACTTTAAGAATCACTCTTAAATATTCATGTAAACCGTAGGGACTAAAATTATAGTTTTTTTGTAAATAATTAAATAAATTCTAGATGAATTACACGTGTTGATTATGTGGTTCATTCATTTTTTTGATGTTTTTGGTATCTTTCTTCAACTCATTAAGTAGACTCACTTGACTAGATTTTAGATTTCTAGTTTAATTTTTGTTTAAGAATTTTAAAAACTAAATATATTATATTATTATTTAGGGATAGGTTCAAGCAAGAAGGTAATCAATTTGCAAGAAGGCCGACAAAAATATGAGTCATGTAATCCATTCATTAAAAAAATATAAAAATAAGAAAATAGATTTTAAAAAAAGAATTATGGTAGTTAATTATGATTGGATAAATTCTAATATCCAATCATTAATATTTTAATTTTTATTAATTCCTAGTTTATCATGTTTTATATTAATACTTTAATTTTAATTAATTTATAAAAAATTATATTTTTTTAATGAAATACCACATATGATTATCAACAATATCATATTTAATATTTGATATATATATATATATATTTTAATCATATATGATTATGTATATTTATCATTATAAAATTTTATGATGTAAATATTATCACATGTGATTATGTCCATTTTATTTAGACGTATATTATCATATGTGATATAAAAAAACCACATAGTATATCATATGTGATATGTAATAGATCATATATTAAATGAAGCTAATTTTATGTGACTCAAAAGATAGATCTAAAAAATAAAATAAAAGGATGAAAATATAATGAATTAATTATGAGTATCATATATAATTAACAAATTATTAAATCTTATTATTGGAAAATGTATTTGAAAGATTGATAAATAATATTAGAAATTAATTATAATTAAAAAGTAAAAAAATATATAATGAGATTTTTTAGGTTTTATCCAATTCAAAACAATAATTATCTGTTATCTATTTATTTTTAATTAAAATTTATGTGGTTAATATTCCTTTTCCCCTTCTCAAATTAGCGGATTACCTTGTTTTTTTAATAAAATGATATGTGTCAATCAGATAAGCTTAAATGAACTGAAAGTGTAAAATGCGTCTAGATATATGTTTAGGCAGAAAAATCCCGAAACCAACTTACCAGATGACACGTGGCAGCTTAGTTACTTATTTATTATATATAGATATTTGTATCTAGAGAAAAGTTCAAACAAGAACAAAACCATTTTATAGGAACAAAGGAACCATTTTGGATCATACATGATGTGGGCCCATGTGGGACCCACCCATTATTAAATCATATATGATTCTGGTGGGTCCCACCACTAAATCACATATGATTTAATTAATGTGTGGGTCCCACATAATGTGTGGCTCACATTTGGTTTCTTTGTTCCTTTAAAATAGGTTGTTCTTGTATGAACCTCCCTCTTTGTGTATATATATATATATATATATAGAAAGAGGTTCAAATGAGAATGATATCTTTTTAAGAGAATGCGAGAATGATTTTTTGTGTACAAAATCACATGTGATTAAGCACTGGACGAAAAAAAATGACCTTGCCCGCGACTTAAGGTCGCGGTGCAAGTCGCGCAGTTGTTAATCACATGTGCTTTTCTATATGATTTACTATATGAATCATATATGATTTTGTACATGTTTTTTGTACCTGAACTTTTCCTTTGTTAATCATATATGATTTTGTACACAAAAGTCAATCTCATATATGATTGGCCTGAGATGATTGGCTGATATTCATTCTCGTATTCTTTTAAATTGATGTCATTCTCGTTTGAACTTACCTCTATATATATATATATAGGTGTTTAGATGAGAACACCCTCATCTTGTAAAAAAAACGTAAGAACATTATTATCACTTATGATAATACACATGAGGGGATTTGTTGGTGTGCAGACGATATGGCCTGCAACTTAGGTTGCAGCAAAGGTCGTCTATAACTTTGATTTGATATCGTATATGAACACATTTATCACTTGTGATAACATATGTGAGAGAGTCTACTAGTGTAAGGGTGCCTTGACACTCAATTTAGGTCACACACCAAAGGTCATCCCCCTAAGTGATTTAGTATAACATGTGTATTCTATATGATCAAATATAATATTACACATGATTGCATATGTTAAAGGGTGTTTTTGCATTCTCGTAAAATAAACATGTTCTTATTCGCTACATGATACGGATCACTCAAGATTGATTGTCAATTTTTCATTTCAAAAAGTACTTTTGTCTTACTTACAACTTTCTTCATTGATTTACTTAAGAATTTTATTGATTTACATAATATTTTTATTTGTTAAACTTAGTCGAATGATAATTTGAAATAAATAAAAATATTAAGTAGATTAATAAATAAAATAACTATTAGTTTTTATTTATTTTAAATTTTTATTTAAAATGTTTAATATTATTGGATAAAGAAAAATTAGTTTTATTTTAAACCAAGTAGTTGTTTTATTAAATACACTTTACTTTGACTACTCCATCATTTTTATTAAACTTTAATTTTATTAAATAACAAATATATTTAATATTTAATATTTAAATTAAAAAAACACACATATACAATCTATACATATATATGTATATAATATATATATAGAGGAGAGTTCCGTTGTTAACCGCAAATAGTGTGTTAACCTTATTAACCAAATTCAACCAATTAAATTACTCCATCACTTTAGGTCTTTGAAGGGTATATCAGGAATTTTGTCAACTAATTACACCATCTCTTCCAAACCACAACCCTTCCATCTCTCACACAACCACCACCACCACCCTCCACCACCACCACCACCCCAACCCCTACCCTCGTCTACCTCCCAACCGCCACCCTCCACCACCACCTGAGCCACCGCTTTCCTCCACCACCACCACAACCATCGGCGGATCTGCAACCTTCCACCACCGCAACCGTCGGCGGATCTGCAACCTTCCACCACCGCAACCGTCGGCGGATCTGCAGCCTTCCACCACTGCAACCGTCGGCGGATCTGCAGCCTTCCACCACTGCAACCGTCGGCGGATCGGTGGATCTGCATCCTTCCGCCACCGCAACCGTCACCGGATCTGCAACCTTCCGCCACCGCAACCGTCACCGGATCTGCAACCTTCCGCCACTGCAACCGTCGCCGGATCTGCAACCTTCCGCCACCGCAACCGTCGCCGGATCTGCAGCCTTCCCCTACCACAACCGTCGCCGGATCTGAAGCCTACACCACCGCTGTCGGATCTACGATGACCACCACCACCACCGTCGTAGGATATGCGGTCTACCACCACCACCACCATCGCCAACTACCACCACCTCACCGCCACCACAACCTCCATCGCCAAATCCGCTGCTACCAGCCTCAATTACAAGAAGCTTCAGAAACTCTTCTCTGCTAAAAACCTAATTTCGTTCTCCATTAATTCTTCCTCCTCCCGATGAAACTAGATGAGGTAAATAGGTTCACAATGAGGATGAAATTTTCCATACATTTTCATTATTCTTTTTATTTTTTCTTCAATTTTGGTGGGTGTTGTGGTGGTTTGGAGATGGTGGGGTGTGGTGGTGGTGGTAGCTGTGATGGTGGTGGTTGTATTGGTGGTGGACTAGTGGTGGTGGGTGTGGTGATGGTGTTGGTGGTAGCTTTGATGGTGGTGGTTATGCACATGTGTTTACTGGGTAGAGGAGGAAGGATGCGGCGGTGCACATGTGTTCAACGGGTGGAGGAGGAGGAAGGAGGCTGTGCACATGTGTTCATCGGGTGGAGGGGAGGAAGGCGGCGGCGGTGCACATGTGTTCACCGGGTGGAGGAGGAGGAAGGAGGCGGCGGTGCACATGTGTTTACGGGGTGGAGGGGGAGGAAGGAGGCGGCGGTGCACATGTGTTCACCGGGTGGAGGGGGAGGAAGGCGATGGCGGTGCACATGTGTTTACCGGGTGGAGGAGGAGGAAGGAGGCGGCGGTGCACATGTGTTCACGTGGTGGAGGGGAGGAAGGAGGCGACGATGCACATGTGTTCACCGGGTGGAGGAGGAGGAAGAAGGGGGCGGTGCACATGTGTTCACCGGGTGGAGGAGGAGGAAGGAGGCGGCGGTGCACATGTGTTCACCGAGTGAAGGAGGAGGAAGAAGGCGGCGGTGCACATGTGTTCACCGGGTGGAGGAGGAGGATGGAGGTGGCTTTCCCAAAATACCCCTGTGCACTTGCGTTTGTTGTATTTTTTAATTATGAATTATTAAAAATTCCCTAATTATATGAATTTAATCATGGCCCTAGATCTAGATTATTAAGGGTTATGATGGGTTAACATGGTTAACACACTATTTGTGGTTAACAACGGAACTCAACCCTATATATATATATATAGTCTATTACAAAGTGTATATATAAATGTAATATAGAAATATAATAAAGAAAAAAAATACAAGTTTAAATTTAGTTTAAGGACAAATATTTTAAGTTTTACGTTCCACAACGACTAAATATGTAACTTTTCAAATAAGTTTATGGACATTTTAACGGTCATAGTTAACATAGTTAACTGTAGGGACGAAAATATAAGCAAATTGGAACCACAAGAACAAAGAAAAACAGTTTTTAAAGCACATGGACGAAAACAATTATAACTATTAAACCACAAAGACAAAAATCATAGTTTACTCTTGTTTTTATTTTATTTTCTTTTAATTGAAGTTATTTGGCCCGCTCTATTGTAACCGTCGATCATGAAATCATTGGTTAAGATGTGGGTTGCATGGGTTGTTAGATTTACGAGGGTTGCAAATTAAACCACCTCATATAATAAAGGGTTTATGATTTATTTGAGCAACGAACTATCCATTTTTATCAAATGTTACCATTGAACTATTTTTTGTGCTCAATATACGATTGAACTCTCTATTTGTGTTCACATAATACTATTATGACCGGGTATAGCCCGTTTTCCCGGTTTGGTGTATTACGTGGCAATTACTTAATACACGTGGCAAATGACATGGCAATGACTTGGCATGTTAAATGACTTAAGGCAACGAACTATTTTTTTTTTATCACATTTTACCATTGAACTTTTTTTATACCCAATATACCATTGAACTTTAATCTTCCCGTAAAAACTATTGTTTTTCATCTCTTCTGATTTTGAAACCCTTGGTTTTGGAATCTATATAATAATGTGATTGATTCTCAATATAAACTACCACAAGAGAATGTTTAACAAATGAGGTTGCTTGATTCTTGTCTTTTGTAATAGTTTGACTTTTCGTGGTAAATGATGTGTTTGTCTTAGCTTAGATGATAAAAATATGTTTTTTTGTTCTGAATGATGCATTGTTGGCATGATTAGAACAAAATGAAGGCCATTGGTATCTGATTATAATGCACAATGTTTTTTTTTATATAATTGGTGCATTAAACAACAATCATGTTGGAAAAGGTTAAAGAAGGAATCAAAATTTCCGTTACTACCATTTAAATTGTATTTCTATTCGGTTGATTGAAGTATGCATTAAGTATCATAACTCTGTTCACAATCTAATGAAAGAAACAAATCCAAACATCCAACATAAATGACACCTTCCTATCCTTTGGATTCCAATTACAAAGATAAAGATGGACTATGCTAACATTTGAATAATTAGAAAAAGTTCAATAGTATATCGAGTACAAAAAAAATTTCAATGGTAACTGATTAGAATAGTTCATTACCCTTATAAGTCATTTAACATGTCATGTCATTGTCATGTCGTTTGCCACGTGTATAAAGTAATTGCCATGTAATACACGAAACCAGGAAAACGGACTATAACCAGTCATAATGGTATTATGTGAACACAAATAGAGAGTTCAATGGTATATTGAGCACAAAAAATAGTTCAATGGTAACATTTAATCAAAATGGAAAGTTTGTTACCCTTATAAGTCATAAATCCTATAATAAAAACCTATTTCTATTTGTTGGTAATCATTTTTAAGAATATCTTAAGTTTGGAGAAAATTACACTCTCTTTTCTGCTTTCCCTTTTGAAAAAAGTTTTAAAGAAGCTATTGGTATAAAAAGTTATCTAAAATCTCTTTTCCCTATATTTTAAAGAAGTTATTGTAGATGATGTTTTCATAACTTGAAGAAAACGTGTTAAAATGTAACCAATAATGTTTTATTTTTAAGAGATTAAAATGCTCATTTACAATATAATTTAGGGTTTATGACTTATTTGAGTAACTAACTATTTGATTTGTACACATATTATCATTGAATTGTTTTTTGTACTCAATATACCATTGAACTCTTTTATTATACATATAATACCATTATGACCGTGTATTAAACCACTGTAAACCACCGGTAAACCACCACCACCACCACAGCCGTCGCCACCACCTCCAAACCACCACCACCACCACCAAAACACTTCAAAACACCACCACCAAGACCTTCATACCATCACCACCACACCCACCATCACCACCACACCCACCACCACCACCAAAACAACACCACCACACCCATCACCAAACTATCACCACCAAAACATCATCCATGTAAACGTCATAACCCCCATCACCTGCGACCGCCACATACAACCTCTCCGCATCACCGGTGACCGCCATCCACAACCATCACCACCACTACTATATAGAGCTCGATTTCATCAGATCTGGTCTCATTTTGGTTTGATTTATGATTGTCTTGGATGGGGTTGGATTTCATGTCATGTCTGATATTGGTGGTGCTTGATCTTGGTGTTGAGGTTTGATGGTTGGATGGTGTGGTGTGGTGGTAGGGTGAAATTCAATGATGCTGATAGTATGGTGGTGTCTGTGTGGCTTATGTTGATGATATTTTGAACGAATGGTAGTGGTTTGGTTGGTGTTTAGTGGTGGTGGTGTTGGCTTGTCTTGGTGTGTGATTTAAAACTTGTATTTTCAGTTGCAATGGTAAAATTGTACGATTCCAAAAAGTATGACATTACATTTTTCAAAAATAGAATAGATGTTGTATTTAGTATACAAATGAAAATTATTACATATTTTCAATATAAATCATAAACCTTATATTTATTTTGCTTCAATTTTCATTATATTTAATATATTAAAAATTCTTAGAAGGAAATATTACACGTTGAAGAAAAAGAAAAAGAAAAAATTATTTTGTTTCCAAAAATAGTGTCATGACGCAATTACACTTCTTTTTTTCCAAAAACTAGAATAGATGATTTGATTATTTCAACCTCCTATTTGATTTAATTATAAACTATCATTATTTGATTATTTACGAATTTGCCATTTAAATCAGAGTCCCTTGGTAAAATCAATGTGATGGAATAGTATTGTTACCTTATTAATACTCTTTAGTCTTTACTTTGTTTATTCAAATCTCCCTCTCTCTATATATGTATAGGGTGGATTTAAATGAAAATAATATTTAATTAATGTTTAGTAGAGAGAGTTGAGAAGAGGAAAATAAAAGTGAATCTCTTATTTAGGAGAAATGACATATCTATTTTAGATGGAGAAATAAATTCTCAAGGAATTAGTTGCATTACAAAAAGTAAAGAAATGAATTCTCTCCATTTCCATTTTGAGAAGAAACGTGAAGAGGTGATATCAAACAAATGATCAATTCTAAAATTCTCCACCCATTTCTATTTCTCCATATTTTCATTTCTTCCCACTTTCATTTCCAATTCTTCTTAATTCCTTTCTTTGTACCAAACATGCCATAAAAAAAATACGAGAACCAACAAAATTATATATCATCTATGTATAAAATTATATATGATTCGCAGGACTTTGCAAATCGTTATCAAGTCGTCCGCATGGCCTTTTTCATAATTTAATGTAAAATCATATGTGATTTTGTTAGTTTTTGTGTTTTTTTTAAATAGATATTGTGCTCGCATGATCCTCCCCTTACTCTCTCTTTCTCTCTATATATATACATACATATATATATATATATATATATATATATTACCTTATAAGTAATTTTATATGAGCATTTCCAACAACTTTTCTAAAACTCTCTAAAATGAAGAAACTAGGAGAAAGACAATATACAAATCTCTAAATTTAGAAAAACTATAAAAAATGATCAACATGGGAAAGAATGTTTAAAACCACATATTTAATCTATTTAAAGAGTCATGTATAAATATTTCATTCACATTCTAATATTTAGGCTATGATTGGCAAACTAGTTGATACGTTAATTGATGATTGACAAATTAGTTAGTAACTGATAAGGTAATGATGAATAAACTATTTTTGGTAAAAATTAGCTTATGTGTAAGTAAAATAATCAAAAATGACATCTTAAGTAAATATTCAATTACAAATATTTTGTAATATAATTAAGAATAAATATCTAATAATGAAATTAAAATGAATTTATAATAATATAATATGTTAATTAGTACAAATAAAACAGTAAAGAAAATAAATAATATAATATATGGATTGAAAGAATATAAAATTGAATATTTTATATTTTATATAAATTTAGAATATATTAAAACAAAATTAGAAAACATCTATATTAATTTGTGATTTAAATTAAGTAATTGGAAATTTTAAAAGAATGTAATTAACAATTAGATTAAATGTTTTGCATTTTTTAATTATGAAAAAAGTACAACTTTAATTCTATGTAACTTATATAAACATTATAAAGATTGTTATATTAGTTTTTTGATAACTAAACATTATAACATACTAAATAATATTTGATATAGTTAACAACATTTAAAAATGATTAATAATTATAAGGGACAAGTTCATCAAAGTGTATCCAACTTGTCACCAAAAGCTATTGTATGTATTGAACTTGAAAAATTACCTTTTGATGTATTAAACTTTTTAAAAAAAATTATTGTATTTATTTAACCTGTAATAGCAGGTTACCTGGTGAGGTGGCACCAATTTAAATGATGTGGCTGCTGACTGGGTCTTGAATTGGATTTTTTGTGTATTAAAATAATTGCTAATTATATTAAATTAAAGGAAAAAAAAAACAATTTTCCTTCTTCTTCATATGCGATTACCAGGAGGAGCAAATCCTAAACCCAACAGCCACCATCATTGCAATTTCCAGCCTTCTTCACCAACGCTGCCATCACCGTCGGCCGCCTCTACCATCAGCGTCGCCATCACCGCCGGCCGCCTCTACCACCAGTGTTGCCATCACCGCGTTCGGGCATCCTTCTGCCACCGACCAATCGCCGGACATCTTCATCTCATCACCACCGGCGAACCCAGAACCGAGATTCCACCAACCACTAACGATTCTTGCATCAAAGGGTATTAATTTCTGGTTCAATTTCTGGTTTGCAGACGATTTTCATGGTTTTCAGGGCTGCAAAGGGTTAGGTATGTATTCATCAAAGGGGTTATCTGTTCGATTTCTTGATGGTTCTTGATTTTGAGGGTTTTGATTTGTTTCTTCTATTTTAGGGTTTTGATTTGTTCATGGTCAGATTGTTTGGTTTTCAATCAGATTGATGTGTATTAGATTTAGGTATCAGAAATTCATTCTAGGTGTGATTTGTATCATATTGTTTTGATTTGTATCATTGCATTTGGTTTTGATTTGATTCTAGGTTTCAGAGATTTAGGGTTTATCTTCACGTGCATCATGTTCTTCATCATCAATGATCTGGAAATACATTAATGATGTGGTATTTTCAAAAAACTAAAAAGTATAAAATTTACGGGTTACCTGCTAAGCAGGTAACATTGTACATACAATGAATATTTTTTAAAAGTTTGATACGTTAAAAGGTAATTTTTCAAGTTCAGTACATACAATAACTTTTGATGACAAGTTGGATACACTTTGGTAAAGTTGTCCCTAATTATAATGAATAAATATTGTATAATTAAATTTAGTTAATAATTTATAATGGTTTTTTAAAAACTGTAAATTAATATATTAATAATAAATAATAAATATTTGTTGTTAGTTAATAATAATTTATAATTGAAAAAAGTCATTAAAACTACATAAATAGTATTCAATAGATATTTTAATAAGTTACCTTATGTTTAGTCTCGTCGTATATATATTATTCAAATACTCACTTTCAACCCAATTTTCATCATTGCTTAATTTTATTTTATTTTATGTTTCCATCCTTGAGAGACCAAATTGGAAAAGAATTTCAAAACATAGGTACAAAAAAAGCAAACAAATCTTATTACAAAAACAATAAAATATTAATGAATAATAGTTTATACTTTATAGCAATGTAAATTAAAATTTCAAAACCACATAAATAAAAATAATAACTTTCAACAACCTTTAGGTACGAAAAATGTAACTTGCTCTATTATTTTTTAAAGACGGGTTCCATGTGTAGGAAATAAAAAATAGTATCATCTGTAATCAATTTTTTTCCAAATAATTTAATATACACACCTAATAATTTTTAAATATTAAATAAAAAAATATAATAATTAGTTTGATTATTTTTCCATTTGGCCTATAAATACCATAAGATTCCATATTTTGTTTTAGAACCAAATTGTCCACTCAAAGACAAGTTTCTTGTCCTTTTTAACATTGTATCTTCCAACTCACAATCTTATCATTCATAATCCCATCCAACAACCATAGAAAAAACATTTTCCAACAAAACTCTTCATTTCAGGTGACCTCACACCACCACCACCACCACAAACCACCACTCCACCACCACCAATTCCCTCCATTTTTTTCACCTTTGACCAAAACCCACCTCAAAAATCTCACAAGAAATGAGTCTTGTAAACCCCACAACATTGTTCTATGGAGCACCCATTAGACCCAGATCTATACCCTTTCTGTACCCGACCCGAATCACCCAACCCGTTTACCCGCCTCCTTCGTTCTCTTCAATCTCCGCGGTCCTGACTAAAAAACAACAAAGATCAAACTATGCTGACGACAAATCCCAAGAAACCCAGTTCGATTTCAAGGCTTACATGTTGGAAAAGGCCCAATCGGTGAACCAAGCCCTAGACGACGCCGTTTCGCTCAAGGAGCCCCTGAAGATCCACGAATCCATGCGCTACTCCCTCCTCGCCGGCGGCAAGCGCGTCCGGCCGATCCTCTGCATCGCCGCCTGCGAGCTCGTCGGCGGCCGCCGCTCCACCGCCATGCCCGCCGCCTGCGCGGTGGAGATGATCCACACCATGTCCCTGATGCACGACGACCTCCCGTGCATGGACGACGACGACTTCCGCCGCGGGAAGCCCACCAACCACGTCGTCTACGGGGAGGACGTCGCCGTCCTGGCCGGCGACGCCCTCCTCTCCCTCGCCTTCGAGCACGTCGCCACCGCCACCGCGGTGGCCGACGTCGCGCCGGCCCGCATCCTACGGGCCGTCGCGGAGCTCGCCAAGTGCGTGGGGTCCGAGGGGCTCGTCGCCGGCCAGGTCGTCGACATCAGCTCCGAGGGCCTGGGAGCTGGTGGCGACGACGACACCGTATTGGAGCGTCTCGAATTCATCCACTTGCACAAGACGGCGGCGCTTCTGGAAGCGTCCGTCGTCCTGGGCGCGATAATGGGGGGCGGGTCCGATGAAGAGATCGAGAAACTCCGGCGGTTCGCGAGGTCGATCGGGCTTTTGTTTCAGGTGGTGGACGACATTTTGGATGTGACGAAATCGTCCGAGGAATTGGGGAAGACGGCCGGGAAGGATCTGGTGGCGGATAAAACGACGTATCCGAAGCTATTGGGGATCGAGAAATCGAGGGAGTTCGCCGAGAAATTGAACCGGGAGGCGAAGGAAGAGTTGTCGGAATTTGATCAACGGAAGGCTGCTCCGTTGATTGCTCTTGCTGATTACATTGCTTATAGGCAAAATTGATGCATTTTCATTATATAAAACCTTTGATAATTTATAATTTTATATATTTATGAAATTAAATATCGTATAGATACCTGGTGTGATGAAATTTTATATATTTACAACCGCTGAGTGAGTTAGGAATGCTCCTTGTAACGGACATTGACAATCCGTAGTGGGTCCGTAGAGATACTTGTGTGTGTTTTCGTTGATTTATCAAACCCGTTATTGATATCGTTAATTTGTGCGTTCTTTGTTACGGAATTGGTTAATTTTTGGTTTAAGGGATTGTTTTTTGCAACCTTAAAAATGTTATAATCAAGTCGTTTTATACCTTATAAATGTAAAAAGCTAGTTGTGATGATGATGTATGTAAAGAGTATTTTAGATTTTAGGGATCCACTTAACAATCTTGGGGTGCAATTTGCCATTCTCCTTGTCTTGGTATCGTAGCTTTTGTGTAGTGAAATAAACTCAAACGGTCAAAAATACACGTTTAAATTGATGTTCTAGTCATTTATCTTCACCTTTACACGAACGTTACTACATATGCAACATCCAAGTTTGTATTTTACGGATATAATAAAAAGACACCTAAAATAAAACAATAATTAATTTTCTTTAAACAAAATACGGACCTAGATCTACAATTTGCACAACCACAATGATTTTCTTAAGGAAAATTGATTAAACCATTTTTATTTTTATTTTTTAGGTAAAGTGAGAGATAAATGGCTAGATAACTAGACTAGCCTACCTTAAAAGTGATTAGAATTGCTATTTTAGTTGATTTCCATTTTGTTTATGTTCTTATTTGTATTATTTTGTCGTTTCTTTGACCGGCTTTGTTGGTTCATATAGATACCAAAATGCATCGTTGGTTATTAAAATCATCGGATATCCTACTTGAGATTGTGTTCGTTTGTGTTGACGAATTGACATATACCAAAATATGCGATATTCTGAAACTTTTATATTTCTATATGCTATAAAAGCAATTCTAGTAAAGAAATTTATAAAATATGATTCTCTATCTTCACGAAATAAGAATCATAATAAGACTTTATAATGTAAGTTTCTAAACAAATGATTTATCATTCTTTATTGATGTCATTAAATCACGCATTCTTGTTACGGATTTGTGTATGTTTGTTTTAAGCATTGTAGTTTTTGTTTACGGGTTTTGTATTGTTTTGTCGTTTGCTTGACCAACTTTGTTAGTTACATATAGATACTGAACTTGTTATTGGTTATTGAAAACACGATTCGATATTTGTGATCGTCTTTATGATTTGATATTTATCAAAATATGAATATCTTGACCTTTCTTTTTTTAAGTATCATGAGAGTATCTTCAAGAGGTTATTCGAACAAAGGATTAAAAGGCAAAATATTAGAAGAAAATCATTTCAACTATAATACTTTCTCTAATTTTAAAGTTACCATATAAACTATATTATTATAATGTTATTTTCTTTCTCTTATGAACTTAATTTCAGATATTCTTGTATTTGGAAATAATGTTAAAAGTTTTATTCTACTATATGAGACAATCATTTTTTAGAAAGTTTTTCAAATATAAATAATGTTAAATAATCTTATCCCATCTTTTCTATTTTTAGAGAATTTATATAAATAAAAAGATTTGTTTAAAACATGTCCAAAAGAATCTTGAAAATAAAAAGTATGTATATTTGGATAAGATTTTTGCTACAGATTTTTAAAAGGGAGATGATTCTTACACAACATATTTTTACAATCCACAACAATTGTAAGTTAATGGACAAATTTATCCTTTCTCTTTTTAATTCACTTTTCAATTATGGTATTAATTTTTTTACACCAACAAATGGAAACCAAAAATGGAAACTACGAGCTTTGAGGAGATATTTTATAAAAATCAAACAACCCCCTTTTTTACACCTCTTCTGGTTTTTAATTATTTTTTTCAATCCCCTACCCATCCTCAACTTTCATGTTTTCAATGGCTAGAAGCTCCGACGCCGGTGAAGCCGAGGATTAGAGCCGGAATCTCGGAGATGCGAATTCAGGTGGGTTTTCCAGCGGGTTGGGTTAAGAGGTTTGTAGGTGAGAGCACGAAGTAGGTTAGCAAACATGGAGTACGAATAGGTGAGAACCTCGTAGGTGAGAGTGGACTCCTCCTGCGAGATCACGTCGGCGGTGGTACTGCGATGGTGCGTTGCTCGAGGGTGGAGAGCATCAACGAAGTAGAACGCCAGTCTCTCCGTCGGATCACCTGATGTTCGCCGGATAGCTGTGTTGCTGCCGGAGATCACCTATTGTTCGCCGGAGAGCTTGGCTTTGTTGGTCGCCAGAGATTTTGGTTGTGTTGGATGCCGGTCGCCGGAGAGCACGACTGTGTTACTCTCTCTTATCTTTTTGTGATGGGTTTATGTTGAGTGTGGTTTCCATTTTTCTAAGGGGTAAATAAGGTAGTTTCCATTTTTTTCTTTTCATTTGTTGGTGTAAAAAAAATTAATACCATAATTGAAAAGTGAATTAATAAAAGAAAGGATAAATTTGTCCATTAACTTACAATTGTTGTGGATTGTAAAAATCTGTTGTGTAGGGATCACCTCCCTTTTTAAAACTTTTCTCCATCTTGAAGGAGGACTACGAGAATTGTCCAAGTATTATTAATTCCCATAAAAGATGACTTCTTTATTACATTTCTAATAATGAAAAAAATAAATAATATGTAGTGAAATTTCTTTTTAAAATTTAAATTTAAATTATGTATTTTAAGAAAATTTTAAAGAGTACATTTGATTTACTTTTAGAAATACTGATTTTTTTATTTTAAATAATCTGTTGCTGAGAACACTCTAAATATAAAAAGGTTTTCTAGTCATAAATATTTAAGTAAACTTTATGCCTTCGACCTATTTACCATTTTTTTTACTTTTATAGTAATTTTTCTTCAATTTATGATTTAACTTGCTAGAAAAGGAAAAAAGAAAACCATAAAGTTACGAGGTAATGGTTAAGGCTTAAGGAAATGTTATGAAATATCTTATCTTTTAAGAATTTAATTTTAGGTGTCCACAAAAATTGTGACACTGAGTTTGTCAGAGCTTATTTCTACCAACTATAACATGTCGGGATTAGTTTGGATATAAACCGGAGCGCCTTTTTAAAATGATAAAGGTGAAAGAAAAACTTGCTCGTGTTTTCATATTACAAAACACGGTCATCTTTATTCTATTTTTCTTTGAACGGCTAAAAGAGAACACTTAAGAAGAGAGCTTCGACAATGCCACCATCCTCCCAACATCACTCCAAACTTTATATTTTCAAAATAGATATTACAAAAAAAAGTTATATATTATAGTATAATTTAATATTTATACTATTATTGTTATTATAAATATTTTACGTTCTAAACAACCAAAAATAATAGAAATTAGATGAATTTGTTATAATAAAACTCAACATCCTTTAGGTAATGTTATAGTAAGTTATAAGGGAAATTCTAATTTTGGTCCTTGAGATCTAGTGAAATGTTTGAATATAGATCCACATTTAGATAATTTAAAAAAAATTATGGTTTTCATTTTACTTTGAAAGACAAAAATAGTTGTCACTTAACGTATAATTTAATAGAACTTGTCACCAGCAGGAAAAAAATAAAATAAGAATCATAAAAGTAATTTCTAACCTTATTAAAGTTTAAACCTCCCTTTATAATTTTTTAATCAACCTTAAAGACTAAAATTAAAGTTTACTCTAAATTGTATTTCTAATATTTAAATGAATCATTTAACATGTTTGTTCAAAAATGTTGTTTATTGGTCAAAGTCAATGAAACACGAGTTTCATTATTTAATGAGTCAATATTTCAAAAATAACGATCTGTATGTATATAGGTTGTGCCAATAGGCTTGTAGCCTAGTGGGTTCGAGTTCCGTTATGGACAGTGGTGTAGATTTAATAATATATTTTAGTAGTATGTAAGTTGGGTGTATGCGTAATCTGCCGTTCAAAAATAATATACGTATGTAGGTTTGGGTTCTCATACTTCTCATGAGCAGCTACGACTTACATTTCATTTTAACATGTTAGTTTTTCATATATATTACTTCTTATTTTATCTATTATGGATTTATTTTTAAAAATATAGTAAATTTGAAATTAAAATATCAAAAACAAAAAATGATACAGATAAAACATGCACATTAGATTAGAGAAAAGTTATACAAACCAACTCTATCAAAGAAAATTTATTTTATCATTGTATTTTCAATATATATATATATATGGTTGCACACGATAGAATGATAAAATGTCACCTTTCACAAGCCTATTTTTCTTACACTACGATAGAGAGGAACAAAAATGTGTTTCAACCATTGTATACACTAGTGTGGATCTGTGGGTGCTCATGAAACCCTGTAAGAGTACTATGATGATTTGATGTGTGCTTGTGTGGTTATGTATGCATACCTTAAATGTTTGGTATGTTTTCCTAAAAAAAGGTTCGTTGCATTTTTCAATTAATAGTTCCATCATGTATCTTTTGTTATGAATATTTTGTGTTTATTATCCAAACGCTTTTGGATTTTAGCCACTGGGGATTAACTCAGGGAAGAATGCTTTAGCTGTCGGTGAACCTTGTCGAAATTAGTTGGGGCAAAGCCTCGGATACCCTTTCAAAAAAAAATCAGTGTTTATTTTGAATGTTTGGTGAGATCAACTCATCCAAAGGCTAAAAGATGGTCCCATAAAAACTGAGTGGTCTTACATGCTGTTAAATTTACAAACATATTTCATATGTTTACTAGTCTTATTTTGTTAACCGTGAATGTCTAAGCCATCTTGGATATAGCTTAACTAATCCATGTGTTCTTGGTAAACAATCGAAAAAAATTCCAATAGCATTAGAAGACTTAAATCGATGGCTTTTGACGAGAATCCTTAAATGCCCAAGTCTTATTAGAAGTTCAAATCAACCCCACATGATTTATTTGTAGTGGTCTTACGTGGGTCCTACTGTGGTTTTCCATGCCTACAAACTAAAAATAATTGTTTTAAAGATATGAAACCTAGCCCATATTGATTTTTGTTACTAATCGTGAATAAAGATTTGTTTTTCGTACGTATTTCTTATAATAATATTGTATCAAAATATAACGTTTGTTAAGTTGACTTTAGAGATTTATACAATGATTGTTGTGTGCTCATACATAATGTAACATCAATATATATATATATATATATATATAGAGGGGTGGGTTCAAATGTGAACCACCTTTTGGTTGTGAACGCGAGGACAGCCGAGAGTGCGACATGTGACGGATGACTAGGTGCCACGTCAGATCCACGACGGGTGACTAGGCGCGATTCATGGGAGGGCATTGAATTAAAAGGGGGGACCACACTCAAAGTCGCCACGTGTCGCGCTCTCGGTTGTCATCACGTTCACAACCAAAAAGTGGTTCACATTTGAACTTTCCTATATAATATATATGGGTCGTATCAGTTACAAACCGGATAGTTTGTACAAACTATACAAACCAATCTCGACCATACATATAGATGATCAATGGTGTGGATTAATTTAGTTCCTAGATTTTCTCTCAACTACATTTGAAAACCACCTAAAAGTTAGGAGATAAACAAAATATAACCAAAATCAATGGTTAAGATTTGGTTTGAAGAGTTTGTACAATCTACATATATATATATAATATATATATAGAGAGAGAGAGAGAGAGAGAGGAAAGTTCAAATGTGAACCACTTTTTGGTTGTGAACGTGAGGACAACCGAGAGTGCGACACGTGTCGGCTTTGAGTGTGGTCCCCCTTTTTAATTCAATACCCTCCCATGAATCGCGCCTAGTCATCCGTCGTGGACTTGACGTGGTGCCTAATCATCCGCCATGTGTCGCGCTATCGGTTGTCCTCACGTTCACAACCAAAAAGTGGTTCACATTTGAACCCACCCCCTATATATATATATAAACATCGTAAATGATGGTCAGCTCAGTTGGTCTGATGCATGGGTTATAGTTCCCATATGGTGAAGATTAGGAGTTCGACTCCCGCTGGAGTTCATTGGAGGGATTTTCCCTAAACGGGTGTCGGGTTCGAATCCCAACTGATGCTTTGAAGCCCTTGAAATAGAAACTGGATGACTATGCTGGGCGTGGTTATTCTCCTTGGAGAAGTTTCGAACTCGAGTCATCATGACTTGGTGTCATGATGGCACAATGATACTCCGTTGCACTAACATGCAGTTAAATAACAATTTTTAAAAGCATATTTATGACCGTAAAAGGATCACAAATAAAAAACTAAAGTAGTGATCTTAATCATGTCATACATGTTTTGACTTTAAAAAATAACATACGATATTTTTGTAGTTTCAAGCTAAAAGTAAATTATAATATGAAATATTTACGTATAAGGTTTGATTAAGATTAATTTAAGCTGTTTAGGCTACACACACCCATACTCTCCAACCCTCTCAACCCACTCACTTTTTGACTGCCACATCAGCTTCCACATCAGCTTTTGGTCAACCCTCTCTTTACCCTCCCATAACCCTCTACAACACACACCCAACCTCCCAACCCTCTCACTTTTCAATTTATTTTATTTATTTCATTTAATTAAATAACATTAATTAAATAAAAATATGTAATTAATTAATTAATAATAAGATTAATAATTAATTAACTAAAAATTAAAATTACATAATTAATTAACTAAAAATTAAAATTAAACATTACATAATTAAATAAAATAAACTAAAACATTAAATAAACTAAAAATTACAAGCCATATTTTTTTTGATCTCATCTTTTCGGTTGATAGTATCGAAGAGCTTTTTACCCCGGAGATGGCCGTGCGAGGTGGTAAAAAACATAATGTCTCTCTCTTGTTGGGTCGTTGGTGAAAGTTCTTCCTCATCGGAAGTGTCTTCCTCTTTTACGGGTTGGTAATTGGGTTGGTAACCGGGTACAAATTGTGGTTGATAAGGAGAACCAAAATCCATATTTGGAAATTGTGGAGGAAACGGTTGATAATAAGGTAACGTTTGATAAGGAAACGGTTGAGGAGCTTGTGAAGAGCTCCCGGGTTGATTGGGTTGTGAAGAGCTCCCGGGTTGTGAAGAGCTCCCGGGTTGAGGAACTTGAGGATGAGTAATTGTGATAGAAAAACCTTTCGGCGAAATGTCGAGATTGTAATCGGGTGGATATTCTGGAGGGAACCCGGTATACGTAACGTCGACTTTGAAAGAGGGCTTCGAAGGGGTCTCGGGTTCCGCCCGACGTTTACATTTCGCGCGCCGTGATGCGATGTTTCGATCGTTTGGATTCATCGTTTGAAGAGTGGGAGGTTTGAAGAATTGAAGGTTGTTTGTGTGAGAAAAGAGTTGAAGAATTGAAGGTTGTTTGTGTGAAAAAATAAGTTGGGTTAAATGAGTATTTATAGGAGTAAAAATTGAAAAAAAAAAAGTAAAAAAAAAATTAAGATTTTACCGTTGAGAGAGCCGTTTGACAACGGCTCTCCCAACCCGTTTGGCCTCCAACCCGCCGGGTTCATCTACCCACGCACCCAACCCAACTAAGCCGGCGGCTTCACTTCCCTCTTACCCGCACCGAAGCCACATCCCGGTGCGAGTAGCCTTAGAGCATGTCCAATGTCACAGATTCTCCAAAGTAGAAAGTAGAGATAGTAAGCAAGAGCCTATAAGTTTCTTCAAATTTAGATATCTCAAAAAATGATTATCATAAGAGAAATGATTTTTTTTATTTTCGACCAATAAGAAAATCTTGAAATGATATGTTGATGAGAGAAATAACATTTTATTATATATATGTAAAATTTCAATAATATAATTCATGATTTTATCTCCAAAATGAAGCATCTGTTAGAGTTATATGAATTTTTTATAGAGATTTTGGATTCTGATTTTTCATTTTGAAGAATTTTGAAAGAATCTGTTGGAGATGCTCTTAGACAAAAGCTATCATTTATACCATTGCACGTTTTTCTTTACATATATCAAGGGGAATATTTCATTTAATGAAGATGTTTTCGATTTGAATTCGTCGAAATACTATTGATTCACATTGTAGGTCCCATCAAAATTTCAATTTATCGGTTAACCGTATTGCTAAGCTCAATCAACAAATAAAAATGATCAATGTTAAAAACAAATTAAACATTTAGGATAAAATAAGAGATAATAAGTGTTATTAGTTTTTAAAGGTATATTAAAAGCAACAAATCACAATTTTTAGCTTAATAAATTTTTTGTCCTTATGGTTTACACCAGATTATGGAATTCACTTCTATAATGAAATAATTAAGCTCATTGCCTTCATGGTTGACATTTTGTTTCGAATCTCTAGTGGGTGGCCTTTGCACCTGTTCAAATTGTACATCATTGGAGCTCTTCGTCGTGAAGGAAACCTCTATATGTACATCCCCCGTGGCCCCGTCACCCTACCATGCGACTGTGCCCTTGGGAATTGTCGCCAACTTTACCGAAATTTTTTAGCTGTTTTTCCGATGATTTTTCCGACCGTTCTTAAATGTTTCTGATATTTCCTCCAAATTTATTTTATAAAGTACAACTAAATTACGGAGACATAATCCTATTTTTTAATCTATTTACATTACTTTGATCTTTTTATAAAACAAAATCATTTTAATATATTTTAAGCAATTCATTTACCAGTTGTATTTAATTTAATTTACATAAATGGAATTTGAGATTAAAAATAAAATTAGTTATCTAATGAAAAAGTTGATACTTAATTTTTTATCATGTGTATGATTTTTAATCGCCAAGGAAAAAGGTACTGAATGAATTAAATAAGTCATAAATACATATTTCTTGAATAATAAATTAAAATGAATTACATTACTGATCCTTATGATTTGTTGATATTTTGGATATGGTTTTAAAACACACTTATTATATTGGGCATTCCTGTGGTATGCAAGAAAACTGACTCCTCTTCCCCTTTTTTCGTCTAGGTCGGTTTACCAACTTCACCAAGCTCGCCAACGACATCAAGAGAGACGATTTCTTTGCTTGAAAAAACCTCCAGGATGTCAGCAACCTCCACATCAGTAGTAGCCAAAATGTCGATGCCATTTGAACCTGTAGCCAACACAACACTGACGAGTTCCAAAACAACAAGAACACATACGCCAGTATCCCATTTCTAACATCCCCCTTTCATTTGACCTCCATCTACGGCAAAGTCGTAGATGGATTTACTATGTTTCAATCGTCCTTATGATTGTGTATACGTATATGTGTGGGATGTGTGTGAATGATAGTAAGTGTGTGTGTGTGTGTGAGAAAGAGAGAGAGAGAGAAGGAGGTCGGCGAAGGGAGTGACAAAATACAAACATGCATGCATTCATGCATACATACATACATACATACATACATAAGAGCAGAGGTTTGTTCATACGCAATTGAAATCTCAAATCAGACTCCAAATAAATCTCGATTGATCGCTGGTGACTACACTTTCGTCGAGCCATAGTTACCGGTGACAGTTCTGTCTTTGTCAATGCAGATAAGTAGATGAGAAATGGGTGCTAATGGAGGAATCATTGGAGGTGCGAGTCTTAAGTGGTTCCAGATGACAAGAAAAATAATATTTTTTATAAAATGTTACAGTTTGGTTCTTGTGAAAAAATACAAGTAAGAGGGTAAAAGACAAAAGGGTTTACTTCACGGGAATGTATTCAACTTGTCACGAAAAGTTATTGTATGTATTGGAATTTGATTTTTTCCATTGTATGTATCAAACTTATAAAAACCTACCATTTAATGTATTTTGTTACAAGTTGGATACACTTTCGTGACAAGTTGGATACACTTTCTTGACAAGTTTTGATAAAGTTGGATACATTAAATGGTAGTTTTGATAGGTTTGAATGTTTGATACACACAATGGAAAAAATAGAAGTCCAATACATATAATAACTTTTCGTGACAAGTTGGATACATTTTTGTGAACTAAACCCAAGACAAAAATACTCTTTGACTTAATAGCGTTAACGAAATCTTTTTGATTTTGTCCTGATGCATATGGTTTTGTATACCATAGGGATGCATAATGTAATAACGTATTTTAGAAACTATATCTAAAATATAAAAAAACCAGAAAGACCAAAAATGTAATTTACTCAATAAATTAAGGGTTAATTTCATGTATGCCCTTATTAAAACTCAAAATATCATATTTACCCAACCTAAACTACAAATATCAAATATGCCCTTCCTAACCTATCAAAATATCATATTTACCCAAATATCAATTTTTAATCATTTTAAATCAAATTTAATAATAAAAATTGGTTAAATGACTATTATACCCCTTTTAAGTCTAATTCACAAATATCATGTATGTCCCTCCTAACTTATAAAAATATCATATTTACCCAAATAATCATTTCAAATTTTAATCATTTTAAATTATTGTTACCAAACCTTTTTCATGATAACATCAACCAAATGGACTTTAACATTTGGGGTTGTTAAATTGTTTGACAATTTCTTTGAACAAATGTTTTTTGAGTTGCAGTCATATTAAGCATAAAAACCAAACACAAAAGTTTAATCTAGGAAGCCTCAAAACAAAACAAAACAGAGGCAATGGACAGAGGGCTACAAAGCAACACTAACAATAAACCAAACAACAAGAGAGAACTACTCTAAAAAAAATTACCCAACAAAAACGCAGCCCCACCTAAGGAATATAAGTCATAACCTTTTTACCAAGCTGCATACACAAAGACATCACACATCAATCGAAATAGAAACGCAGATGAGATTTGGGACGTTAAAACTGAAGTTATTTTGAAAAAAAAAACATATATTTTAAAATAAAGAGAGCAAGAATGTAATTGCAGAAATTGATGAAAACTTTGGTGTAAATAAATAATTACCCATTTGAATGATTTTAGTACAACATTTGATGCAGGCATCGGATAAGTCAACGGTAAGGCCATGCCTCATTTTATTGTGTGAATAATAAACACTTCCATCTAGGGGTGTAACTGAACCGAGTTGCTCATGAGCTACTCGGGATTGACACATTTAAAGCTTGACTCGAGCTCGAGCCTCACCGTTTGATTATGTTTGCAAAAATTGATTTCAGATTCTGTGATTTAGTTGATTTTCATTTGACTTTCTGGTATCAAATTACTTAGATAAGGGTTTTTATAAACCTATGATGTAAAGAGAGTGTCCTACTCTTCCAATAACTTGTGGGTGCTATAACAACAACTTTTATTGTTTGTTCTTCTTAATTGGATACATGATATGCTGCTGATTATATCAACTTCCACATACACTTTCAAAAATTAAGCATGAGACCTTAGTGTGAATCCAAAAGGATGGATGTAATGAAAATAACTCATTACCAGCAGACTAATTTTATGGTAAGATATGATTGGCTAATCATGTCTGCTGGTTCATAATAATGCCTAGTTTCACTAGATCAAATGTTTTAGTATAAGCGAAAATCATCTCATGGCTTTTTTTTCTATATTTTTTCTTTGTTTTTGTAAGGGTACTATTTGCAGCAAAAATATTATAACTTTTCAAATTAAATAGTGTGATTTCTAGTTGCCGTTTAACATGATATGTTATAGTTGCCCTTTCAAATCCATATTTACTTGTTGAAGTACGTGATTTCCCTCTTGTGATGAATGTTCGATGGATACCAAACTCTTGAGTCCAAAAAAACAAACTTAGTTGGACTGGTCTCTCCATCGTTTTCTAATTCGACCAGACTTAAATGGTTATTTGGTTGATGTTCTTCTGAAAAAGGTTTGGTATCCAGAACAATAATTTAATCTAATTTAAAATGATTAAAAATTAACAAAAATAGTTATTTGGGTAAATATGATATTTTTATAAGTTAGAAAGGGTATATATGATATTTGTGAATTAGACTTAAAAGCTAAAAAAGGGTATAATAGTCATTCAACTATTTTTTTTTATTAAATTTCATTTAAAATGATTAAAAACTGGTATTTGGGTAAATATGATATTTTGATAGGTTAAGAAGGGCATATATGATATTTATAGTTTAAATTGGGTAAATATGATATTTTGAGTTTTAATAAGGGCATATATGAAATTAACCCATAAATTAATTTCGCAAAAGAACCTTATATCACTCTAGACGATGGTGGTCCTGTTAATTAACAAGCCACGTTCACATCATATCTATATGTATAATATTTTATTTTTCTTACATAAACAAACTCCTTTTGTAAGATAAAATGTAAATCATCATAAGTATATATTGTGTTAGACATTTTACAATAAAATGTTTTAATCTCAAATTAGTCTCCAAGATTTTGAAAACTTTTTCCATTTTATCCATGAGAAATCAAAAATATATTGTGTTAGACAATAGACATGTCATAACAACAGTTATTCTAATCAGAATTTTTTTACAATAATAGTTATTTTAATCAGAACTTCTTTTAAGTGATCAATATCTTTTTTAATCAATTCTGTAAATCTTTATCAATTGTTTGATTTTTATTCAATCTTAGTCACAACTTAGACCAAGTTCTTAAGTTAAGCAAACGTTTGAAACTATTTTCATTCAAACTTAATGTTTTGTCTAAATGTCTCAAATCATTTATCCCTTTAATAGCTAATTGAATTCTAGATGAAGTTGAATTGAATACCTTACAGTAAAAACAAAAAACTAACCATTGGACTTTATAAAACATGTTAGATACATCTTTATAATCTATAAAACAAGTTAATATGGTAAAATTATGGCAACAACGGATTAGGGATTGGGAATTTGGATATTTTGAACGATTAAATCCCTATACAAATTTTGAACAGAAAAATACATACGTTTATAAAACGAAATGAATATAGCATTCCCATTACTCTTCCTAAAAACATATAAAAGTTATAGGGTGATTTCATTAAGACACCTATCTATATGTAATAATTAATCAATTATATGTTTCTTAGTTATTTCATTTATTAATCATTATTATTTCATTTTTTTATGGTAAAATAGTGTATTCCTTACGTTTTATTGGTTCATTGTATTTTGTTATCTCTTGATACATACAAAGATGAACTATTATATTCCTTTATTTTAAAAGTGTTGGGATTTATTCATTCATGAAAATTGTTTAATACTTAATAGCTCAAAATATGAAAGTCCGACGGGGTTTTATGGGATTTTTTCAATTATTTTACCGTGATAATCGATATACAGAGAGGAGCTATAAAGCCCCGAGCAAGGACTGTGTACCGACCTATCTTATTTTTGTGAGTGGAACTTTTTTTGGTTATAAAAGATGCACCCACTAAACTCTAAAAGGTGCTCGTGTGTACTAGAACAAACAGAGAACATCAGCCTAAAAAAGTCACTAGAAATCAACCAGAAAATCAAAAAACAAAATCTCTCACCATCAACAAAAATATTAGCATCCCTCGAAATAAACGAAACAACGTAAAAAAAATTCATCGAAATCAACAAGGATAAAATAGACACTTTCGATGAACCACGGTGTTAGAAAATGTAGTTTATTCTTTTATTTGAAGTAAATTATGTTTTTCATCCTTATGGTTTGTTAATAATTTTTGTTTTTGTTTCTGTTATTTTAAAATTATGATTTTCATTCTTATGCTTATATTTCATCACTCTTTTCGTCTTTATGATCTAAACTTGATTTTTTTTTTTCGTTTTTATGGTTTACATTTTTTTTCTATTTTAGTATGCTATACTTTAAAGTAGTAATAAGGATTAGGAACTAAATTGAAAGTAAATTACAAACCACAAAAATAAAAATTGTAAATTCCAAAAGATAGAAACAAAAATTGTATCTTTTAACAAACCAAAGGGAAGAAAAACGTAATTTATTTCTTTCATTTATGATGAATTCGTGTAGCACGTTGAAGGTGGCCATTAAGTCCACGTATTTATTTAAAGAATGCTACATGTTTCTCATTAGTCAACTAGGCCTAGTAGAAATTTTCCATTAAGCCGCGTGTTTTCCACAATTCTCTAATAGGTTGTTTGGCTGAATTTTCATTAATTTATTTTAGTATAGGTAAAGTTAAATATATGGTATAGTCTTTTAAAGCATCTTTAACAGCTTTGTTAAAATAGCACAAATTAGGTTTTTGTTTGTTAAAATGCTTCAACAGCTTTGCTATCCCATTTTTTAACATAGAAAAATTTTAAAAAATCTCTAAATATAGAAAAATCCCTAAAATCTCTAAATAACAAAGTTTCATAGGATTAAAAGAAATACTTAGAACAGTTTCATAAGAATGAAAAAAATGTAAGAAACATTTTCATTTTTACATAAAAAAACACACCGAAATATGACACAAATTAATCAAAAAAGGAATTATGTAAAACATTTGCATCATATTAAACAACCACATGAAGAGTTTGTATGATTTTTACTCTTTTATTGGTTTCCAAATAAACTTCCTCTCTCTCTCTCTCTCTCTCTCTCTCTCTCTATATATATATATAATATATATGGGTGGGTTCAAATGTGAACCACTTTTTCATTGTGAAACGTGAGGACGAATCTCAGCCACACATCTCGCAGTTACGGTGGATGTGATCACGGGGGATTGACGTGATTCATGGGAGGGTAGAGATTATTAAAGGGGGGAGGCCCGGTCAAAGCCGCTTTTATTGACCGGATGAGTGGCTAAGATTCGTCCTCATGTTCACAATCAAAAAGTGGTTCACATTTGAACTCCCCCCCTCTATATATATATATATATATATATGACAGTTCAAATATAAACTTATCTTTCATTGTGAACGTGAGGACCACTAAAATTGCGCCACGTGGCAATATTCACTCTGAATAATGCATGATATTTAGAGTGAATATTGCCACGTGACACGATTTTAGTGGTCCTCACGTTCACAACCAAAATTGAGTTCACATTTGAACCTAAACCAATATATATAGGAGGGATAATTGTGGGTTTTTGGTTCAACTATCAGCTTTTGTGAATGATTAACCTCCTACGTATCATGGATGATGGCTTAGAGTCATCGTGGATGAGCCTTCATTGCCATAACTTATAAGTTATTGACAACGTCCGAATTCCAATTTAGGAAATATGAGATATTTACTACACCCTCTTAAGTTACCAGTACGCCACAATCCAAGTAGTTAATTTTAAAAACTTTTGTAGTAAATAAAAATGTTTAATTCTTTCTAAAATAATGTTGTAAATCGAAAAAAGGTCAGTAACAGGGATTACCATGTCCAATGTTATAAGACACTAGTAGGTCACACTGCTACACACCCGATTTGAGACCGTTTTGGATTATGTGTGTGATAAATAATTAATTGATTTTAATTGTTAAAAGAGAGAAAGAATAAATAAATAGTTAATTATTTATTTAATATAATTATTAATTAATCAGTTTGATTAAAAGATAATTATTATAAGGAGTTATATTTGGTTACGAACACTGCCTTATTTATCTTTATAAATAAAGGCTTAACCTGATAAACCAGTTACTTTTTCACCAAGAAAAATACCATCTCTCTCTCTTTCGACCGGTCACACACACACACAACTGGTTTTGTTTTTCCGGTCAAGTCCACGGCGGTCTAGCAGCCAGTCTCACGGTGGTGCCAGTAGCGGTGTACTCCTCATTCGCATTCCGGAGGATTTTTATCGAAAAGGTAAACCATTCAAAACCCCCTTAATTGTGTCTGTTAGGTTTAATGATGGATCCGTTTGGGAATCACTTTTTGTTATCCGTTGCGCGTTAATCGATCCTCCGATTCCCAACAGTGGTATCAGAGCCACTTCCTAAACCTGCAGATCAGACGTGTAAATTGTTTAGGTTTAAAAATTTGATTTTTATCTGTTTCTTTTAAAAATTGAATTATTGTAAATCTGACTAATACAACGATCGGTGATGGAACGGCGACAGTTAGCCGACCGGACCACCGGACCGATCGCCGGAAAAGCCGCACCGGGTAGCCTTGCGGCCTCGCCACGATTGGCGGAGGACGCCGGGATAGTCGGACCGACCACCAGGGCCGAACCACCAAGCCGAGATCGGCGATGGTGGTGGCTGCATGATTCAACCAAGTCGTGTATCACGGCGGCGATGGTGGCGATGTGCCGCTGTTGTCGTGGTGGTAGCGGTGTGTGAGTTTTCCGACCACCCCACCACCGATTGTGGATGCGGCGTCGGCTGGGACTGTAATACACCGCCACGCCACCGCTTGTGGTGGTGGCGTCGATTGCGGGTTCACACCAGCCACGGCTGGGAAATCGAAAGCCACACGGTGGCGATCGATTGTTGGTTGCTAAACCGTCGATCGACGGTGGTGGCTATCGCCGCCATCGTCGATAGAGGCGATGATGGTTTTGTTTTTCGCCGACCACGGCGATGGTGATGGCGTTGCGCTGGTGCGGCGGTGGTACTAGTTCGTTTCGCCGGCGATGGCCACTATGGTGGTGCGCAGAGGCAATGGCGGCGCTGGTGCGTCGTCGTTGCCAAGATCATTGGATCGCGCCGCGAAAGGTGGAGACGGCAATGGCTGTCGCGCCACGAGTGGTGGTGACCGCGATCAGGGTTGCATCACAGACTCGCGCCGCGAGCGGCAGGTTCGCGCCGCGAGCGGTGTCTGGTGGTGGCGGCTGCTGTTCTTCGGTAACCAATCAGGTACGACGGCAATGGCAATTAGCTATTGTTGTCGTTCCTGATAAGTTTCGAATTACGAGGGTTTAAACCAGATAGGTTTAAAACCCTAAGATTAAGAAAATTGATTTTATTTTTGATAAATTAATTTTATTTAAATAGTTTTAATTAAATAGAATCTTGTTAAGATTTTATATTGTAGATATCATAGTCAAACCCTTTGACCGGTGGTTGATTTTTATTCGTTCGGTTTTTCGGTACGGGAGGCCTGCGTGCTATTTACAACCCGATTTTATGTAATTTTTAAAGTAAAATTGTCAAAAAAAAAAAAACTGAAGACGAAGCCTAAAGGACGACCATGGAGCTTGGAGCCAGTGGGAGCGCCAAGAAGATCAAGCCTTGTGTGTTGTTGTCACTTAGGAACGAGACCGTCGTTTTGTGTTGGCTCACGAAACGACAATAGTTTAAGGGTTATGACTTTGATATATTGTTTATATTTAATTGTGTGGTTGTTTAAATTGCATGGTTGTTTATTTACGTAATTATAATTAAATATAAACTGCTTAAAAATTAAACGTTTTTGAAAAACAAAATGGATACAAATACAGTTTGTATTTGGATCCAGTTTTTTGAAACTGGCAAAATTTTAAAACCCTTGTGAAAATCAAAGATCAGTAGTGCAACCCACTTAGGGGCACCTCCGGTGTAAGGTACGTAGGGCGTTGCGAGTGAGCACACCTTGAGCTCCCGCGTTCAAACCGAAACTGGGAGGGGATGAAAAGACTCTGTGAATTATCTCCGGGTGGTACCGGCCAGAGTACGTCCAAGTCCCAGGTGGTGCGATCTGTTTTGGTAATTATTTATTCACCGGGTGGTACCGGGCCAAAATGCACTAGAGAGACTAAATATGCACATATTATATCTGATGTCCCGATGTTCTAGAAGTCGTGTTTTCGTTCTAAATACGATTGGTGTAAGTTTTACCTACCAGAAATAGAATGCGTCGACTCGCGTGAGCACACCGCTTGCCGACACATGTGAAATATGGATTCTAGTTTAATAAATTTATTTGAAGGGTAATAATTTATTAGAAGTTTTGTAAATTATAAACTAAATTGGAATTTTATTCTTATTGTAGATGTCAAATTCTGTAATTCCGTTTTATACCCCTGAGGATTCACTCCGTCTCATCAATACAAAATGGAAGCTTAAAGGTCAAAATTTTCCAGTTTGGAAAATGCACCTTGATAATGTCTTGCGTGCACAGGGTAAGCTATACGTTTTAGATAAACCTGTTTCACGACCTAAGAGTAATTCTCCTGAAAAGGAATTTACTCAGTATTTCAAATATCTGGAGGATGAATCGGATGTCATGTCAATTCTGATTTTCTCTATATCACCCGAATTTGCGGGAGATCTATGAGTTAAATCCTGCCACGAGGTCGTGAAAGATATGGAAAACCAGCTAGGTTTCTATAAACACACAGGTAAGCTTCTGATCATGAAAGAGATACTTTCACTGAACCAATCAGTTAAAGATCATCTTATCGAAATGAGAAGACTCTTTAAATGTTTGACGCGTCTGGGATACAAGATGACTCAGGAAGAGCTACTGTATCTGATATGGTATTCACTCCCGAAGGAGATATGTGACACAGCTAGTGCCTACATGAAAGAACCAAAGACCGACGTGGCAAAAGTACATGAGGATATTTTGGCCAGTTTGGAGCCAAAGCCAGCACCTGCTGAACTCATGGACAGTGATTGGATTGATGAGCTGGGAGATCTGAGTTGCCCAGAATGCGGTAGCCAGGATATTTGTGAGCACTCGATGAATATCGACCAGATAGAGATCGGTTTACCCGATGCTCCAGGTATCTTCATGATAGATTTCTTAATCACTTCTTATGAATCATGGGTAATTGATACAGGCAGTGGTAACCACATTTGTAATCATTTACAGGGATTCACTAGAAGAGAGACTTTGAGGAAGGATCGTTCGAACCTACGAGTTGGCGAAGGCACACCGCTGATAGCTGAAGCAGTAGGATCTTATAGTTTTAGTTTACCCTCGGGTCTAGTTTTGGAACTAGAAAATTGTTATTATGTTCCAAAGATGATTAAGAATGTTATGTCATTTGATTTATTGGTAGACCAAGGTTTTTATTACAAATATGATTATAAAATGCTTTCAGTCTTTAAAAATAATATTTTCAATTTTAAAGCTACACCTGTGAATGGTCTATATACAGTAAATCTAGACCTGGCAAAAAGTGACACGATACGCTAACCCGACACGAACTCGACACGAAATAAACGGGTTTGGGTAATAGATTTCAACCCGTTTAAGTAAACGGGTTGACACGACACGACACGAAAACTAAACGGGTAAGGTTAGGGTCAAACATATCTACTCGAAAATGACCCGACTAACCCGTTTATACATATATGTGTGTGTTTTTGTGTATATAAAGTTTTTTTAAAATATCTTTACTAATTTACAATTTTTTTGGATTTTTAATATAATAATGTTAATGAATTTTGTTCAATCTTATAAAGTTTGAATTACAAAATTTGGATTTAGAAACTTTTATGAATTTTTGATTTTTGATTTTTTAATTTTATAAATGTTAAACGGGTTAAACGGGTTAAGCGGGTCAACCCGTTTATTAAACGGGTCGGGTTAGGGTTGAGATTTCTGACCCATTTATTAAACGGGTCGGGTTAGGGTCAAGCATTTTCAACCTGTTTAAGTTTGAACCCGACACGAACTCGACACGACACGACACGTTTGCCAGGTCTAAGTAAATCTACAAGATGATAATAAAGAAATCTATCATATAAGTAAACGATCCAAAGACATTGAGGATCAAACTTACCTCTGGCATTGTCGTCTAGGCCACATAAACAAGAAACGTGTTGAACTACTCCTAAAATGAGGTTTTCTTGGAACTTTTGATTTTAAACCTTTTGACAACTGCGAATCCTGTTTATCTGGCAAGATGACAAAGGAACCTTTCAACAAGGATAATGAAAGGGCCACTGACTTGTTAGAAATAGTTCACACAGATGTGTGTAGACCATTTAGTCATGAGGCAAGAGGAGGATACCGGTACTTCATTACATTTACTGACGATTTCAGTAGATATGGTTATGTCTACCGGATGAGACATAAATCTGAAAGCTTTGAGAAATTCAGAGAATATCAGAATGAAGTACAGAATCAACTTGACAGAAAGATCAAGTTTTTACGGTCAGATCGAGGAGGCGAATATCTTAGTCAAGAGTTTGGCAATCATCTGATGGAATGTGGGATTGTATCACAACTCACACCTCCGTATACACCTCAGATGAATGGTGTGTCAGAAAGGAGGAATCGTACATTGCTTGACATGGTACGATCGATGATGTGTCACTCTACACTACCAGTATCATTCTGTGGACATGCGCTCGAAACAGCAGCACATATACTGAACAGAGCGCCAACCAAGTCGGTAGAAAATACACCATAAGAGTTGTGGAAAGGTAAGAAACCCAAAATGTCTTTTCTGAAAATTTGGGGTTGTGAGGTTTACGTCAAACGACCTACCTCAGAAAAACTTATACCCAAATCTGACAAGTGTTTCTTCGTGGGATATCCCAAGACCACCGTGGGATATTACTTCTACAACCCTGAAGAGAACAAAGTTTTTGTGGCTCGAAATGGAAAATTTCTGGAAGAAAAGTTTCTCAGTACCGGGAACACCAGAGAGGATGTAGATCTACAGATAGTAGACGAAGATAACACAGTACCGACTGTTGAGCCAGATATTCATCATAAAAATGTTGAACCTCAATCAGAGCCGATTGAGGAAGTGCAAACACAAGACCTTCGCAGATCCACTAGGGTAAGGCAAGAACCAGATAGGTATCTTGGATTTCTAGTCTCTCAGGTTGGTGGAGACTTGAATGAACCGACATTCTATGGAGAAGCTGTGTCAGGCAGTGAGTCTGAACAATGGCAAGAAACCATGAAGGCCGAGATGCAGTCCATGTACGACAACCAAGTATGGGAGTTGACTGATTTACCCCAACACTGTAGGGCTGTTGGACGTAAATGGGTTTTCAAGAAGAAAACTGACATGGACGGGAATATGTACACTTTTAAGGCTAGACTGGTTGCAAAAGGATTCACGCAAACTCATGGTATTGACTATGATGAAACCTTTTCGCCAGTAGCCATGTTAAAGTCAATTAGGATTCTAATGGCCATTTCAGCGTATTTTAATTATGAGATCTGGCAAATGGATGTCAAGACAGCCTTTCTGAACGGAAAGTTAATAGAAGACGTCTATATGGAGTAACCAGAAGGATTTGAAGATCCTGAGAATCCTAATAAAGTGTGTAAACTGTTAAAATCCATTTATGGATTAAAGCAAGCATCTCGAAGCTAGAACTTACATTTTGATGAGCGAATCAAAGAATTTGGTTTCGCGAAAAGTGAGTTCGAGCCATGTGTTTACACTAAGTTCAGTGGAAGCATTGTAACCTTCTTGGTCTTATATGTAGACGATATTCTACTCATAGGAAATGATGTACCAACCTTACATAGTGTAAAGAGTTGGTTAAGCAAATGTTTCCAGATGAAAGACCTTGGAGATGCCGCTTATATACTTGGTATAAAGATCTACGGAAATAGATCTAAGCGGCTTATCGGACTTAGTCAATGTACATACATTGACAAAATCCTGAAGAAATTCAGGATGGATGAATCCAAGAAAGGATTTATCCCGATGCAACATGGCATAGTGTTAAGTAAAACACAGTGTCCTGTTTCTAGTCAAGATCAGGACAAAATGAAATCGGTTCCATATGCTTCGGCAATTGGATCGATCATGTATGCCATGTTATGTACTAGGCCCGATGTTGCTTACTCTATAAGTGTTACGAGCAGATATCAACATAATCCAGGAGAACCTCATTGGGTGGTTGTCAAGAACATTCTCCAGTACCTGAGAAGAACAAAAGACATGTTCTTGATCTTTGGAGGAACTGAGGATGAAATTAGGGTCACTTGATATTCTGATGCTAGTTTCCAGACCGACAGAGATGATTTTAGATCACAGTCTGGGTACGTTTTTACTCTAAACGGAGGCGCGATCTCATGGAAGAGCTCGAAGTAGGACACAATTGCAGATTCAACTACAGAGGCAGAGAACATCGCAGCATCTGATGCGGCAAAGGAAGATGTCTGACTGAGGAATTTTCTTTCGGATCTTAGAGTTGTTGCCAGTATCTCTAGACCGATTGATATATTCTATGACAACTTTGGAGTCGTGGTGCAAGCAAAGGAACCCAAAGAACATCACAAGTCAAGACACGTGCTCAGAAAGTATCACCTCATCCGAGAGATCATTGGAAGAGAAGATGTAAGAATATGCAAGATTCCAACGGAAGACAATGTCGCAGATCTGCTGACAAAGCCGCTAGCGAGGGTGAAGCATGAGGCTCATGCATGTTCCATTGGGATGCAGTACCTGGACGCCAGTAGCTAGTTTTAGTTTATTAATTATTACTATACTTTAATTTTTAAACAATAAATCATGTAAAGTTTTATTTCACAGTGTGATAGAAATAAATGGAGGTTTTAAATTCATGATTGTTTTAAAAATTAACTATTTTTCGCATATTTAATATATCCATGATTTGTGCAAAGTTTTTGCAAGAAATCTAAATTTCCGTAGCTACTTGTTGAAATGGGAATTTCAATAGGGAGCTTAATGCTATTATAAATGTTTGATGATTTATTCAAAGTAAAGAATAAAAGCACAAGAGTTGTGACCAAACATTTATAGATACTCATCAGAGTGTTTGAGTGTTGGAAGTGACCAGTTTCAAGTCTGCTTCATGGATCCCCAGTCATAAGCATTGACTTGATGATATGTTCCCCTTAGACCTGAGATATTTGGTTTGGGAACATAAGGACTATTGTACTCTTAGCGCGTTCTAACGCTGCACCGTAACAGGGTAGCCATACGGAACGTGACTAGATGCAGCGGAAGCCATGAATCCAAATGCAAGTAGTCAAGAAGGGATTTGCACCTCTTTACAAAAGAGAGATATTTCCGGGCCCCTTGACGATTAAGATTGGCAGAAAACGCGTGGCCACGCTCGGATAGAATAACAGGTGTTATTTAGTAATATCCGTTACTGTAGGCAATCAAAATCAGAGTCAAGAAATACTTGAATTAGAGAAATGACAAATTCACTTTAGAAATATCGTGTGCAAAAGGAATAAACCTGTGTACAAATTCAAGCGTGAATTGTATCTCTGGATATAAGAGATCTTATAATCTGGTTAACCTAAGTGTCTGGCTAGGGACTTCCTTAGGCTAATGGTAACAGTACAGTTACATGTCTGGCACAAGTGGGAGTCTGTTAGGATTGTGTGCAAGACAGTAACAGGGATTATCGTATTCAATGTTATAAGACACTAGTTGGTCACACTGCTACACACCCGATTTGAGACCGTTTGGATTATGTGTGTGAGAAATAATTAATTGATTTTAATTATTAAAAAGAGAGAAAGAATAAATAATTAGTTAATTAGTTAATTATTTATTAAATATACTTATTAATTAATCAGTTTGATTAAAAGATAATTATTATAAGGAGTTATATTTGGTTACGAACACTGCCTTATTTATCTTTATAAATAAAGGCTTAACCTGATAAACCAGTTACTTTTTCACCAAGAAAAATACCATCTCTCTCTCTCTTTCGGCCGGTCACACACACACAACCGGTTTTGTTTTTCCGGTCAAGTCCACGGCGGTCTAGCAGCCAGTCTCACGGTGGTGCCAGTAGCGGTGTACTCCCCATTCGCATTCCGAAGGATTTTTACCGAAAAGGTAAACCATTCAAAACCCCCTTAATTGTGTCTGTTAGGTTTAAGGATGGATCCATTTGGGAATCACTTTTTGTTATCCGCTGCACGTTAATCGCTCCTCCGATTCCCAACAAAAACATAAATTGAATTTGTAACTTATGGTAAATGAGTGAAGTGCCTTTTACCGGGAAACATTTTGCATTTGTAATCATATAGTAAACAACCCTTAAGGTGGCGTTTGGTTCGCAGAATGGAATCTGTTGGAATTGGAATCTGTCAAAGGAATTGGAATCTGAAGGAATTGGAATGGAATTTAACAATCTTTGACCATGCGTTTGGTTGAGAGGAATTGGAATTGGAATTTGTCAAAAAAAATTGAACATGTATGTTTAGTTCATTGAATATATGGTATTGGTGAGGGATGGAGGAGGTGGTGGAGACGGCGACGGTGGGTGGCAGTAACGGTGGTGGCGGTGGCGGATGGCGGTAATGGTGGTGGCGGTAACGGTGGTAGTGGGTGTGGCGGTGGCGGATGGCGGTAACGACGGTGGCGGGTGGCGGTAACCGCGGTGGCGACGACGGTAACAGCGGTGGCGGTGATGGATGGCGGTAACGGTGGTGGCGGGTGGCGGGTGGCGGTAACGGTGGTGGTGGCGGGTGGCGGTAACGATGGTGGCGGGTGGCAGTGGCGGTAACGATGGTGGCGATGGTAGTGGCGGTAACGGTGGTGGCAGTAACGGCGGTGGCGGGTGGCGGTAACGGCGGTGAAGGTAACGGCAGTGGCGGTAACGGCGGTGGCAGGTGGCGGTAACGGCGGTGGCGGTGGCGGATGGCGGTAACGGCGGTGGCGGTGGCGGATGGCGGTAACGGTGGTGGTGGCGGGTGGCGGTAACGGTGGTGGCTGCTGGTGGCGGTAACGATGGTGGCGGTGGCACTGGCGGTAACGATGGTGGCGGGTAGGTGGCGGTAACGATGGTGGCGGGTAGGTGGCGGTAAAGGTGGTGCCATGCCTTACTAAAACACCATCTTAAAAGACGGTAGGAAGGAATTGAAATTCCTTGCTAAAACCTAAGGAATTTACATTCCATCATTTGTGGAATTTGAATTCCTTCTAAAAATTCAAAAGATGAACCAAACGCAGGAATGGAATTTAGTCAATGGAATTGACCATTCCAATTCCTTCAAATTCCGCCGGATTCCAGCGAACCAAACGCCACCTAAGTGTTTGAAATATCATATATGAGCTATCGAGGTGGTAGTTATGTATCACACATAATAAGAATAAGAGTAAATTACATGATTGCTCAATGTGGTTTATATAAAAATCATATTTCCCTAAATCAAAATAAATATGGAAAACGTGCTCGTGTTCACATACCTTTGGTCTTTTTCTGTTAGACTGAGTTAATGCCTTTGGTTCCCTATTGTTTAGTGTATTTAACAAAATGTTTTAATGGAGTTAGGACAAAGGACTCACGGCTTGTGAAAATGTAAACTAAATGGATGTTTTTCAAAATTATTTTGATTTAGGGACGCACATTGTGATTTTGAGTAAACCACGTGAACCAAACATGCAATTTACTCTAAGAATAATATTGATGCACATCGTAAGTTTATGTACTTCATTTCGAATATAACTACTCATCAGGTTAATAACTTTTTTTAAATGAAAAGTTAAGGGGTCGTTTCTTAAACGTTTATTAGGTCACTTATCTTCCAAAAGTGTGTTTTGGCGGAGACACTCTAACCCCGGGTCCCATTGGACCGACGCCACTCTACCTCCATGAGCGCGTCCTTGGCAACCCTCTGTCCCGGTCTCCCGCAGCCGGTTGGAATTAAACCCAGGACCGTATCTTCCAAATAGTCCCCAAACTGCGAGCTCCATAGGCATTTGCGAGGTGGAGGTACCCATCAAATATTGAGTAGTTCAAGGATCGAACCCTTGACCTCAAGGAAGCCAAGGGACAATCTTACCACTAGCACAACAAGTGATATCAGATTAACATGGCATAGACTATGAATCTTACTTGAAAGAGGCATGACAACAACTTAAACAGGGTTATTATTGGATAAGTGAGAAAGAAGACTCTTTCCTGATAGCACTTACCGGGTAAGAGACACTTACAAAAAATCTATTTTGATGACGAACAATGTTACCTGAGAAGATAAAAGACTCTTAGAAAGCTAATCAATAAGAATTTAGTAAACAATCTTAAAAAAAATGGCTCAAATTTAATATTTGGATTTGCATGACATAACGTTAGGATAATGCCATTGGTTATGGCCCAACAATAAAAATGGCACACGAATGTTAAATATGTGGACCGAATTGGATAGGCCCAATATTATAACGGCCCACATACAATATTTTAAAGTCCATTGGTTATGGCCCAACAGCTTGGATTTAGAGATGGTTGGTTACTATACCAGGTTAATATGGTTAATATAATATGTAACAAATACAGTATTTTAAAGTCCATTTAAAAAAAAAATCAGTTTTTAAAGATCTTTTTTTTTAAAGTAAATGCATTATTTAAAATAAACTTCAATGCTAGATTTTTAAAGATCCTAGTTAAGAAAATTAGTAACGTTTTAATGCAAATGTATTTAAAAAGATACGTTCACATTAAAACGGGCTTAAGAAGAGGATAACTTACATGGCATAAGATCGATTCTTGGATTTATGGTTAGGACCAGGATCGATAAGATCGGAATCGAATAGTCCTGGTTCAACTTGAGAACAATTTTTGGTTGTCTCTATTTGGATTTGGTAGAAAGGTTGTTTTCACATGCTTGTGAAACAATGAAAGGGTGACACAAATGCAATTCCCATGAATCAATTATCCATTTTAAACCTCAAATTTAATCTTCAATTCGAAATGATGATAACTTTATAATGGCCCATTAAAAGATGTTGCATATGGTCAATAGAGTCATCATCACACCTACCTAGTACACATCCATTTTTTTATAACTCTAGTTATTCGGACTAGCTTATACGTACATTAAGGTTGCGTTTGATAAAATAAGTCAGTTTATAAGCTGGTACATATTTGGATGAACTTATAAGCTAACTTATTGAAACGCTAGTTGGAGTAGCGTTTCATAAGCTTTTTGTTGTACCCTGAGTACTCTTTTAGGTTATTTTACATACCCATAAGCTAGTTTTTGGCTATGTTTGGCAAATTAGTTGATAAGCTAGTTGGTAGCTGAAAAGCTAGCTGTTGACTGATAAACTAGCTAGTAGCTGATAAGTTAACTTATAAACAAATTATGTTTGGCAAAAGCTAGCTTATGGATATGCAAAATGACCAAACAGAATATATTGGGTTAAACAATTAATATTAATAAGGGTATAATTGAAAAAAAAAACTCCAAAAAACTACATCCAAGTAGCTTTTCAAAAAGCTGGCTTATAAGCTACTTTTTTATCCATCCAAACACGTACACACAAAAAAAACTAGCTTATATTATACTTTGTCTTTACCAAACAATGCCTTGTCAAACATAATTTATTCATAAGTTAACTTATCATCTATTAATTGACTTATTAACTTTCAGTTAACTTATCAACCAGTTTCGCAAACACAATCTAAATAGTCCAATAAGCCCTTGAAAAATAATTAGAGAAACCCAAATCTTGTATTTGTAGAACATTGACTGTTGGTTGTACAATTTCATTTTAATAAAAACAAAATCAAACATGTTTATTTAGTAGTATTAAAAAAATTAAACACGTGTGAATTAAAAAAGTGGCAACCATTTTCACTTTTTCTTAATAATCATAAATATGAGATGATGATGGCTAACCCACTAACTTTAAGACGAATTATTGGCCGGCACGTGTAAAGCCTCTGACCAAAAGTCAAAAAGTCAAAAGTCAAAGTTATTTTCCAAGAATTTTCTTCACTTCCGACCATCAACTTTTCCAACCCCACCACCACCGTCCACCCCACTTACGCCTGACAACCACCGCCTATATATACATACACAATTCCATGTATCTATACACCCATCACAACACACACAAAAACACACACACACACAGTTATCTTTCATCAACATATAACTAATTAATTAAGTTAAACAAGAACCTCTTACTTTCCAACAATGGCAGCTGCTTCATCTACTACTCTTAAATCAATCACTTCCGCCGTGAAGGCATCTCCGACCACCGCCACCACCGCCGCTCTAAACCGTCTCTCTTTCAAAAACTCCGCCGCCCTGCCGTCACCTTTTAAGAAACTTTCCGCCACCGCTGCTGCTTCCGGCGGGTGTAGATCGTTTACCGTCAAATGCCAGAGTAACCCATCGGAATCTTCAAGATCCGGTAAGCGCAAACACATTTTTTTTAACGGCAACCAAACACAGACCATGACTCAATCTTAAAAGGGTATCACTATGTCACAGACCCATGATCTTGACATCGCCACATGCTGACCACATGGGGGTTCGAACCCGGGTAGTCAGGGATAACATCCACTGACCCCCACGACGTTACCTTACCACTGGACTTTTTTTTAACGGAAAGTTAACACACACGATCCAGCGGTATCGGGCCTCCAATTGGGGAATTCCACTAATCCGCTGCGACCCGGCCCAATCTATGGCCGAACCCGACCGATAGGGAAGTGGATCCCATAGACTGAATCCTCCCATACCAGCCCGGAACTTGGCCCAAAGGACCAGATCTTAGAAATGTCACCCTGTAGGATTCGAACCCTGATAGTAGGGCTTTCACCGAACTCTTTTAAATTTCAAATAATTAATCACGTAAATTTATGGGTTCTTGATCTTTGATTGAACTAATGATTGATACCATGTTTTTTTTTCAGCAAAAGTGCATGAGCTTTGTGTGTATGAGATAAACGAAAGAGATCGTGGAAGTCCGGCGTATCTCCGGTTGGGTCAAAAACCGGTCAACTCGCTCGGTGATCTTGTACCTTTTACCAACAAGGTAATTTTGGTTTAGACTAAATTACAGTTTTGGTCCCTCTGGTTTGTTGTAAATCTTGGTTTTGGTTCTTATAGAAGTACTTATTACAAAAAAAGTTCCGTGGCCTGGAATAATGATCGGTTTTGGTTTTTCCCGTAAATGAAAATTAAAATATTGCTGTAAAGTTGCCATTTTCTCTACGAAGTATGAGGATTTCTTCTTATATTTTAAAGATAAAATGATTATTTACGTAGAATTGACAGAGGGAATTGAACTTTCGTTAAGGGAAAGAACTGAAATATTATGCATAAATGCTTGATCTTAGTTCCTTCTACTAACAAAAGTTAAATTCTATCCATGAATTCCCCCATGTAACTTCTACATGAAGGTAAAATAGTCATTTTATTTATGAAATATATACAAGAATTAAAAAACTCAGTATGTCATTGTCATCTCATATTTCAAAGATAAAATGACTATTAGGAGTACCGCAGGATGATAAGCCCTCCCAACCTGCACTGCCACATCAGCTCACTAGTACAAAAATTTACATTTGCCACGGTTAAAAACCGTGGCCATAGGCCTTTAGTCACGGTTTTTCATTTTTATCAAAGCGTACCCTATTCTCCCGTGACCATTGATACCCTTTTGGTCACGCTTAAAATGTGTCACCAAATGAAATGAAAAACCATAACCATAGCTTGAAAACCGTAGCTATAGACATATCCAATTTTTATGGTATTGGAGCATTTTACCTAAAACCGTGGCCATAAGTACCTTTTGCCACACAAACTCACATTAAACGTAGCATTTAGTTATCTTTTGGTCACACAATATAAAAAAAAACATGACAATAAACTATCTATAGCCACATAATTTTTTTTAATGTAGCCGATGATCGCTCTATAATCAAATATATTTTTTGACGTGGCCAAGGCTCGAACTTGAGACCTCATCTTTGATAAGGAATGGACCAACCACTAGGACAATATTGATTTTGTTAAAATTATCTCATTAAATATTAAAAACCATGGGCAAATTCATGACATATAGTTACACTTAATTTTTAGAAACGTGGCTATATGTATCTTTTTGGTCACGCACATAATAAAGAATAGCTAATTCAAGACATATAGTTACACTTATATTTTAGAAGTTTGAGTATTAAATGCCTTTTGGTCATGCGAAATATTAAAAATCATGACGTTTAACTATTTATTAGTCACACAATTGATTATGTTGAATCGTAGCTATTTGTCAGCTTTTAGTGACAATAGAATTATTTTAGTCTTGGTTTTAACTATATTAATAGCTACACACATTTCATATTAACTGTGACGAAATCATCACATATTGCCACGCTTCATACAATAAACCGTGGCTACTGGTTATCTTCTTGTCACACAAAATAATAAAACCATGACTACAAATACATGTGACTTATGGCAATGTTTTGCAAATTTTCGTGACTATATATATGTCTATGGCCACGATTTTTATATGTTACTTGCCACGACAAAAAAATTGTGGCCATAGAAACAATTTAGTCACGGTTTTGTTTAAACCATGACATTATGTTTAAACCATGACATTATGTTTAAACATGTTTTCTAATGGTCATGGTTATTGAGTTACATCGTGGCTAAAACAATGCTCCAATTTTATTTATGACTTTTAGTCACGGTTCTAGACCTAAATGTGACTAACATGAATTTCAAAACCGTGGCAAAAAAGCATATTTGTACTAGTGGCTCCACATCAGCCTTTTTCCAACCCTCTTATATATAAGCCCTCTGCAACCCTCTCCAACCTGTACCACAACCTTCTAAACCCTCTCACACAACACACACACAACTCAAGCGGGCAACAGCGGTGTGGAGAACGGCAAGCAGTTTCTTTGATTTTAATTCATCGTGATTTTTTTAAACGGCAAGCAAGCACACACGTTACCGCGCGAGGTATCCGGACTCATAAAGACACCTGACTAATCTACGACCCAACTTAATCAAGGGTACCACTTTGTGGAGGACCCATGATCTAGATATCGCCACATGCTTTACACGGGTTCGAACCCCGATAGTTAGGGATACCATCCGCTATAGTTGGAATATTACCTTACAATTGGGCTAGACATGTTTTGATAATTCATTAGGATTTTGGATTAATAAATATAAAAATTGTTCAAAATACAGGTGTACAGTGCGGATCTTAAAACGAGATTAGGGATCACGGCCGGAATATGCATTCTGATCAAGAACATGCCGGAGAAGAAAGGTGACAGATACGAAGCCATTTACAGCTTTCACTTGGGTGATTACGGCCAAATATCCGTTCAAGGAGCTTACTTGACAATGGAGGACACCTACCTTTCGGTCACCGGGGGCACCGGAATATTTGCCGGAGCCTACGGTCAAGTGAAGTTGCAGCAACTGGTTTTTCCTTTCAAGTTGTTCTATACTTTTTACTTGCAAGGTTTAGCTGCTGATCTGCCGGCGGAGCTGCTTGTAACCGCGGTTACTCCGTCGCCAGCGGTGGAGGCGTCGCCGGCGGCCAAGGCTTGTGAAGATGGGGCTGCCGGTCCTAACTTTACAGATTAATTATCGAAGGAGATTAATTTGGAGAAGTAGTCACCTTTTTTATTTTTTAGTTTTTTTTTCCATTTTCTTGGAGGCCATCAATTTCCATTCGTTTTCATCTCCACTTTTTGAGGAATAAAGTATCACTTGTGTTAAGATATTGCTATTTGAGTGGTTTGATTTGAATTATTAGAATTATATATGTAGATATGTTTGTGTTAGATAAAATTAGTGAATAGAATGTAAAAGAGGTTCATTATAATCCAACTTTGAATAATTTTCTTTTTGTTGAAAAGTTGAAATAAATGTCTACTTCGATATTTGGAACTAAAAAACCAAAACTATAATTTGTTTTAACTAAAAAGGTAAATTACATTAAAGTTGTTGACTAAATAACCCCTTTGTTCCCTAATTGGACCTTGGATTAAGATTTTAATTAAAGCATAACTTTCAAATTATTAAACCAAAACTATTAATAATAGATGAAAATCTGACGTTTCTTTTGGTTTGATGTCCGGTACATTCGCATGTGTTGCGTGTGCCCGGGACCGGCCTTGGGCGACATATCCGTTAATGTGGCGGGTGAAATAACCTCGTGGAAGAAACAAGTTGTCGAAAAATGGATTACAAAATGAAAAAAACTTGAACTCAAACACGAACAGTTAAAGCTCCAACAAACCAATGCATCAATCGAACAAGAACAGTTAAAACTCGAGAAAAACCAAGATGGATTTACAGCTACAACAACGATTTGAAAAAGACTTGGAGTATTATTACATAACCCCGCATGAACACCTTGAGGTTAAAGAATTGGCGACGACTTTGGCGAGCAAACAAAGGATTAAACGAACCCATAACTTCGAATTTTAGTTAAATGTAATTTGTAATTTTTAGTTATTTGTAATTTTTAATGTTTTGTGGTTTTAAGTTTTTTATTGTTTTGTGGTTTTAAATTCTTAATGTTATTTTTTTTAAATAATTAAATGTTTTTAAATAAAAGAAAACTAAGGCCATCCTTAATGGGGTCGGCACCAAGTCGGTACCAACCCCATGCCGACGGTAACATCAAAATTGTTGACCGGTAGAGCACCGGCAGTGGAGATGATCGGTGTCACCACACCGATGTGTTTGAAGCCCCCTCTCTCTATCTCTCTCTTCTTTCTCTCTCTCTCTCTCTCTCTCTTATTTATTTATTTATTTTTTTTATTCAATTAATTAGTGGGGTATGGTTAAGGATGGATTGGTATGGTGTTGGTAAGGTGTTGGTAAAGCTGATGTGGCGTTGATGTGGCAACAAAAATGAGGGGTATGAGGGGTACAGTTAAGGATGGCCTAAAGAGGTTGTGAGTGTGTCGGTAGTGGTACTTCAGTACTTGGTAGTGTGGGCTTATTGTTTTTTTTAGTAGCAAAATGGAAAATCTAATGTGAGAGTTTCGGCATGGTCATTATACTCTCCAAGAGCAACCCAAAACTTTAATAAAGAAACGAATATAATACAAGGACAAAGTCTCAAAGACTGAGACCGAAAACAGCAGGCCCCCAAAAACTAAGATTTGCAATATAGGCTTATTGTAAGTTTGTGGGTAAAGCTCGCTACGGAAGGCCTAAGGGGGTAGGGATAACAACCCCTTTTTTGTGTGAATTGTGATGTATGTGTTCCTATAATTTGTGGTGTATGTGTGTCCTATAATTATGGGCCATATTTTAAAAACTAGTTGTTCAATCAGTCCAATCACTAATTGTTCAATCGGTTTTAAGCATTTTTGTGTATTTTCAATTTTTATACATGCATATATATATGTATATATATATATATAATTAGGTTCAAATAAGAACTAATTCATTTTGTATGAACAAATGAACAATTTTGAATCACATGAGTGCACATCACATGTGACTCACATTTAATTTCTTTGTTCCTATGAATCGCGCCTAGTCATCTGCCGTGGATCTGACGTGGCGCCTAGTCATCCGCTATGTGTCGCGCTCTCGGCTGTCCTCACGTTCACAACCAAAAAGTGGTTCACATTTGAACCCACCCATATATATAACAAAAAATTTTGATGTTCGTTAGTTAAAACATTAAAAATACACATTATAATAAGTTACTACATCAAGTCGAATACATTAAAAAAAAAAAGTTCTACATCAATTCAAAAACATTTTAAAACTCAAAATAATAATTTTTTTAAACTTGTCAACCGGTTTTTTACCGGCTAGATCTACCAGTTCAACAAGTTTTATCAATAAACCAGTCGGTTTATTCCGATCCTTAAAACATCATAAAACCGATTACATGGGAATCCTCTCTTTACTGGTTTTCAGTTCAACCGGTTTAACTACCCGGTTCAACTTGGTTTTCACAACATTAATTAATTATGAGATGGATGAATTATTTGGCCGGCATGTGTAAAGAAAGTCTAACCCAAAAAAAATGGTCAAAAAGTCAAATGGTCAAAGTTATATCCAAGAAGTTTCATAACTTCCGACCATCAACTTTCCAACGCCCACCACCACCGTCCACCCATTTCCGCCTGACACCCACCGCCTATATATACATACACAATTCCATATATCTATACACCCATCACCACACACACAGAAACACACACAAAAACACACACACAGTTGTCTTTCATCACCATACAACTAATTAATTAAGTTAAACAAGAATCTCTTACTTTCCAACAATGGCAGCTGCTTCATCTGTTGCTATTAAATCAATCACTTCCGCCGTGAAGGCACTTCCGACCACCGCCACCACCACCGCCGCCGCCCCAAACAGTCTCTCTTTCAAGAATTCCGCCGCCCCATCGTCACCTTTTATGAAACTTTTAACCACCGCTGCTGCTTCCGGCGGATGTAGATCGTTTTCCGTCAAATGCCAGAGTAACCCATCGGAATCTTCAAGATCCGGTAAGCTCAAGTATTTTTTTTAACGGCAAGCAAACACACACCACAACCAAATCTTATTAAGGGTATAACTATGTGGCAGACCCATGATTTTGATATCGCCACATGCTCACCACATGGGGTTTGAACCCGAGTAGTCAGGATACCAGTCCGAAAAAGAGCCCGGGCCCGGTCCGATGAAAATCCCGGCTCGGCCCGGCCCGACCAAAGCCCGGGCCTAGCCCGAAGGGCCTAGCCCGGGCCTAGTTTTAGGAAATTTGAAAGCCCGGCCCGAAAATAAATCTATTTTTTATTTGTTTTATATAGTTTAGACTTTAGAATTATAAAATAAATCTAGTTTATATCATATATTATCATTATTATTGAAATTATAAAATAATTTAGTGTTTTTTAAGTTGGAAAAAGCCCGGTCAAACAAAGGCGCGAAAAGCCCGGTCTTTTCAAAGCCCGGCCAAAGCCCGGCCAAAGCCCGGCCCGGCCCGAGCCTGGTCAAAGCCCGGTCAAACAAAAGCCCGAAAAGCCCGGTCAAACAAAAGCCCGAAAAGCCCGGTCTTTTCAAAGCCCGGTCAAAGCCCGGCCCAGCCCAATTTTTGCCCACCTCTACCATCCAGGGACCCACGACGTTACCTTATCACTGGACTAGATATGCTTTGATCAAATTCTTTTAAATTTCAAATTATTAATCACATAAATTTATGGGTTCTTGATCTTTGATTGAACTAATGATTGATACTATGTTTTTTTTTTCCAGCAAAAGTGCATGAGCTTTGTGTGTATGAGATAAACGAAAGAGATCGTGGAAGTCCGGCGTATCTCCGGTTGGGTCAAAAACCGGTCAATTCGCTCGGTGATCTTGTTCCTTTTACCAACAAGGTAATTTTGTTTTTGACTAAATTGCAATTTTGGTCCCTCTAGTTAGTTTGTTGTATAAATATTGGTTTTGGCTCCTATGAAAGTTCTTATAACAAAAAACGTTTTGTAGTGTGCAAAAACAAAAATGGTTGGTTTGGGTTATTCCTGCTAATGAAAATTAAAATTGCGTTTTAAAGTTTCCATTTTATTTGAAAAGTATGAGGATTTCATGTTATATTTCACAGATAATATGATTATTTTACGTAGAATTAGCGGACGGGGTTGAACTTTTGTTAGTGGAAGAACCAAGATATTATGCAAAAATGCTTGGTTTTAGTTCCTCCTACTATCAAAAAATAAATTTTATCCATTAATTCCCAAACTTTCGCGTGCGTGTGTGTGTTGGTAGTCGTTCGTTGGTTGGATGCTGGTATGCCTTCCAAAAAAATGAGGGAAGATTAAAAAAATCAATATATGTCATCTGTTGGAGATAAAATGACCATTTTACCTTTATGTGCGATTCACATGAAGAAGTTAGCCGATAAAATATAACTTCCCATACACGAGATAAACAAAACTAGACATTTTTACATATCAATGAGGTTTCCTTACAACAAAAGTTTGGGTGGAACGAAAAACAAGAAACACAACAAACCAAAAGGACCAAAATTGCAATATCTTTTTTAAAATTTATTTGATCTTTTTTGAACGTCAAGCAAAAATACACATGTTCTCAGGGTATTCGGGTTTACAAAGGCACCCGACTATTTCCCGTCAACCACGACCCAATTAAATTAAGGGTACCACTATGTGACAGATCCATGATCTGGATAATATATAGCTCACCACGGGGTTTGAACCCAAATATTTAGTGATATTATTCACAGGAGGCTAGACATGCTTTGATAATTTGTTTGAATTTTCTTACCTATAATCCATTGGGATTTTTTATGTGCAAAAGATAAAAATTGTTCAAAAATATAGGTATACAGTGCAGATCTTAAAACAAGACTAGGGATCACCGCCGGAATTTGCATTCTGATAAAGAACATGCCGGAGAAGAAAGGCGACAGATACGAAGCCATTTACAGCTTTCACTTGGGTGATTACGGCCAAATATCCGTTCAAGGAGCTTACTTGACAATGGAGGACACATACCTTTCGGTCACCGGGGGTACCGGAATATTCGCTGGAGCGTACGGTCAAGTGAAGTTGCAGCAGCTGGTTTTTCCTTTCAAGTTGTTCTATACTTTTTACTTGCAGGGTTTAGCTGCCGATCTGCCGGCGGAGTTGCTTGTAACCGCGGTTACTCCGTCACCAGCGGTGGAGGCGTCGTCGGCGGCCAAGGCTTGTGAAGATGGGGCCGCCGGTCCTAACTTTACAGATTAATTATGGAAGGAGATTTGAAAAAATAGCCACCTTTTTATTTATTTTTTTTTTTCATTTTGTTGGAGGCCATCAATTTCCATCATTTTCATCTCCACTTTTTGAGGAATAAAGTATCACTTGTGTTAAGATATTGCTATTTGAGTGGTTTGAATTATTAAAATTATATATGTAGATTTGTTTGTGTTAGAGAAAATTAGTGGATAGAATGTAAATAGTGTTCATTATTAGAATCAATTTTCAACAAATTTTATTTTTGTTGAAGAGTTGAAGTAATTGTATTATGATAGATTCATGAGGTGCGGAAAGACCGAAAGACAAAACAAACTAGAACCAATCCAACTATAGAAGCAAACAAATCAAATGGATTTAGAGAAAGACTTGCACCTTAACGAAATCCAACCAAATGAGTGAGATCATCTTTCATGTAGAAGGTCTGCACTCAAGGCAATGCCTTTGAACACACGAGAATTTATGTTCCTCGGAAACATTTTTAAGTTGGCACTTGATTGCCACTATTGAGAAAAATTAACTCCAAATTTGTTGATTGTAAACTATGATTAAGATATTCCATCAATCAAATATGTTTATTAATAAGACCTTAGCACGTTTGCAATCGAGAATAACTATTTGTTAGAATCACCGATAAAGCATAACTAAAGCTTAGTGAGGTGTTCGGTTGTGTTTCTGTTATCTTGTAAGTCTTAGAAATAGACACAATACACTCAATAAAGTAGTAGAGGATATTTGACTATTTAAGATCAGTAATCAAGTGTGGTTTCTTTCATCTTGTATCAGAGCGAGCACATGGGTTTAGAGAAGAAAAGAAACAACTTTTGAGTAGAGATAAGTACAAGTTAAGTTGGCAGGTTTGAAGTCTATAAAAACCCACCACAATGTCTATAGTTTGAAAAATATTAATCCAACCTAAGTCAATAAGAAGTACATGCCAAATCGGATGGAGTGGTTTGGATTAATTTGTGTTAGTTGGGTTCCAACTTCCAAATTTGTTAAATATTACATAAAATGGTTTTAATTAGGGGTGTTCGCGGTGCGGTGCGGTGCGGATTAGAGCCAAACCCGCAAACCAAACCGCATATGCGGTTTGGACATTTTTTCAAACCACAAACCAAACCGTGCATGCCCGAAACCGCAAAATGCGGTGCGGTTTGATGCGGTTTTTGCGGTTTGTACCTAATATGTTGCATACAAAATGACAAACAAAGTTTCATGAAAAAAATACTTGGCAGTTTAAACTTCAAACAAAATACGTCGTGAAAATATGAAATATAAACACTTTCAAATAATAACTCCTAAGGAAACAATAAAAACTCCAAAACAATCGATTGAGCTTCAACTTTCAACTTTGATCAACTTCCGACTCTTAAGATTTTAAGATGAACCAGATGGATCGCGTATTTCTTTTCGGGTTAAACAATAATAGTAGGCAATTTATTACTTTTTTGTTTAAATATTTTTATAATTATCTTCTTAAAAGATGACATTATTAAACTATTGTAATAAATAATATGAAAGTCCCAAATCAGTGAGTAATCGAACAATGAATGCAATCACATAGATTAATTATCAAAGTAGTTGAATGATTTATTGAATGATCAAGGTATTACAAAGATATCTCTCGTATATGGCTCAACCTCATACAATGACCATTAACCCTAAACCTAAGGGTTACATAAGGTATTTATACCCTATCTATTAAAAGCCCAAATACAATAAAGAAAGCCCAAACTAATTACAAATCAGTTAAAATAAAGCCCAACAATTGTCTCCTCACTTGTGATCTCGGATACAATAATATTTGGGTCTAACAATCTCCCCCTTTGGATTCGAGATCACAAAAAAATTTGATGACAATTTTAGCCCCGAGACAATCATCCTCTTTTGAAACAATCTTCTGTTATGATCTTCACTTCAGTAAATCTTTTTCGGTCTTCTCGCTTGAAAACAATCTTCACTTGAATCAAACTTTGAATTAGAAATAATGTCAGATCAAATCATCTTATTTGATGTTTCTCCCCCTTTTTGGTGATTATGAGCATCATCATCATCAAAACTCTGCAAAGTTTGACCATCATCCCTTATGGTGAAGTTGGAACTGATACACCATCCGTCAAGCTGTTTATATCCCTGATTCAACAAAGAAAGCAGTAAGAAATGCCTGTAAGTAGCACGAAGCCACTCAGTACAACAGATGTACTTTGGAAAGAGCTTTGTTGATGATCGCTCCCCAGGACTTCCATTCAATCATCGGAGTACTTATGTATTCCTATGAATGTTTTGACAGATAAACAAATTTCTGTGTGCATTGTGTAGAAAGAATTAAGCACATAATGCTTTCTAAGGCTCAAAATGTGAAACCATATTCCACAGACTCAATGTGCATGAATGAAGTTCGAAGGTGGGGCGGACTTCCTTCTTTTTTAATATCTAAATCTTCCAAATGAGGATTAGATAGCTTATGTGTTGCGTCCCCGTGAATTATTGAAACATCGCTTTGTTAAGAAAGTGATGAGTGGCTGGTGGGGTTTAAGCAAGAGTTGGCATGGGTGATAACACCAAAATTATACATGTTTTGGTTGAGCTTAATTGTATGACTTTACCCCATTTCTCACCAATTTCTGATCATTTCACTCACTAAATGAGCTTATTATTGTTTATGTAGGAATTGGAGGCCGTGGAACGGAAAAGTACGAAAAAAGGCGAGAAAACGTGAAAAATGCACAAAGTCAACACAGTAGCAATCTGGCGTTCGCGAGTTTCTAAATCTGGCGCCGCTAAATTCGACAAAGTTGAAGACCAAAGTTGACCTAAGTGGTTGGCGCTGCCAAACCTGCAGTCTGGCGATCGCCAGATGGCCCCTGGACGTTTTCTTTTAAATACCAGCCTCCTCCTTCAGTTCAAAAGAGGATTTTCGGTACGGGTTATGAGGCAGAAACGAGAGTGAGAGTCTGAGTGGTGCCGATACGCTGCGGGAGTCGATCTTCGATCATCCATCGTTGTATTGTCGGTATCATGTCGATATCTACTATTGCTTTTGTTTTCGTTATGCTTAGTGAGTAGTTTTTAATAGTGGTACTTGTCGTGGTCGATGAACCATTGTGGATGATGATTTAATACTTAATGTTTATTGGTTTGTTTTTTATTGATTGAATGTGTGTTATGGTTCCATTCTGATTATTATTGTTTGGTTATTTGAACTCCTTTGGTTGGGTGTATCTGTTTGACCAAAATAGATAGACTCCGATAGGATAATCAACCTACCTTAACCTACCCTTGGACCAAGAGAGTTGTGTTAAGTGGTTACTTGGACCGAGAGTGACATGGAGGTAGAAAACCATACAATAGAATTAGGATTGAATTTCCGGTACTAGGTTGCCTGACAAACGACCTAAGTATTGGACTAGGAGGACCGAGACCTAGTTAAAGACCATAATCACTACATGTTGGGTGTCCGAGACTTAAATTCCTACAATAATCAAAACAACCGAACCCTTGGCCTGTTTAAATCATCCACTTGGGGATTCACTATACCATGATAAGTGCTACTGTTTTTCCTTCATATAGTTCTTAATTAATCTCTTTAATCGCTTTCTTAGTTAATAGCTAAATTAGTTGTCTTTTTAGTATTAAAACCTTTTTCATAAAAACCCCCCAAAAGCTTTAGGTTAATTAAACTGATCTAGACTTTAATCTACGATAACTTGACCGTGCCCAGTGGTAGATACGATACCTGGACTTTCCTACACTATATTACTCACGATCAGGTACGCTTGCCTGTATATGTGGTAAGACAGTGGCTAGGCATTAGAGGTTAAAACTTGTTACGCTTTTTATGTATAATAATTACCGCACCAAGTTTTTGGCGCCGTTGCCGGGGAACAGTAGTTGTTAGATTTTAGTCTTAGTTAGTTTTGTTAATCGATCCTTGTGAGGGATTATTTCCCTTGCAAGTTTTTCGCTTTCTAGTTTAATTAGTTAGTTATCTTTATTTTTAGTTTATCTCTTTGTTTCCCGCAAGTTGCCCGTAATCGTTTGTTGAGTTGTAAGGATGGCAGACGATCAACCCATGTGGGATAAGCGATCTGAGGTACAGTTTACCCCGAGATCCGCAATCAAGAAGACAGATGGTAAGGTGGAGAATACGAAACCGATGCTCATGATGACCGGAGAACCATCAAAGAAGAAGTGGACGGACATCTACACAAAGAAGTATGTGGAGAGCGATAGTGGAAGTGAGCCCGATTATGCCACGGATTACGACTCGGAAGGGTTCACCATTTCATTCGAGCATCTAGGACTTAAAGGACCCGTCGCTTCAAGTGATGATGAGGAGGAAGATGGAAAGCAAGGCGGATACGCGGAATTCGTGATTCCAAAGAAAGAAGATAAAGGCAAGGAGAAAGAGAAGGAAAAAGCACCGGAGGATGATCTCATCTACATTGCACCTATCAAGCATGATCCAGGGAGTTACAACTTACCTATTTCTTGTCATAAATTTAGTGGTCTTGCTTTGGTAGATTCAGGTGCCGCACTTAACATGATGCCTGTTGGTTATTGCAGGAAAATGGGAGTTAAGAAGATTCTGCCAACAGACTATCAATACCGAGGAGTGAATGGTTACATGACAACACCGTTAGGGATAGCGGAAGGAGTCCCGATTCGCATTGGCAAATTTGTCTACTATACGGACTTCGTCATAGCTAACCTTCGACAGAACACGGAGATCCCGATAATCCTCGGGAGATCTTTCTTGCACACCGCTCAAGTGAATACCGATATGCGAAACCAAGTCATGAGCTTGGGATATGGAGAAAATCGGATTTACTTTGATCCTAACGGAGAACCGGTTAGACACCTCGATGAACCGTATGAAGATCCTTCTCTGGCCTACAAGGAGAACATGAACCGGCCGTTACTCCCTCATGAACGTGGAAAGAAGACGGAGGATTTTCCGAACCTAATACGTCAAAAGGAGCAAACAACCAATGGGTCGGGACCCTCCAAGAAGGAGTACAGGAAGAAGAGAGGCCCGTCATCCCGACGTGCCAAGAAATGAGTCGAAAAAGGGGTCGAGCTCTAGACCCGTCCAAAAACGAAGCGCTTCTCGGGAGGCAACCCGAGCTTTTTCTTTCTTTTTGCATTTTTTGGTTTTTTGTGTGTGTTTTTATTTATGTTTTTGTTTGATATTTCTTAGGTAACCATATGGAAGGGATACGAACAAAAATCGAGCAAATCCGACGTGCGAAGGCAATTTTGAAAAGTTGGAAACAGTAGCCAACTCGCGATCGCCAGTTTCCAAATCTGGCGACGTGAAGTTGGTGAGGTTGGTACCAGGTAAACTTGTTCGAATCTCGCGACGCGAAGAGGACCGTTTGGCGACGCGAAAGTTTTAAAACTAGGGTACTTTTGAAAACTGCCTGTTTGGCGACGCGAAACCCTGGGTTTCGCGACGCCAAGTCGGGGCAGACGGGTTTTAAACCTGTTTTCTCACTTTTTCACTTCACCACAACCCTAAGTTTACTTCGGCGCCGCGAAATCCTCTCACGTCCTTGCGAAATCCGACCTTCTTGAGCTTCAATTTCATCATTCAACATGAACAAGGTATGTTTCCTAACTTTAATTTCATGAGGATAGCTTGATTTGGGAGATTTAGATCTTGTTTTGGGCATCACTGGTGTGCTTGTGCTTATATGGATTTGACATTGTTCTTGATACACCATTGATTGTTAGAGCTTATAGATTGATGCATGCCATATATTGTGATTGAAATCTTGTTCTAGCATGCTATTTGATTGTTTAATCTAGTGATTGTGGTTAATTGATAAGTGTGGGGATTTTGACAACATCAAAATCCCCCATTCTTGTTTAGCTAGATTTGTTTGTGATTGAGATTGGACTAAAAGTTCAAGTGTGGGGATGTTCCACATCCCCTTTGTGTTTGATATATGAATTTGATACTTGAACTTGTTAGTCGTGGAAGTGTTTGTCTCGTTTTGTTTTGACATGAATGAACCTTGTCTTGCATTTATTGGATAAAAATCATCTAAGATAATGGTATTTTGGTTTTGTAGAGACAAAGAACCCGATCGTCAACTTCCACCGCAACCAACTTCCGTGCACCGGATGGTAGTCACGTGTTCACCTATTTCATGAATGACCCAACTTTGAATGCCCCAAAACGGGAGGAGTACCAGGATACCGTCAACCGGCTTCTTGCCCGTCAAGTGCTAATTCCGAGGAGAGTCGATTGGGACCTTCTTCGATCAATGAGTTTCGAAAACAACATCAAGGCGATACTCGAAAAGCATGCCTATGACGAGGATAGCACCGAGTATTATATTTGCCATGCATGGGAGCGAGTCTTTGACATTGCCGAGACCCTCTATCGCGAGCTTATTGTTGAGTTCGTGGCCACATTCCGTTTCGACGCAATCAAGGCCCTTGAGGAGTTTCATCAGTCATGCATGACATTCCAACTTGGTGGAGTTTGGAGATCGCTATCTTTGGTCGAGTTTGCCGTTGCCTTGGGGATATATACCCAAGAGGAGGTTGATGCTCCCGGATTCGTGGAGTACATGTGGGCGACTTCGAAAAGGCCAGATGGTTTTGATCCTCAATTGGCTTGGGCGGGTCTAGGAGAAGGTGACTATGGTGGTAATCTTAAGGTGAAAGGTTTTCTTGCTTCTTCGGATCGACTTCTGCACCGTATGCTTATTCAAGCGGTGAATGCTCGTTCTTCAAGTGAGGAGAAAGTTTCGATTTATGATCTATGGCTTCTTGAGCAACTCACCACGAATGACAAATATCCGAATGCTCCGTATCTCATCGCCGTTCAACTTGCAAAAGGAAGTGGTTATCGAGAGGGTAGTCGAATGGTTGGTGGCCAGTACGTGACACTCTTGGCCAAGCACTTCGGTATCCTTACCGCGTGTGCCATTGCCTCGATGACGAACCTTGGGGAGATGGGATTGATCGACATGGACCAACTCCATGGCATGGGTGTAGCGAGAGTTGAGCACATGGTTGGAAGAGATTATAACGCATGGATCCACAATCCTCAAGCTTATGGGACGAGAAGTCAACCGAGGGGTCAACCGAGGAGTCAAGCAAGGAGCACGCATGAGATTGGTGGAACAAGTGGGACGAGTGCGGGAGAGCAACCGGCGGAATGGACAGCATATTCAGGTTACCAAGACTTGAGTAACCGACTCTCGGAGATGTCATTATCTTATGGCCGCCATCATCAACATGTGGAGTACAACACCGTGGAGGCTCTTCACCAAGCCAACTGGCAAAGTGGAGTGATGAACCAGATGGCCTCTCATTTCGGTATTCAACTGAATACCGCGTATGCTCCATCACCTTTTTGGCCATACTCCGAGGATGCTCCGCCCGGTTACCCGACTTACGAGGATTGGCAAAACCAACCTCGTGGCCCTTATTGATCTCTCTCTTGTAATCTCTCATTCGATATGGTTGTTTAAGACAATTTTATTTTTCTGCGTGGTTGTGGTTTGTTTTGGTTGGACAACTTTTTATTTTTGTTGGTTTGTTTAGGATTTTAAGTACTCTTTAATTGCTTTAGTTTGCTTTATTTTGTTTTGTTCGTTTTTACTTTTTCTTTTTTTCTTTTTGGTAGTAGATACAACGATCTATGACCTTTGATCGAGCACGATACTTGGAACACACTCTCAGATCAGAACAGATTTCGTCACATAACCCGGGAAGTTTCTCTTTTTCCCAATTACTCCATAATTGTTTTGATTGTTGCATTGAGGACACTACAAATTTTAAGTGTGGGGAGGGGGTTATGTAGACTTATCTGTTTAAATGGGTTCACTTTTTGCTTTATGGATTGTCGTTTTTCAAATTTTTGAAAGCTTTGAGATTTGACCCCAATTTTTTTTTTCGAAATCTGAGATTGTTTTTGAGACTGAGTTGATTGCATAGGAGAACACTGAATAAGATTAGTTGAGTAAAATGATGCCTTGGAATACTGATTACCATGAGTGCCTCACCCAATTCCTTTGAGAGATTGAGCCTTAACTGTTACATTTATTTATTTCATGAGGAATACCGACTTTGACCCAAGGTAGAACTTGTCATTTGAATGCTTGTCAAGACCACATAAGAGGAGTATTTATCACCATTGCACTGATAGAGGCCTTCGTTTCTAACCCTTTTAGCCTTCGTCAGATGATCTCATCATAAGATTGTCTGATTTGCCTAGCCTTTGATTGAAAAGTGTTCACCTTTTAACACTTCATCCCTTGAAACCATTTTGAAGCCTTAGCCTTTTCATTTCTTTACCCACTATACACTTTATCCTTTAGCCTAATTGTTTTATCTATCTTTTGGCCGTAACTTAAATTTGATTCTTGAGATGTTTTGATCCAATTTTTCAAGTCTGACAGTTTTTATGGGATTGAGATTTAAAAGAGCCCAAAAGCAACATAGTTGCTGCTCTGAAAAAAAAAGAGGAAAACAAAAGAGAAAATACTCATCCCAAAAGTTTCATTGTTCGAAAGTCAGATGGCTTCACTGTTTGGATCATTACTGATTGAGTTTTCAAGTTTTTGTTGCAAAACCCTTAGTCACTTATATATCCTTTATCCTACCCTTAACCCTTAGCCTAACATTACAACCCTAAAGTCCTCTTGACGGTTGACAACTTCTCAGTGGTGGAGATTAGATTTGGTGACAAGCTTATGCATGCGGGAATTAGTCGAGTATTGGTGTGATCACTTACATATACACTTTTACCCCCGAGAGATACACTTTATATGATTATTCATACTTTGTGAGGGTAAAAGGTTGATCTTGGTATCCGATTGCTTGATAAGTCTTGTTTGTGTGTTCGATTGTGTAAGTATGCTTTGTTCTCTTTGATGATCTTGGGTGGAGATAATTTTGGAGTTATCTTTCTTATCTTTCAGTCTTTTGATTGAGGACAATCAAAGCTTAAGTGTGGGGATTTTGATAACACCAAAATTATACATGTTTTGGTTGAGCTTAATTGTATGACTTTACCCCATTTCTCACCCATTTCTGATCATTTCATTCACTAAATGAGCTTATTATTGTTTATGTAGGAATTGGAAGCCGTGGAACGGAAAAGTACGAAAAAAGGCGAGAAAACGTGAAAAATGCACAAAGTCAACACAGTAGCAATCTGGCGTTCGCGAGTTTCTAAATCTGGCGCCGCCAAATTCGACAAAGTTGAAGACCAGAGTTGACCTAAGTGTTTGGCGCCGCCAAACCTGCAGTCTGGTGATCGCCAGATGGCCCCTGGACGTTTTCTTTTAAATACCAGCCTCCTCCTTCAGTTCAAAAGAGGATTTTCGGTACGGGTTACGAGGCAGAAACGAGAGTGAGAGTCCGAGTGGTGCCGATACGCTGCGGGAGTCGATCTTCGATCATCCGTCGTTGTATTGTCGGTATCATGTCGATGTCTACTATTGCTTTTGTTTTCGTTATGCTTAGTGAGTAGTTTTTAATAGTGGTACTTGTCGTGGTCGATGAACCATTGTGGATGATGATTTAATACTTGATGTTTATTGGTTTGTTTTTGATTGATTGAATGTGTGTTATGGTTCCATTCTGATTATTATTGTTTGGTTATTTGAACTCCTTTGGTTGGGTGTATCTGTTTGACCAAAATAGATAGACTCCGATAGGATAATCAACCTACCTTAACCTACCCTTGGACCAAGAGAGTTGTGTTAAGTGGTTAGTTGGACCGAGAGTGACGTGGAGGTAGAAAACCATACAATAGAATTAGGATTGAATTCTGGTACTAGGTTGCCTGACAAACGACCTAAGTATTGGACTAGGAGGACCGAGACCTAGTTAAAGACCATAATCACTACATGTTGGGTGTCCTAGACTTAAATTCCTACAATAATCAAAACAACCAAACCCTTGGCCTGTTTAAATCATCCACTTGGGGATTCACTATACCATGATAAGTGCTACTGTTTTTCCTTCATATAGTTCTTAATTAATCTCTTTAATCGCTTTCTTAGTTAATAGCTAAATTAGTTGTCTTTTTAGTATTAAAACCTTTTTCATAAAAACCCCCCAAAAGCTTTAGGTTAATTAAACTGATCTAGACTTTAATCTACGATAACTTGACCGTGCCCAGTGGTAGATATGATACCTGGACTTTCCTACACTATATTACTCACGATCAGGTACGCTTGCCTGTATATGTGGTAAGACAGTGGCTAGGCATTAGAGGTTAAAACTTGTTACGCTTTTTATGTATAATAATTACCGCATCAATGGGCCACTGCCTGTTTCAATGATAGTCACCAAAGAATTGTGAACCAATCAACATATGTGGTTGCCCAGTTTAGAAGTGGTTGGTGCAGAGTTCTGATATTCTTTTAACTCTGTTCTCACACCCTCTAAGTCTTTTTAAATCTCACTTCTAACCAAACTCTAATTTTCATTTTGCCGCTCAACTCAATGAGAAAAACTCAATCCCATGAGTTATCTCCCCCACTCTATGATGTAGACCCCTTTCCCTCATTCACTCAAGGATTACTTCTTGGGTAGGGCTACCGACTCTGGCAGTCCATAGAAGTACAAGTAACCTTACACATTGATCCCAAAAAAAAATCCTAAACATGGAATCCATTGATCCCAACAGGTGAATCAATTTGCCTTTTGGAAGAAGGCTCTTTAGATATGTGAACGATGTCTGATAGATCAAATAGTGTAGAATATGTTCGTGAAAGGCTCAAGTTCATGAAAAATAAGGATGATATCCATATGAACGAGATATGGATATAGTTTAAATGAAGACCGTTCATTCAACAAAAATCTGATGCTCAAATAAAACTTGGAAAGAAAACGGGAGTATTACCATCGAAAAGTGTTAGTATGAGACATGGTAATAACAATATCAATAAGAAGTTGTACCAGTGTGAATGAATACTTGAAAAGTATATGAGAAGATAATACGCAAGTATTAATCTTCGGAAACACACGGTCAGAAAATAATGCTTTTAGCTCCCCCTCAAAAGATGATCTCATTTTTGGAACTCCTCCTGAAATGATGAACAACTTTTAGATTACACAGTTAAAGAAAAATCAAATAAACATTAAAGCTCCCCCTCAACATGTTATTTCATGTTCTTTAATGTGCGAGTTCTGAACTGTTGTATTCAGAAGTCATAATCTTTAAAGACCGAGTTCTAAACTGAGTGTTTAGAAGTCATTTTGTTTGCAGACTCTCCCCCTTGAATAATCCAAATTAGCACATGATAACCTGCAAAAGAAAATCAAACTTCTTTTGGTACCCAACGGAACTTGGGTCCTTGTTTGTTAAGTGTAGCTGATTTATATGAAGCAATGTAATAAGATCCATACCAATTATCAACCACATCCTTCTTGACCGAAACAATTTGTTCCACGATAAGAACCATAAGTTTTCTTTTGTGAAAGCCTGATAAGATCATTTCGAGAATAAACTATACAAGGCTTAACAAAAGATTTATAAGTGAAATTATGGTTCTTTTGACTAGGGGATATTGAAACAAAAAGATTATTACCTTTCTTGAAACGATCATTACCTGAATTATATCCTGAATAATTGAAGAACAAATTTGAAGGACACATCGGATACTTCTTTGGGTAGCTATCTGCATGTGAATACATTGAAGAACGGATTGAACTTTCAAGTTCTTTCACTTTAGCAGTTAGCTTATTTTTCTTTGCATCAATCAGATTGAACTTCATCTGCAAATCCGATTTTACCCTCTGTTCCTTCATTATATCAGTGGATAGTCCAACTAATTTGCTTGTTAGCTTCTTCATTTCAGACTCAAAAATCTTTCTCTCTGTCTCAAAGTCTTTCTCGGCGACTTTAATATTTTTAGGTGATTTACTATTCACCTTTGCACTATCTTCAGAATCCTTCTCTTTTTGAAGATCAGAAACTTTCTCAGCGAGTTTGGACAACTTCTTCTCATACTGTTCTCTTTCAAATCTAAATCTGTTTCTTTCGGTAACAAGGATCTTTTCAAAATCTGAAACTTGCTTTGAAAGTCTTACGTTTCTTGCTTCAAGATTTGTCCTTTCTCTGAGATGATTTGTACAAGTTGACTCACTTGCACTTAAATCATCTTGCAAATACTTTACAAGCTTCACAAGTATCTCCTTCTCGGCATCTCTTTCCTTTTCAAGAGTGCCTTTAACCTCAAGATCAGAAATTGTCATGGAAAGTTCAACAATTTTCAGTTCAAGATCACTCTGCTTCTTATTAAAGTTTCTCTCTTTCTCTTCAAGAAATTGTTTTTGTTTTTCAAAACGAGTTTTTAAAGAATCAATCTGTTTTTCTTTTTCAAGAAGAGTGACATTTAGAAAACTGATCTTGTTCTGAAGATTGTCAAAATCCGACAACTTGGCCTTTAGTTTGGCAATTTCCTTGTCACACTCATCATTAGATGTGAATGTTGTAGACCTGAAAGTTTCTATGTTTGATGAGTTACTGCATGAATTCATTTTTGAACCACCATTAACTGAATCTGTACCGTCATTAGACGAGCTAGAAACAACAGGAACTGGTCTGGTAATGGTGTAAACAATCTTCCCTCCTTTAAAAGTAGTTTTTGCTTCAGAAAAACTCATTCTTTCGACAGCTTCACTGATTGATAGGGAGATAAAGACAAAAATCTTGCTTGGTTGTGGCGATTTAAAAAAATAACACAATAGGTTTTGAGCACAAACAGTTAAATATCGAACTAGGATTTTGTGGAAATCAAATGTTGAAACCCTTGGATTTTGGAAATCCGATGTTGAAATCCAAGAGAAGTTGGATTTTGGAAATCCGATGTTGAAACCCAAGTGAAGTTGGATTTTGGAAATCCGATGTTGAAACCCAAGTGAAGTTGGATTTTGGAAATTTGATGTTGAAACCCAAGTGAAGTTGGATTTTGAAAATTCCAAGTTGAAACCCAATTGAAGTTGGATTTTAGAAATTCAAAACCCAAGTGGACTTGGATTTTGATGATGAAACCAAGTGGACTTGGATTTTGGAAGTGGACTTGGATTTTGAAAATCCGATGGTGAAACCCAGGAGGACTTGGAAATCCGATGATGAAACCCAAGTGGACTTGGATTTTGGAAATTCGTGAAACCCAAGTGGACTTGGAATGGTGAAACCCAAGTTTGCAAAATCCAAGTGTGCAAAATCCAAGTGTCCAAAATCCAAGTATGCAAAATCCAAGTGTGTAAAATCCAAGTGTGCAAAATCCAATTTCCAACTTTTAGAAATCGACAAGTTCTTGGAAATCCAAGTGGACTTGGGTTTTGGAAATCCAAGTGGGCTTGGTTTTAGAAGTCGATAGTGAAACCCAAGTTGGAAATCCAAGTTTGTACCAAGTCGTGTGCAAAATCCAAGTGCGAAATCCAAGTGCAAAATCCAAGTGCAAAATCCAAGTACAAAATCCAAGTGTAAAACCTAGTGTAATCGGCGCAAAACTTAGGTGTGAAATCGGCGCAAAAATCCAATCCTTTGAAGGTTTATCGAACAACCTTCAAACAATCTCAGAAAATTGATTTTCAAAAGATAATAAAACAAGTTTTAATCAATCAAACCTCTTATAAAACACAAACCTAAAAGCTTTCTACAATCAATTTTGTAAAAACACTCAAAACCTTTAGAATGAAAAATCTTACCCAGATGTTTAGTCGCACAATAATCAAGAAGTTTTCTGCCCAAATCTTCCTGCTCTGATACCAATTGAAAGTCCCAAATCAATGAGTAATCGAACAATGAATGCAATCACATAGATTAATTATCAAAGTAGTCGAATGATTTATTGAATGATCAAGGTATTACAAAGATATCTCTCGTATACGGCTCAACCTCATACAATGACCATTAACCCTAAACCTAAGGGTTACATAAGGTATTTATACCCTATCTATTAAAAGCCCAAATACAATAAAGAAAGCCCAAACTAATTACAAATCAGTTAAAATAAAGCCCAACAATTGTCTCCTCACTTGTGATCTCGGATACAATAATATTTGGGTCTAACATAATATAACTAAAAATTACAATATAATTATACACACACACACACACACACACAATATATATAATATAACTAAAGTGCGGTGCGGTGCGGTGCGGGTTGAACCGCGGTTTGGACACTTAAAACCCGCAAACCAAACCGCAATATGCGGTATAAAAAATTACAAACCGTAAACCATACCGGCAAAGGCTTGAAACCGCACGGTTTGGTGCGGTGTGGGCGGGTTATGCGGGTTGTGCGGTAAAATGAACACCCCTAGTTTTAATCTAAGAAAATATGTTAATCAACAACGAGTGTTTTGGATGTCTCCAACTTCGATATTTTGCTTTTTACTTAAACTATAAGACTATAACCAAGCAGAGATCAACCCCACTAGGCTCAATTCAAATCAAAGATACTCATCTTGTTGTTATTTACTAAATTACTAATCAAATACATGAGCAATATTTTATTTTGTAATTTGCAAAATTTTGTTACTAAGTCATCAATCCAATCATGTACATATAATTTTCTTGTTTTCTCATAAGAGTATTCATTGGTAATAAGAAAGTCAACAAAGTTATTAGAAGTGTGCAAGTTATATTAACTGAATTAAAAATATTTGAACAACTCAACCTGATGTTTATGATTTAAAAAATCTCAATCCAATCTAATCAAAATTATATGACTTTATAAGTCAAGTTGGTCTCATTTTCATATACCCCTAAGTGTACGTACTCAAATACAATAATGATATTGAATATTAAATCTTATAGGAAACCGAAATTGATTATGAGGAAACCGGTTTTTTTAAAAACCTATTCGGTTTAAATAAAAATTGGTTTGAACTTTTTTAGTTGACCAATTCTTTTACCTGTTAAAAAACCAGTTCCAAAAAAATCCGATTAAAAACCGATTTGAATTTATATAATTATATGTATTTACATTTGAACTTATATATAATTATATGTATTAACATTTGAATTTATGTTTTTATCTATATATAATAAAAGAGTAACTGATTTGACACGTGTCGTGCTCTGGTGAGCCGAATTGCCACGTGTCGCGTTCTGGTGAGCCGGTTTCGGTTATCAAAACAATAAATAAAATAATGTAAAAGATAAATACCACTTTCAAAAATCCTCTACATAATTAAATCAAACGGTTTAAAAAATCCTCTACATAATTAAATCAAACCTTTTAATCCAAACTATAGATAAATATGAAAACAATAAATAAAATAATGTAAAAGATAAATACCACTTTCAAAAATACATAATTAAATCAAAGGGTTTAAAAAATCCTCTACATATATCTATCTATATATAATAAAAGAGTAACTGATTGACACGTGTCGTGCTCTGGTGAGCCGAATTGCCACGTGTCGCGTTCTGGTGAGCCGGTTTCGGTTATCAAAACAATAAATAAAATAATGTAGAGCCGGTTTCGGTTATCAAAACAATAAATAAAATAATGTAAAAGATCAATATCACTTTCAAAAATCCTCTCCATAATTAAATCAAACGGTTTAAAAAATCTTCTACATAATTAAATCAAACCTTTTAATCCAAACTATAGATAAATATGAAAACAATGAATAAAATAATGTAAAAGATAAATACCACTTTCAAAAATACATAATTAAATTAAACGGTTTAAAAAATCCTTTACATATATTTGTGTAATATTTAATATAATCAATACACGTATTATTATTTTTCATTGGTGATATAAAGAATTAAAAATATTCTCTCTATTTTCAAAGTACAATTTTCTAAGAGTTTTCCAAAATATAATATATTTATTTAGTTTAACATTTAAATTAATTCATTTATTAAAATGATATAGATATTTCTTAAAATTATGATATTATAATTTATTATTGTTATAGGAAAAAGGGATAAAGATAAAAGAGATTTATAGACCTCAATCACAATCACAATCACAATCTCAATCTCAATCTCTCAATCACAATCTATAAATACCACTTTCAATCTCTCAATCTCAATCAATTGCTGCAACTCTCTTAATTAAGCCACTACCAATTACACATACACACACAAAGATAATTAGTCAAACGCTCTTTAATTTTTATTTTTTCCTACACATGATGATATGATTATGATAATTTTATTCATGTTTATAGTCCAAGTTGAAGTTGTTGATTTCTCGTATGTGACTTTGTATTTATGGTCATTAATTTGATATCAATTGAATTAAATTAAAAATAAATAAAGTTTATAGTTTTTTTTTTAAATAAAATTAATGTATTTATAGAAAATAATATTGATGTTAAAAGATCAATAGCATAACAATTCATATTTGTAATATAAGGTTTTTGGCATAATTTAATTTTTTGAAATTATCTCGTGTATTACACGGGATCAAAACTAGTTTATATAATATATGTATAAATTCAATTTTTTATATAATTATATGTATTAACATTTGAATTTATTTATTTAATTTTTTTATGTATTTAATATTTTGGACCAACTTAAACTTACTAAATTAGTAATTACTAAGAGAAATTATTTTTCCTCCTACTTTTTTAGCCTACTCTTTGTCTACCCACTTCATCATTTGACAAGTGTAATGCACTTATTCTCTTTCTTCATATAATTCATAAATTTGAACACTTGTCATATGATGAAGTGGGTAGGAGGAAGAGTAGGCTAAAAAAGTAGGAGGAAATATAATTTATCAATTACTAATACTAGTTAAACTATTACTATTGGTTTTTTATGTTTCCAATGCAACCGGTTTCAAGCATTTTCAATTTTTTTTACATGTATAATATATGTATATATATAGGGTTAGGTTCAAATGTGAACTCAATTTTGGTTGTGAACGTGATGACGAATGTCAACCACACATCTTTGGTTACGGTGGACGCAATCACGGAGGATTGACATGATTCATGGAAGGGTAGAGATTATTAAAGGAGAGGACCCGATCATAGCCGACTTTATTGACTGGATGAGTAGTTGAGATTCGTTCTCATGTTCACAACCAAAATTGAGTTCACATTTGAACTTTCCTCTCTCTCTCTCTCTCTCTCTCTCTCCTCTCTCTCTCCTCTCTCTTTATATATATATATATATATATTAGGGAGATTCATACAAGAACAACCTAATTTGCAAGAACAAATGAACCAATGAATTCAAATGTGATTTTGTGCTGCGATGGAAAAAGCGTGTGTAGGCCACGCTCCGACAAGGCGAGTAGGTGAGCCGCGAGTGGGCGTTCATGCACAAAATCACGTCTGATTTTGTTGGTTCCTTCATTCTTGCAATTTGGTTTTGTTCTTGTTTGAACCTAATTCTATATATTATTAGGTTCAAATGAGAAATGGTAAAAAAAATGAGAAGTGGAGAAGTGATCTCCACCACTCATCCGTCAATAAAGGAGGCTTTGATCGGTCACCCACCTTGAATCGTGGCCACCCTCCGTGAATCGCGTCCTCCATGACCAGTCAAAGTCCTTTTTATTGATCGGATGAATTGTGAGAATCAGTTATCTATTTCTCATTTTCTTAGCACTTCTCATTTGAATCTTTTTTTTTTCTCTCTCTTCTCTCTCTCTATATATATATATATATGTAGAGAGAGAGAGAGAGAATTTGATATCCACAAATTAAAACATTAAAAATACATATTATAATAAGTTAGTACATCAAAAAACATTAAAAAAAATAAACAATAACAATTTCTACATCAATCCAAAAACATTTTAAAATTAAAAAAATAGTTTTTTTAAACTTATCAATCAATTTTTTACCAATTAGATCCACCGATTCAACCGATTTTATAAATAAACGAGTCGAGTATTCTTAAAACATCATAAAACCGATCCCATGTGAACCAATATTTTTTTCCCGGTTTAATGGTTTGGTTCAAGTTCAACTTAGTTTTTAAAACATTAGTTATGAGATGGATCAATCATTGGCCGGCGTGTATAAAAGTATCTAACCCAAAAAAGACGGTCAAAAAGTCAAAGTTATTTCCAGGAAGTTTCATAACTTCCGACCATCAACTTTCCAACGCCCACCACCACCGTCCACCCATTTCCGCCTGACAACCACCGCCTATATATACATACACAATTCCATATATCTATACACCCATCACCACACACACAGAAACACACACAAAAACACACACACAGTTATCTTTCATCACCATACAACTAATTAATTAAGTTAAACAAGAATCTCTTACTTTCCAACAATGGCAGCTGCTTCATCTGCTACTCTTAAATCAATCACTTCCGCCGTGAAGGCATTTCCGACCACCGCCACCACCGCCGCTCCAAACCGTCTCTCTTTGAAGAACTTCGCCGCCCCGTCGTCACCTTTTAAGAAACTTTCAACCACCGCTGCTGCCTCCTGCGGGTGTAGATCGTTTACCGTTGAAAGTCAAATTAACCCATCGGAATCTTCGAGATCCAGTAAGTACAAGCTCTTTTAAGTACAAGGGTTGTAACGCACTGGTTGAGGTCCTGGGGACGTGGTGGGATATCCCATTTGCTCGGGGTTCAAATCCTGACACACACAATAATTATGATTAGTGACTTACTGATATCTAATAGTCATAAATTGTCGGAATTAGTCTTCTAAAAAAAGTACAAAATCTTTTATATTTCAATAATTCATCACAAATTTATGGGTTAATTCCTGATCTTGATTGAATTAATAATTGATACTATGTTTCTTTTCAGCAAAAGTGCATGAGCTTTGTGTGTATGAGATTAACGAAAGAGATCGCGGAAGTCCGGCGTATCTCCGGTTGGGTCAAAAACCGGTCAATTCGCTCGGTGATCTTGTTCCTTTCACCAACAAGGTAATTTTTTTCTAGACTAAATTACAGTTTTGGTTCCTCTTGGTTTCTGTTCTTATTACAAAAAAAGTTTCCTATCTAGTGTGCAAAAATGATTAGTTTTGGTTCTTTTCGCTAACAAAAACTAAAATTGCATTGTAAAGTTGTCATTTTATCTATGAAGTATGACGATTTAGTCTTATATTTTAAAGATAAAATGATTATTTACAAAGAATTAACGCATAGAGGTGAACTCTTGTCAGTAGAAGAACCAATATATTATGCAAAAATGCCTGTTTTAGTTCCTCCTACTACCAAAAATTAAATTCTATCCATTAATTACCCGTGTAACTTCCGCATATGGAAAAATAGTCATTTTATTTATGAAATACAAGGAAAGTTAAAAAAAATCAATATATATATATATATATATATTATCGTCCCATATTTTAGAAATAAAATGACTTCCAATTAACCTTTATTTACAATGCATACGGAGGAGTAAGCGGATGAAATCTAACGTTTGTACATGTGATAAACTAAAACCATACATGTTTACTTATCATGGGGGTTTTGTTACAACCAAATTTTGTATGGACCAAAAAAGAAGAAAAACAACAAACCACAACGACCAAAATTGCAATCTCTTTCTTTTAATTTCCTTGATTTTTTGTTAAACGGCAAACAAACACACACATTCCCTGGGGTATCCGGGCTCATAAGCACATCATATGACAAACTCATGATCTAGATATCGCTAAATGTTCTTCACGAGGTTCCAATCAAGGTAGTTAGGAATACCGTCTACTGACACCCTCTTGGGATATAATCAGGGGCGGAGCCACGAGGGCGGCAGAGTAGGCAGTTGCCCCCCTAACATTTTAAATTTTTCTTAAAAAAATTTATATATTAGGCATATTTGGGTAATTGCCCCCTTAAAATTTTAAAATTGAAACTTATATATTAGGGATATTTGGATAATTTCCCTCTTAAAAATTTAAAATTATGATTATCATTGACATTTTGGAGGTTTTTTGTGTATAAAAAAACAATTTTCTAGAATTAAATTGTTGTTTAGAGTTTGCCCCTCCACAAAAAAAAATCTGGCTCCGCTCCTGGATATAATGTTACGTTAGCACTGGCCTAGACATGCTTTGATAATTTCTTTGATTTTAATTGCTTTAATTCCGTTGGAATTTTTGATAGAGATTAAAGTTGTTCAAAAATACAGGTATACAGTGCGGATCTTAAAACGAGATTAGGGATCACGGCCGGAATATGCATTCTGATCAAGAACATGCCGGAGAAGAAAGGCGACAGATACGAAGCCATTTACAGTTTTCACTTGGGTGATTACGGCCAGATATCCGTTCAAGGAGCTTACTTGACAATGGAGGACACCTACCTTTCGGTCACCGGGGGCACCGGAATATTCGCGGGAGCCTACGGTCAAGTGAAGTTGCAGCAGCTGGTTTTTCCTTTCAAGTTGTTCTATACTTTTTACTTGCAAGGTTTGGCTGCCGATCTGCCGGCGGAGCTGCTTGTAACCGCCGTTACTCCGTCACCTGCGGTGGAGGCGTCGCCGGCGGCCAAAGCTTGTGAACATGGGGCCGCCGGTCCTAACTTTACAGATTAAATACCAATGGAGAAGTTAGCCACCTTTTTCTTTTTTTTGTTATTATTTCTTTTTCATTTTGTTGGAGGTCATCAAGTTCCACCATTTTCATCTCCACTTTTGGTGGAATAAAGTGTCACTTGGTAAGATATTGCAATTTGAGTGGTTTGAATCATTAAAAATATATATGTAGATTTGTTTGTGTTAAGAGAAAATTAGTGGATAGAATGTAAAAAAGGGTTCATTAGAATCAACTTTGAATATTTTTCCTTTTTGTTGAAAAGTTGAAATAAATGTTAAAATAAAGACTACGTTAGATCTATGAGAGTGCGGAAAGACAAAACAAACTAAGTCGAACCCTGAGAAAGGAACGACTAGAAGCGACCCAACTATAGAGGCAAACAAATAAAACAGAGTTTGTATAAGACTTATCTTTCATAAAATCCAACCAAATGAGCAGAATTATCTTTCATATAGAAGGTCTTCACTCAAGGCAAATAGGCAATGCTTTTGAATACATGAGAATTTATGTTCCTCGTGATTAAGTATGTGACAATCCATTAACAACTTGTCAGAAACATTTTAAAGTTGGCACTTGATTGCCACCGTAAAAAAGAATTAACTTTAAAGTTGTAGAATGTAAACTATGATTAAGATAATTCCACCAATTAAATATGTATACCCATAAGGCCTTAGCTTGTTTGTAATCGAGAATAATTATTTGTTAGAATTATTGATAAAGCGTAGTTAAAGCTTAGTGGCGTGTTCGGTAGTGTTTATGTTATCTTGTAAGTCTTAGAAATGGATACGATAAACTCAATAAGTAGTAGATGATATTTGACTATTTAAGTGGTTTGTTCTCCGTTTTTAATTAAGTGCAGTTTCTTTCATCTCGTATCAGAGTGATCACATGAGTTTAGAGAAGGAAAGAAACAACTTTTGAGTAGGGTGAATACAGATTAAGTAGGCGGGTTTGAAGTAATATGAACCACCCACCAAAATGTCTACCATTTAAAAAATATATATCCAGCCTAGCTCAATAAGAATTACAGGCCAACCCGAATTGTGTAGAGTGGATTAATTTGGGTTAGTTGGGTTGCAACTTTGTGAAATATTACAAAATGGCTTTAATCAAAGAAAATATGTTAATCGACAATGATCTTTTTGTTTATTCTATAACTAAGCAAAAATCGACCCCACCACCAGGCAGGACTCAATTCAAAGTCCAAGATACTCATCCTGTTGATGTATATTGGCTAAATACATACGTAATATTTTCATGTATAAATTGCTACCTTTTGTTATTAAGTCATCAATCGAAACCATGTACCTATGGTTTTCTTGTTTTCTCATATGCATATTCATAGATCATAGATAATAAGAAATTCAACAAAGTTTTTAGGGTGTGTCCTTTATGAATTATGCCGATCGATTTAAAAACATTTAAACAACTCAACCTAAGTTTATGCTTTAAAAAAATCTTAATCCAAGTCTAACGTAAGCTATATGACTTAATATGTCAGGTTGGTTTCATATTTATGTACCCCTACTTTTGAGTGCTCAAATACAATAATGATAGTGAATACAAAGCCTTAATTTAATACTAGTTGTTGAATTTAACACTTATTTTGAAAAAAGTTTGTTGTAAAATACCATTCTATATAAAAATCGTCATTTTATAAAAAGTTTGTTGAAAACTTTAAAGCCATTTTTTTTAACCTCTATCCACCATCCACCATGGACCTCTATTTGATTTCAAGTGGTCTATTTGATTTCATCACTTGAAGGCCTTGATCTCTAGCATCATTTACTACAAATTGTTAAAATGAATATTGTCAAAAAGTTTGATTGAGAAATAACATCTTATAATTTTTTTTTTAATATCATAATCTTATAAAATGATTCCAACAAATTTTCTGGAAGTTATGTTATAAAAACTTTCTTTCAAATTATATAATTTTGCATAAAAAAATGTTGCAAATTTAATACATAATTTGTTAAAATTATGATTTTATTGTTGCAAATTTAATACATAGTTTTTAAAATTATGATTTTATTGTTGCAGATTACAGTATTATTTATATAAGTTGTGTTTAAGATGTACTTATTTTAAAGTTTGTTGGGATATTAATGTATTAAATATTTTGATAATATAATTTAGTAAAAAATTTAAAATAACGATTTTGAAGTTTAATATATTAAAGATTTTGACTACATTTTTTTTTCCGGAGAAATTAAAGACAATTATGTTAGAAACACTCTAAAATATAACCAACAAAATTTTTGAGATAGATAAAATGAAAAATGAAGATATCTTTATGTGCTAATAAATTATCTAAAAGTTTATTTGAGATAAAAAAAACCAGAAAATCTTTAAATTTGGAAAATATCTAAAGTTAAATGTTAAAAAATAAAATATTCATTAACTATTTTGTGGAAAAAACAAAAACAAAATACCTTATGAGGGGAAAATTTGTCTACGACAATCTCTCTTGCCTCGACATGATCATAGTTTTAACTTTGTTTGATTTTATTCTTTAGGATGTATTTGGCATTTAGAACACGTCATGACAGAACATAACAATTGTTCAACGTTTGATAAGTTATAATTGGTCAAAAAACAATAGATAAAATAATCAATTTATAAGAAGACGTGAAAGAATATGAGTCACACAATTTAAATACCACAATAAAAAGAATTTTAAAAAATTTAGAATATTTATCAATTTAAATTGAATATATTCTTAAAACTTTAATTATATCTTTAGATCTATTTATTTTTTAATTTTGAATGGCTCATATTTTTATCAAGATTTTTTTTCCTTTATGTAGTATTTTAAATAATAATAATTAAATGATATAAAAATGTATTAAAAGAAAACTTTGAAACTACATAAACTTTTTATCACAGTATCATTTTAATCGTCTTGATCTAATGATGTATTTTGCTTTTAAAATATTTATTACAAAAAATAATGCGAAAAGTAAATTAATTTACAAGAAAGTGATAAGAAATATTGACGACTTAATTCCTTAACTAAAAAATAACACATATAAAAATTTAAAATTAGGATAATTGTTATTTTAAATGAGATGAAAAAATCTCATTATTTTTTTTAGATTTAACTTTAATTTATTCCTTATCTTTCTTTATCAAGTTTTGTATATACTTTTGACATACATTATTGATAATAAAGAAATTATAATTTTTATCAAATATCGCACTTGATTCCAAAAATAAGTTCATTATCTTTTTTCTATTTTCTAGATCCTTGTAGTTGAATCACAACGTGATCTGATTTGTTTAATATATGACCTATTTGTAACACCGTAAACTTAAAACTCAATAATTAATAACTTTAAAAAAAAAAAATTATCTAAGTTATTACAAATTCAAATGGAAGTAACATTTTAGAAAAGAAATGCGTTAAGAAAATTATTACAGTCATCCCAAATAAAATGTTTAGTTACGAAAAATAAATAAAACAAATAAAACTAAGATGTCCACACACTATCGGAACCGAACTCGCTGCTAAAGTCAAACCGGGGCCTTGCCCTTATCTACGCTTGATCCGAACCTGAAAAGGGAATCAACGAAAGGGTAAGCTATAAGCTTAGTGAGCAATCACCACACGTACCTTACGATACCATGCACACACATAACACAACAGGTGCCATCACATTCAAATCCACGATCATATACCACATCATATAATAAATAACACAAATAACCATAACAATTATTCTCATGAGAACATAATAATTTCCGCCAGCTTTGGACACGGATCTGCCCCCACAACTCATCAAGGGCATGTGGTTCCCTTTATCTCGCCAGCTTAGGACGCGAGTCCGCCCCCACAACTCATCAAGGGCATGTGGTTCCCGTTACACACACAAGCATGCATATTGTTGATCCAGCTCTCCTAAGACCTGATGAAATGATAATGATCCTGAATCTTTACTTAGTGAATAGGTTCTTACTTCTGTTATAGCTTGAGGAATTATCACTGAGTCTGTTCAGTGTTATTCCATGTTACTAATGTTGTAACTTATTTTTATAGTAATCAGGATCAAGATCAGGAGACGAACGAGTCTGTTCTGCAGTCTACTGATCCTGTCCACTGAAGTGAAGACCTCCTTTGAAGACATCAAGATCATACTCAAAGAACCATCAGCGACGTCGAAGAATTAGCTGATGACAGGAACAGCATGCTCGTGATCTGAAGACGGAACTCAGTGATAGCAGGCTGCTCACTATCGTATGACATCCTGAAGATTCATCAGGATACAAGTGACCCTGAACAGCACCAGTTTCAGGACTCTAGTCACTGATCAGTATCCTGATCCTGAAAGGATTAGTGTAATGTCTTAGACTAATGCACAAAAGGATTATCCGCCTTTACTGACACAAAAGTACATAAGGACAGTCTCTTTACTGTTCCCTCCGTACTTATCAGACCTCAAGGCAACTGTTTACACACTTCCTCTTTTGCACACCATGCAAAGAGTATTTGTTTATAGTAAATAGTACAAAGGACCACTTACATTGTGACACGTACACAAAAGTGAGTCTACATGCATTTAATGCATTGGGTATAAATAGGACTTGAAGAGATGTTCTCCATACTTCTTCTTGATCCAAAATCTACCCTAATCCTTTTCTTTCTTTATTCCTTCTATCTTCTTTCTTACATCTTCTCACTCTAGTGCATAGTGAAAGAACTTAGATTGTTTAGTTTAGACTTGTAGTCTTTTCTATTTCCGCAACAATCTGTAAATTCATATTGTTTTATAAAACAAGAATTTAAAAGTGACATTTTGTGTGATTATATTCAACCCCCCCTTCTATAATCCCAAACACTATCCTTGCTTGAAGGTCACCTCTTTGGGACCAACAAGTGGTATCAGAGCAGATACAAGCTCTCATTTTCTTCTCTTAGAAAAATCTTGTGATCCTCTCTTCTAATCCATGGCCCTTCAAGCTAAGGATAACTACTTTGATACCGGCTCTGCTGGAAAGCCTCCTAGGTTTAACAAAGATAACTTCTCTCTTTGGAAAACCAGGATGGAACTCTTTCTCTCTGGTTCTGATCCCCAGATTCCATACTTTCTGGAAAATGGACCACATGTGCCTACACAAACCGTCCACCCCATTCCTGCTGCAGGGGGCCAACCAGCTGTACCTGAAAGGCAACTGGTAAAGCCCGTGACTGACTGGAATGATGAAGACAGACGCCTGGTCAACATTGACACTAAGGCTAGGTCTCTCATCGCCATGTCACTCCCTGACGACGTATTCCACTCTGTCTGCCACCTTCGATCTGCTAAAGAAATATGGGACACTCTCTGTGTTCAATATGAAGGTACTGCTGTTCTCATGGAATCAAGAAAGATTTTCTTGGTTCGTCAATATGAAAGCTTTATTCATCAAAAGGATGAAACTCTCTCCCAGCTACATCAGCGATTCAACTGTCTTCTGATTGATCTGAAGACTATTGGTACTACCTACTCTAACTCTGAGGTGGTGACCAAGTTCATGGAAGCTCTTCCTGAACATTGGGAAATCTACACCTCCTGCTTAACTATGTCAAAGGACATAAATACACTCACACTAAGTGAGTTGTACGGTATTCTTCTTAACCGAGAACAACAGAAGAAACTGAAAAAGAATCTCATAAGAGATTCTAAAGATACCAAAAGTAACTCTGTTGCATTGGTCTCTGATTCAGTTCCTACTATTGCTACTCCTTCTTCTGTCACTATTACTGAATTAGAATCCTCTGACTCTGACATGTCAGAAGATCCTGAATTCAATGAATCTCTTGCTTTATTAACTAGATCCTTTAAGAAGTTTGCCAAAAAGGGAAACTTCCATAAAAAGAAACATCTTGCTATTACTGACAAGCCTAAATCAGACCCTGTTGATAAGGCTACTGCTATCTGCTACAACTGTCAGGGCAAAGGACACTTTGCTAATGATTGCAGGTACCGGAAAAGTCAGTTTGCTCCCTCCTCTGCCAAATCTTCTTCTAAGAACCCCAAATACCAGCGCCTGAAAGAAAAGTACAAAAAGATGAAAACTCAGCGCAAGGGTAAAGGTCTTATCGCAGAAGACTGCGATTGGGATGATGTCTCCTCTAATGACTCATCTGATGAGGAAGATACTCAAGTGGCACTGATGGCCATTATTGAGGAACCTACCTTAGCTCTCATGGCTAAGATAGAAGAGGTCCCTGAAGAAATTCCTATTCAGGCTCCTGAAGCTTCTTCTTCTACTTCTGAATCTTCCACCTCTGCGACTGATTCTTCCAGTCAGGTACCTATTCCTCTTGTCCCTCTTGAAAGCTTAACTCAGCTGGACCTGGTCACTCTTGATCTATACAAAGCCCTGAATGGTAAAACCTCTGCTGAAAAAATGAATATTGACCTTCGTGGTCAACTCAAAGAATGTCAAGAAAAAATAAAACAACTTACCATTCTGGAAGAAAACTATAAAGACCAGGTCACTGTAAATAAAACTCTTTGTATTGAAAGAGAAATGGCTCTTGCTGCCAAAGAAAGAGCCCTGGCTGAGTTAAACGCTGAAAAAGTCACCATCAAAGGATGGAGTGACGCCTCTGAAAAGGTTGATGAAATATTAGCCTCAGGAAGAAATGTTAAAAACAAAAGGGGTCTTGGATACACTCGTGGTGGAACTAAATCTGACTGTTCCATGCTCAAATTTGGAAAATTTGTTTCTTCTATCCCAGATCCTAATGCTCCTGAAAACATCCCTTCTTCTTCTAACACACACTCTGAAGGTGCTCCTAAGAGCAAAAAGAACACAGTCAAAGAAAAATCTAAGACTGTAACACCTTCAAAGACCAAGAGTCCTAAACCCAAGAACAAAGTTCTGGGTGGTGGTCCTTCAGTCTCAGGATCAAAATCTTTTTCCCAAAATCCTGTTCCCAGACTGAAGATTGACCTGAAGCAAAAGACTCAGGAGAAGAAACCAATTCCTCCTCTATCTAATGCTAAAGGCATTCTTGGTGCTGGTCCTGCTCATTTAAACGCTTTCAATATCGCAAATGTTATCACTGTGGATTTAATGACCATATTGCGAGTAAGTGTCCTGATGCTACCAAAGCTGAAAAATCAGCCAAGGTAAAGAAACATCCTAAGACTGATAAGTCAGCCAAAGGAAAGAAGGTTGTCAAGACTGCCTCTTCAGTCAAGACTCCAGCCTCATGAACTGATAAATCAGTTAAGGCTGCCACTGACTCCACCAGTCCTACTGATAATTCTGGATCCATAGTTCTATGGGTACCAAGAAAAACTTAAACTCTAAATTTTACAGGATAAGGGCATCTGGTATCTGGACAGTGGATGCTCTCGACATATGACTGGTTCTAAATCTGTCCTCTTTAACTACCGTGAAGAAAGAGGTCCTGCTGTGACCTTTGGTGGAAACGGTAAAGGCCAAACCGGAGGGTATGGCACACTGACCAACGGAGTAACTACGTTCAAAAGAGTTTCTTATGTTGAAGGCCTGATGCATAATCTTCTAAGCATCAGTCAACTGTGTGATAAGAATCACAAAGTCTCCTTCTCAAAGAAGAAGTGCAAAGTCAAGAACAGAAGAAAGGAAGTTATTCTCACCGGTGTGAGACATGCTGATATCTACATCATCAACATGAATACTTTCACTGACAACTTCTGCTTTGTATCTCGTGCTTCCTCTGATACTAATTGGCAATGGCACAAGCGTCTTTCTCATCTCAACTTCAAGACGATAAACCAACTCTGCATCAACAACCTAGTTATTGGTCTTCCTGACTTTCGCTATACAAAGATATCTCTTTGTTCAGCATGTGAGAAAGGAAAACAGACCAGGGCTAGTTTCAAGTCCAAGCAGATTTTCTCCATCAGTTCTCCTCTACAACTTCTCCACATGGATCTCTTTGGACCAGTCAACGTCCAATCCATTGCTGGAAAGAAATACACTCTGGTAATCGTTGATGAATTTTCCAGATATACTTGGGTATTCTTTCTTCGATCCAAGAGTGATGCTCCTGAAGAAATCATTCTATTCGTCAGAAAGATGGAGAGACTCAACAACCTTACTGTTCGATCAATCAGGAGTGACCACGGAACTGAATTCAAAAACAGTACCCTAGAAACATTCTTCGATCAGAAAGGTATCTCTCAGAACTTCTCATCAGTTAGAACTCCTCAGCAAAATGGCGTTGCTGAAAGACGAAACAGAACCCTGATTGAAGCTGCACGATCAATGTTGAGTGAAGCAAACCTTGCCACTCAATTCTGGGCAAAAGCTGTTAACACAGCTTGCTATACTCAGAACCGATCCCTGATAGTAGAGCGCTTCAGAAGAACTCCTTACGAACTCTTTCGTAACAGGAAACCCTCTATCGAACATCTCCATATCTTTGGTTGTGTCTGCTACATCCTGAACAACAAAGATAATCTTGGAAAGTTTGATTCTAAGTCTGATGATGGAATTTTCCTTGGATACTCCTCTATCTCTAAAACCTACCGTGTGTTCAACAAACGAAGACAAGCCATAGAGGAAACGATTCATGTCAAGTTTGATGAATCGGGTCCTACTTTCCCTCACCCTCATGAAAACTCTGAAATAAATCAGTGGGCTGACTCTTTCTTTCAAGTCCCTGAACCTCCCATTGCTGATCCCATCTCCTCAAGACCTTCCTGATGGTTTTGAAGAAGATCCTCCTATACCACCCACTGAAATATCTTCTCCACCTCTGATAAATGCCACTCCAATTACCCAAATCACACCATCTGAACCTGATTAACCCACAAACAGTGAAGATCTTTCACAAACCACTGTTAGTGAGCCTACTCCTACTAATCTTCTCCCTGATCCATCAGTAAATGAAGCCTCCACTTCAGGACAGGTGTATCAGCCACCTGCTCTTCGATGGACCAAAGATCATCCCATTGATCAAGTTCTGGGTAATCCCTCCTCTGGCATTAAAACTCGACGCCAATCTGGTAACGTCTGTCTTTATGTTAATTTTATCTCTGAAAATGAACCTAAAGAAATAGATGATGCTTTGCGTGATCCTGCCTGGGTCTCAGCCATGCAGGAAGAGCTAGCAGAGTTCATCAGAAACAATGTCTGGCTTCTCGTCCCTAGGCCTCGAAAACGTACCATCATTGGTTCCAAGTGGATTTTTCGAAATAAACTTGATGAGATTGGTACTATTATTCGAGACAAGGCTCGCCTTGTGGCTCAGGGATACAGGCAGGAAGAGGGCATTGATTACGATGAAACCTTTGCTCCTGTGGCTAGGCTCGAAGCAATTCGACTCTTCCTAGCCTTTGCAGCACATATGAACTTCAAGGTTTATCAGATGGACATTAAAAATGCCTTTCTGAATGGTAAACTTAATGAAGAAGTCTATGTGGCTCAGCCTCCTGGTTTTGTAGATCCTAAGTTCCCTGATCACGTCTACAAGTTAAACAAGGCTCTCTACGGGTTAAAACAGGCTCCTCGTGCCTGGTATGATACCCTCTCAACCTTTCTGCTCTCTAAAGGTTTTGTTCGTGGAAAGATCGATAGCACTTTATTTCTAAAGAAATATCCTAAGCATATCCTTCTTGTCCAGATATATGTCGATGACATTATCTTTGGATCCACAAATCCCAAACTCTGCGAAAAGTTTGAGTTGCTCATGAAATCTGAATATAAAATGTCTATGATGGGTGAACTAACATTCTTTTTAGGACTTCAGATCAAGCAATCTGAAAAGGGAATCTTTATCAATCAAGGTAAATATGTACATGAGATGCTGAAGAAATTTGATCTCACATCCTGTACACCGATGAAGACTCCAATGGCTCCTCCTCTGTCACTTGACAAGGATTCCAAAGGGAAACCTGTTGACGTGACTCTTTACAGAGGAATGATCGGCTCTCTGCTGTATCTCACAGCTAGTCGCCCTGATATCATGTATTCTACATGTTTATGTGCCCGTTATCAGGCTGAACCCAAAGAATCCCATCTGACCGCTGTAAAGCGGATCTTCAGATATCTGAAGGGAACTCCTAATCTGGGTCTTTGGTACTCCAAGGACTCAGGGTTCGATCTAACAGCTTATTCTGATAGTGACTTTGCAGGATGTAAGATTGACAGGAAAAGCACCACTGGTGGGTGTCACCTGCTTGGTGGCAAGCTGGTGAGTTGGACTAGCAAGAAAAGAACTCTGTGTCCACATCAACTGCTGAGGCTGAATATGTTGCAGCAGGAATATGTTGTGCTCAAGTCCTGTGGCTGAGAAATCAACTTCAGGACTATGACATACAACTTTCTAAAATTCCTATCTACTGTGACAATACTTCAGCGATTGCCATCGCCAACAATCTTGTCTTACACTCCAAGACAAAGCACATTGAAGTGAGATATCACTTCATCAGGGATCATGTGATGAATGGTGATATTGAACTCCATTTTGTCCCTACTGAATATCAGCTTGCTGACCTCTTTACCAAACCACTGGATGTGACGCGTTTTAATATGCTCATCAGTGAACTTGGGATGTTAAATCCTGATGATTGAAGTTTATCAGGACAAACAGTTGTTAAATCCTATAGAATAACTATTCTCAGGACTCTTTCCTTAACAACTCCTGAACTAACTCTCATCAGAGGATGACTCTATTCAGTACTTACAAAATCTTTGTTCAATATCCGAATACTGATGATTCTCAGGTAAGTACCTCTGCTCCTGAAACCTTATCGCATTAAATATGATAAGAGGATTTTCCCAAAACAGTACTTATCTGATAAGTACTCCAATTCCAAGAAAACAAATCTTTCATCAAAATGGAATTATCCCCTGAAAAGGTGGTTTTTATCTTTTCAATAAAACAAACTTTTCATCTGCACTGACACGTAATGGGACGTTTTCCTGTTCCCCACGACGTGTGTCAGGCGCGTGAACGCGCGTAGAACTTCCTTTTTTCATCATTACGTTTGAATTTAGCCGCCCGTTTTCTCTCTCATCCATTTTCTCTCTCCTACCACGAGGTATAAAAACCTCACTCGTAATCCATTACACTCTTTACGCTCACATAATTCTCTCTAAGAACTCAAGCAAGAAAAAGCAAGAATTTTTTTTTCTCTCAAGAACACCAAGAACACTCACCACTTTTCTTTAACAAGATCATCGTAAGTGTTTCTCTACTCTTGTTCTTTCTACATTTTAAGTTGGCATTCTTCATCTAATCAACTTATTTTGTTAAACGTTTTTTTTTCCAAAAACCCTAAGATCACTTCGTTTGATCTTAGTTTTCCTAAAATCTTCTAAGATTTTTGTTAAAACAGTTTATATGGTGTTCTTATTTCTTTTAAGAACATTCATAAACTCTTATTTTGATATCTTTTCATCAAAATAAAAGTTTTTTTTTATACCAAAACACATTCCTTTTGTGTATTTTGGTATCTAATCCATTCCAAGTATAAAGGATTTCACCACTTTTATGAACATATTCTGTGCTCATTGAAAAGTGAAGAAAATGCATATCTTGGATCCTTAATCATCCACATATGTTGTTTTTATGTTTAACAGAATGGCTGCTACTACATCTACCTCCTTGGACGCCCAGCTCTCCTCTGAGGCCACAACTTTGATGACTGCCACTGGAAACCTTCCAATCATCATCCCTCAACACGACTTGCAGTTCAAAGCAAACAACTTAATTGGGCAATTTGATCTCCCAGCGAACAAGGCGTTTCTGAAGCCTGCCAGGGACTTCCTTTTGTCTTGTCCCCTGAAGACTGCATTCACCATGAACCCGGCACCCAACAAACCCCTGCTCCTGCAACTATGGTCCACTGCTACCACTGCCCAGGAGAGGAACTAGAAGGGCAAGATGCACGAGGTGATCAAGTTCCAAATTAAGAACGACATCATCTCGTTCGGCATTGGGACCCTGAGGAACGTCCTCAACTTTCCCAAGAAGCAGAAGTTTCCTCCTGCTCCTTCCTCTGAAGATGTCATCGAATTCCTGGATGCCATCGGCTACAACTGGCCTGTGAAGGAAAGCCACCCTCTGGTGAAGACTGCTGCCACTGTCCACAAGACAGGGCTAAACGCTACGTTCTATTATATATGGAACACGTTTGGTCTCTGTCTGACAGGGAAGACGGGGAGCACCGAGCAATTCCCCACGGTGATTCAGAACATGGTCTACTCTGCGATCAAAAATCGCAAGTTTGACTACGTCCGCTGCATCTGGGACGACATGCTGAAGAAGATCAAGAACCGCACCAGGGTGGTGAACGTCCCCTACACCCGGTTCTTCAGTGCAGTTTTGGCACTGCACATGGGTACCGATTACCCAACAGAGGGAAACTTCAACAACTACGCCTTAGGCGTGAAGTTTCTGGAGCAGCTGTCTCCCAAAGCAGATGATATCCCTCTGTCTGCAGTCCTGGTTGTCCCTGAAGCACAACCAGACGCAGAGGAACAACCCATCTCTGCTCCTGCTCAAGGTATGTTTTCTCTCTTCTCTTCCAAACCATCTTCTTCTTCTTCTCTGCATGCTATGTCAGTAGCTAACCCAATACTGACTTCCCCAGCTGCAACAACTTCTTCGGCGCCTCTGAAGCGCCCTCCTCCCTCTGGCTCCTCTCCTCCACCTCAGCCCAAACGCGCCAAATCCAAGGCGCAAAAGAAAAAGAAGGCACCAGCTGGTAAGAAATACTACATTACCCTGCCTCAAATTTTTAATAAACCATCTCCTTTATCTAAAACTTCTTCACCTGCAGATACTCCCATCTCTGCTCCTGTCCAACAAGAACCTGAGGTTATTCATCTCGAACACTCAGAGAACGTGGAGGGTAATCGCTCTGATACCCTCCTAGCCTCAGGTAATACTATTAAGCATATTATTGCCATTTCTTCTTCTATGAAAGCTAATGAGTCTTCTAGTACTGACTTAGCTACTCTGTTTACAGGTTCTTTAGGAGCAGATGTTGAAGGGCACCCTCAACTCCATCAGGATGACCCCTTCAACGACTTCGTCTTCACGGATGCCGACCGACAACTGAACGCTGCTGAGCTTCGTCAGCAATCCGCTGAAAGGCAATTGCAGGAGGTCCGCACGGCACTCCAGCAACAGGAAGAAGCTCACAAGGCGCAGCTTCAGGCCTTGGAGCTCGAGCTGGCCTCTGCCAAGGCCGCTGCCTCTGCCGCCGAAGCCGCCGCAGCCTCTGCCACTGCTACTGCCGCCGCTGCCGCCCCTACTCCTACTGGTGTCACCATCACCATACCTTGTCTGGATGCCATCCATGACAAGGTCTCTCAAGTGGCGACCTCTTCTTCCTCTCTTCAGGCGTCGATAGACGACCTGAAGGCCACGGCGTTACCCGCTCTCTCCACAGTGGTCAACAACAACTCCACCTCCACCACCAACTTCCAAAAATTGTGGTGCAGAGGTTGGATGCACAGGAGACTGGCCTTAGAGCCCTCCAGGAGAAGGTGGCTGAGCTTGCCACTGCAGTGAACACTTTGGCCACTGCTCCTCCTCCGCCGCCATCATTCACCACGGCCGATAGGGACCTTCTCCAGTCCTTACTCTCGTCTTCCTTCATCAACAGGAAGCTGAACGCCGACATGGCCTCTCTCCTCCAAAGGAGTGTTTCAACAGCCGCCCTACAACAGGCACCTGTTGACGGGGAGAGACAGCCAAGAGACCATTCCGTTTATTCCCTCTCCACCAACTAGAGAACAAACGAACAGGGGGGAACAAACGAGGATGATGATGATGAAGATGATGATGATGAAGACGACGACACCTTCTACGTCGAGAAGGTGTCAGCTTCAACGCCCACTCCAGAGCCTGCACACTCTCAGGGGGAGAACCCCGGTGCACCTGGTACGTTACTACTACCATCCTCTCCCTCATCTTCTGACAACCAACCCATCTCTACTCTTCTTAAACCCAAACCTACACCTGAAACCATCGCCCTTGACACTCCTCTGAAGACTAATAAACAACCTACAAATGGTTGTCTACCAACCACCCAAACAACCTACCCCTGAACCAACACCTCAATCTTCTCCCAACAAACCTCTGAACCTGAAACCCAAGACGACTCTGGGTGTTATGATGTGAACTTTGGTTCTGTCACTGGTGAGATTGTTCGCCTAATGGAGAACAGTCCATCAGAACAGACAAGAGCTGAACTAAGCAGAATGACATTCAGAGTAACACCTCTAAACACTGAAACCATTCCTTCTAGACCAACCCGCTTTAACCCTAAAGCATCCTCCTCTAGAACCCCTGAAACCCGAGCCCCTCCTGAAACCATATGCCTCTCATCAGATGATGAATTCATCTCTGATGACTTCTCTACCCCTGCTTCTTCTCCCAGATCTCCTCCCTCTAACTCTCCTAGATCTGAAGGTGAGAATTACCCTGACAACTCTGCTACTGTCAACAGGGATGGGCGTTTAGACGCCGTGATAGAGCGACTCGAGAGTACAAGAGTAAAAATTCCTCTTCGTACCTCTTGGGACTCCGAGTTCGCCTATCTATCACAGGAGGAATACAATAATGCTGTACAGGCTCAGGAGGAGCATAATAAGAAGCAGAAGGAAGCCTTCCTCTCTGCTCAAGCCGCTCGAAGGCTTGCATCGGATTTTGTCGAAGAAGATGCTGAAATAAGTGCTGATCCTGTTCTAGCACAGAAGGCCGCGCTGAAGGTCTTCAACAGAAATGCTGAAGTTCAGTCTGAAGAAGTAAACACAGAGCTTGACTGGTGCCGAGACCGCCTACACCTCAGAAAACATGGTGCTGCTATCTCTGGAATCCATCTCAGCCGAACACGCGGCAAAAGAGCAAAAACATGGATCACCGTCAAACGCTCAGGAGTCAAGGATGTGCAACACACTCTTGACAAGTTGGAAAGATACAACTTGTCAGAGTGGAATGAAATCAGAAGCCTACTTCCCAAAGCCAACAGAAACTATCAGGCTGAAGTAGAAGAAGTCATTAATGGACTTATTGCACGCATCAGAAGAACAACCGAAATTCCTGATGACCTTCTCCAACCTTCTTCAGCACTGCCTCAGCCACCTGTTCGAAGGTCAGCCGGTGCTTCAACAAGGAGACCGACTCCTTGCATGCCCAGAATGATAGTTAAACCACTGGACCTCTCGATGCTTGATCTTTCACTCCCTCCAGGAGTCTCTCTCTCTGAAGGACAAGTCATTAGAGAACCTGTTCATGGTATTTGTGTAAGCGACAACTCCAAGATTCTACGCTTTCAGCGTTTCAGCGAGCTACACAAAGCACCATATGAACACTTGGTTTCTGTTCTCTTCACTGCTCAAAAGGACAAGACAAACCAAGATAATAAAGAAATCGTTCGCACTGTCAGAGCTATACTTGATCATAGAATCGCCTTCAGTGACACTCCTGTTCCAATTAAAGTCAAAACTGAAGAACTTAGCGAAGACTCTGATAGTCAGAATATTTTTGTAATTTTACTTTCAGTACTTCATATATGTAATCTTGTATTTTCTTTACTCTTGTAACCTGATTAAGATTAATGAAAATGCAAATCAGTGCATTGTACTTTATTCCATCATAGTACTGAAAAAGATCCCTCAAAACAGTAAATGGAACATATACCTTTATGAGTTCTATTTCCTACTGTTTTATCTAGACTTAGAAATTTTTTTCTTTCTAGACTTAGACAATTTCTCTATTGTCTTATCATTATCATTTAGGGGGAGATTGTTGATCCAGCTCTCCTAAGACCTGATGAAATGATAATGATCCTGAATCTTTACTTAGTGAATAGGTTCTTACTTCTGTTATAGCTTGAGGAATTATCACTGAGTCTGTTCAGTGTTATTCCATGTTACTAATGTTGTAACTTATTTTTATAGTAATCAGGATCAGGATCAGGAGACGAACGAGTCTGTTCTGCAGTCTACTGATCCTGTCCACTGAAGTGAAGACCTCCTTTGAAGACATCAAGATCATACTCAAAGAACCATCAGCGACGTCGAAGAATTAGCTGATGACAGGAACAGCATGCTCGTGATCTGAAGACGGAACTCAGTGATAGCAGGCTGCTCACTATCGTATGACATCCTGAAGATTCATCAGGATACAAGTGACCCTGAACAGCACCAGTTTCAGGACTCTAGTCACTGATCAGTATCCTGATCCTGAAAGGATTAGTGTAATGTCTTAGACTAATGCACAAAAGGATTATCCGCCTTTACTGACACAAAAGTACATAAGGACAGTCTCTTTACTGTTCCCTCCGTACTTATCAGACCTCAAGGCAACTGTTTACACACTTCCTCTTTTGCACACCATGCAAAGAGTATTTGTTTATAGTAAATAGTACAAAGGACCACTTACATTGTGACACGTACACAAAAGTGAGTCTACATGCATTTAATGCATTGGGTATAAATAGGACTTGAAGAGATGTTCTCCATACTTCTTCTTGATCCAAAATCTACCCTAATCCTTTTCTTTCTTTATTCCTTTTATCTTCTTTCTTACATCTTCTCACTCTAGTGCATAGTGAAAGAACTTAGATTGTTTAGTTTAGACTTGTAGTCTTTTCTATTTCCGCAACAATCTGTAAATTCATATTGTTTATAAAACAAGAATTTAAAAGTGACATTTTGTATGATTATATTCAACCCCCCCTTCTATAATCCCAAACACTATCCTTGCTTGAAGGTCACCTCTTTGGGACCAACACATATACATCCATGTTAACGTAAAACACGTATAGTGAAACTCACCTCGCTAGCAAACAAGCAACAAGATACCAATCACCAAGTTTAATCTGTAATTAAGTAATCAAGTATCAAAAATTCTATCTCGATCCAATGCTCATTGAGTTAATTCTACCTTCTAAATTTGAACTATAAATTACCCAAAAATAAAACAGATGACGAGCGAGTCTAATAAAAACGGTTCACCCGCGACCCGACTCGCACCGCTAATTTTCCCCCCGGACAGCCGCCACGCGACCCGCCGAACAAAGTTGTCCGGCGCATCTGAACGCGGTCTAAACTGACGAAGAAAACGGCTGCCACCACCACGTAGAGCTATAGCATACGACCCATTACCGTCTCCCGCTGCCAGACAGCAGTGACGACCGACCACCGCCATCTCAACTATGGACAGCAGCAGCCGGAGTCGTCTGTCCTCGCGATGCGACCCGACAACCGGCGAGGGCCGGTGCGTCGGCCACAACTCTCTCTCGCAGCCAGCCTTCACCGACGAGGAGCATACCGCCTCACGCCGCTGGCCGTCATGAACTACCTCAGCAGCGCCGTCGACAGCTACGAGATCGGTTCGTCGCCGGCCAAGGCCGGTGCTCCGTTCGTCGCCGCAACAACCGGTAGCGCCACCACTTGCCGCCGCTGTGGTTGTTAACCACGGCAGCCCCTCGCTGCTAAACACCGCGCCGCCTCCGCTCGAACGCAGCCATAGCCACGCCGGCATCTACGGCGGTTGTTCGACGCACCAGACACGGCAACCTAAGCCGCCGGCCTAGCGAACACAACCACCCAGATCGGCAGTCGCCGATTAGCTCCACGACGAGCTTTGAACACGAAAAGAACAAAGATCTAGGACCCTTACCTTGTAGACGAAATACGACCTTCGATCTCTCTCCGGCGACCTTCCAAAATTCCGGCGACCTCTCTCAAAACCGTCCACCAGATCTCTCTATCTCTCTCTCTTTCTCACTTTTCTTAGTTTCAAAGCTAGCTAACTGATTAAAAGATTGACTAGGGTTGTAGGCTTTTTAAAATAGCTATTGACTTATCTACTCAATAGGCTTTATCTCAACCAATGACATTTATCTACAACAACAACTTAAGTTAAATAATAAACAGATAAATAATAAATAAATAAATAAGAACAAAAAAAATCTGAAATTTGGGGCTTTACAACTCTCCCCCACTTACCAAGATTTCGTCCCCGAAATCAGTTTGAGAAGAGCTCCGGGTGCCTATCGCGCATCTCCGCCTCCGGCTCCCAAGTCCACTCGGAACCCTTTCGATGCTGCCACTGCACCTTCACGATTCCAATCTCCTTATTGCGCAATTTCTTCACCTTCCGCTCCAACACTGAAACCGGCCTCTCGACGTAATTTAGGCTCTCATCCACCTGGATGTCGTCCAAAGGTATGTGTGCCGTCTCGTCAGCGAGACACTTACGCAACTGAGATACGTGGAATGTGTTGTGGATCTGGCCAAGCACTTCCGGCAACTCCAACCGGTAGGCCACCTTCCCAACACGAGCAAGGACCGTGAACGGTCCAATATAACGGGGACCAAGCTTGCCCCTCTTGCGGAATCGAATCACCCCCTTCCAGGATGAAACCTTCAGCAAGACGCGATCTCCTACCTGAAACTCCAAGTCTGACCTCCGTTTATCAGCGTAGCTCTTCTGCCTACTTTGGGCGGTCCGTAACCGCTCTCTGATCCTCTGAATATGCTCGGTAGTCTGCTGAACCACCTCTGTGCTCCCAAGGACACGCTGACCAACCTCACCCCAACAGATCGGGGTTCGACATCTCCTCCCGTATAGCATCTCGTACGGAGGCATCCCGATGCTCGAGTGATAACTGTTGTTATACGAGAACTCCGCCAACGGCAGATACGTATCCCAACTACCTCCAAAATCCAGGACACAAGCTCGAAGCATATCCTCCAAGGTCTGGATCGTACGCTCACTCTGTCCGTCCGTCTGCGGATGGTAAGCTGTACTAAAATGCAACCTAGTACCCATGTCTGCGTGGAACCGCTCCCAAAATCTCGAAGTAAAACGGGTGTCCCGGTCTGAGATGATCGATACTGGTACCCCGTGCCTCCTCACCACCTCATTCACGTACAGATCTGCTAGTTGCTCAGACGTGAAGCTCTCCCGAATGGCTAAGAAATGAGCACTCTTAGTCAACCGGTCAACTATCACCCAGATCGCATCAAACTTCCGCGGTGTCTTCGGTAGTTTGGTGATCAAATCCATAGTAAGGTTCTCCCACTTCCACTCTGGGATCTCTAGCGGCTGCATCTTCCCATGAGGTCTCTGGTGCTCAGCCTTGACCTTCAGACAGGTCAGACAAGACTCTACATAACGGGCCACCTCCCGTTTCATCCCCGGCCACTGTTTGTGTAAAAATTTACTTAAATCGTTATCGTAAGATGTCGTGAGGCAAAATCGTCAAAAGAAAGAATTCTCGTTCGATAAAACGTGCGATAAATAAAAGTAAATTGACAAGAAGATTGATGACGCAGGAAAAACCTCTGAATCGAGGAAAAAACCTGCGGCCGACTAAATAGGATAGTCGACGTTGCACTATAGATCACCAATAAGGGGTGATATCCTCGATGTTACAGTTGTATCGTACGATTACAATAAAGAAAATGAATGCTATCGAACGTAAATACAGAGAATAATATTCGTATTGCTATTTCTCTCCCAGAATCAGTTGTCTCGAGTGTATGATCTTGAATCTCTTTTATAGCTGTTGAATTTGTAACCGTTCGTTCATTATTGAGCCATAAATGCAACGGTCATAACTGAGGCTGATTTCTAGATCGTAACGTCTGAGCTCTTTAATGATGAACGTATCTGGTTCAAACGGTCGTATTTAAGTTCAATGGACGATGGCTGTGCTTCGAGGTTATCTTGGATAAACTTTCCTGCAATAAGAGCAAACTTTGAACATGTATATCGTTAGTTTAATCGCACGATCATACGATGATATCGTATGATTATCTTTGATGATCACTTATCTTTGTTTGACGGTAGTTATATCTTTATTTCAGGACCTTATCTTAATACAGGAATATCATCCCGAAAGATATCTTACGATTTTATTCGTTCGATCGTTCGATGATAAAATTTCACCCAAACAGTTTGCCCCCAAGATTTAGAAAATAAATTATATATTTTCTGAATCTTATATCTGCAGAATCAAATCGTTAGTACATCGATTTTATCAGGATTAATTTATCGAATCTGAACCGTTTTTCACGTTAACGGCGTCATAACCTGGTTAAGTGCAAGCTGTCAAATGCAACGGTTATAAGGGACAGGTGTCGATGTTCGATTCGACCTCAATTTCTTGGGAAGGAGTTTAATTTCATATAAAGATAAGATTTCTTCCATAATTATCTCTAAATCTCTTCCAATTTTCGAATTCAAATTCAACTCAAACCGAATCCTTCTAATCTTTAAGAAGATTTGAATCTAAGCGCCTATAAGGTATCTTTCTACCCTTTGTTTCAATTTCAGTTCATGCGTTTGAAAGTTAGAGCTGAGAAAAATCCTAGGGACTTCGATTTATTGCGTTTCGATAGATTGCGTAGAAGTTTAGATCGGCTTAGTTTTAGGGAAATCATGGAAGTTAGGAGTACAATTCAAGGAGAAATCGACCTAGTTCACCTTAAGAAACTTGCTAGGATGCCCAAGGATACCGTGATCAAATCACCTGGTGAGGTTAGGCCCGCCGATGCTCCGGCAGGTTTCTTCGCGTTGTTCGAATACCCCTTTAAGATAGGATTACTTGGCCTTTCAGTCCTCTGTCTCGTGCCTTTATGACACGATTTAGCTTATCTCCTGGACAGCTCATGCCCCAATTTTGGAGGGTTGTGAGCGTTATCGAACGTGTCACCGAGAATTGGGGTAGAGACCCTTTCACCGTCGATGATCTTTTGTCGGCGTACACCGTTAAACCTTCTGATTACGATAGGTATGGGATTTATCCCAAGGGTAGGGGTGATGCCATGTTAGTACATGGTACTCAAGCGTTCGATCGAGGGTGGAAGGCCCGATATGCGTTCGTACGATCCTCATCGGTCTTGGAGGACGGTGGATGGGTAGCTCCAGAATGGAATCCACTAGGTATAGGTCATTTTATGTGTTTTTGTTTCGCATAATCTTTACTGTATAATTTTCTTATCGTGTGTTTATTTTTGCAGAGATCGAGTTTACCTTCGAGGAATCTACTGAAGCTGTCAACCGTTTCTTGGAGTACGGTGTTCAAGAGAGATCGTACGCCAAATCGAAGGGAAAAAGCCCAAAGGAGGACAGCGACGAAGAGCTCGAGGTTCAAGTGTTAAGTGAAGGAGAAGAAGAAGAAGATATGGAAGGTAAATCGCGCGATAACTTTTTCTTCTTATCTTACGTTTTCTCAATTTTATCGTGCGATTAATAACGTACGTTTTTTATTTCAGGCCAAAAGAAACCTGCTAAGAAATTGGCTAACTTGGCGGCGGCCAAGAGGGCTCTGGAGAAGAAGAAAGGAATAAGTGGCATGGAGCCACAACCTAAGAAGACAAGGTCTTCTTCGGGTGCTTCGACTGCATCAAAGGAAGCCGTACGACAGGCGGATGATGTGTGGTCGATGCGACCCCGATTCACACTGCTCCTCCTCCTGCGATGTCTCCTATGATGTCAAAGGAGAAAAGGGCCTCGGTCAAGCCTCCAAGAGGGAAGGAGGGTGAAACGTCGATCAACATATCCCTGCCTTCAAATTTCCTCGACGGTGATGTCATCAACCAGGATGACTTATTCCCTGCCATCGAACAATACCTGCTTCCATCGCAGAAGGCTCACATGGATACTCGTCGGATTGGCGAGCTTGATGCCGGTGCTGTTGGATACTCCTTCATGGTAAGTTATCGTTCGATGTTTATATCTTACTATTATATTAAATGTGCTGTTCTAACTTTTTATATTTGCGCAGGCCTTCCAGGCGTGTCTTGGTCTTCATCAAAGGTTGGAGACTGTTCAGAGGGACATGAAGGCGAAAATGTCCAGCGAGAGGGCTGCAGTGAACGAGGCTAAGAAGGCCCAAGAGAAGGCATCGAAGATAGCTGCTGCTCTAGAAGCCAAGCGAGTTGAAGTGGATGACTTGGTGGCTAAGCTGGATGAGGCTGAGCACGTTCGATCAGAACAACGTGCGAGGTTGACAGCGGCGAATAATCGTGTTGCCAAGTTGGAGGAGGAACTTGCTGCGATGCGCACGGAGATGGCAGATCGAGAGAAGGCTTCGTCTTCTGAGATCCAGGACCTCAAAGACGAGATGGTGTTATCTAGGATGGTGGCCCGTGCAACCGTAATACGCCAATTTATTGGTGGCACGTACACCATCGAAGCTGCTAAAGGTGAGCTGGGGGCTTTCCGTGATGCGATGGGGTCTGATGAGCTCCTGGATGCTGATGACGCCAAGGATGTTGATGAGGAGGAGGAAGGTGCTGAAAAGAGCAAAGAGGCCGAAGTCACGATGATCGAGGAGGAGGATAAAAATGAAGATGCCTCTGGATCCGGCATCGTGGACAAGGCTGCTGAAGTTACTCCTCCTATCGTAGAAGTTAGCGTAGAAGAGGGTGTTGGCGTAGAGGCCACCCTTGAAGTTTAATCGATGTAATCATAGTACTTTAAGTACTTTTTAATGAAATTATCTATTTTTGCAATCGTGCGATGTTTTAGTACTTGTTATTTTTGTTCTAAGTACTTTTAGTAAATAGATAATCGTGCGTTTTTAGCTAATTTGTCGTTTAAGGCCTTAATTAATCGTGCGTTTTGTCTTGCGATGTTTATCGTGAGTTTAAGGCACTTAAAAATTTTTTTTTTTTTTTTTAGAAACGTTTCTGTTAATCGTGCGTCTGGCGTTTTGACTTGCGCTCTTGCGATTTGAAATTGATGCATCTTTTAATTTCTATGCGATTTTAAGCATATGTTTTATCGGGCGATGTTTGCCATAGATCGTGCGATGTCTGCGATAGTCGTGCGATATCATGCGATAATCTTGCGATGTCTTGCGATAATCGTGCGTTACCTGCGAGTAAAATTGGCTAAGGGGTGGCCGTTGGATTGACCAACGGCGCTCCGATGCCTAAGTCAGTAATCGTTCGATGAAATAATAGTAAAAAATAAAAAAGGGTTTCAGAAATAGTACCTTTTTAGATGAGTTGCATTCCAACTACGTGGGATTTCAATACCTTCAATGGTTGAAATCTTATAGGCACCTTTTCCCACGATTTTGGTAATGATGTAAGGTCCTTCCCATTTGATGGAAAGTTTTCCAGCGTTCGATTCTTGCGTATTTGGGAAGACACGTCGTAGGACATAATCTCCAAGTTGAAATACCTTGACTTTTACCTTTTTATTGAAGTAGCGTTCAACCATAGCTTTTTGCGATGCCATTTTTTGAAAGGCTTTCTCTCTTAGTTCTTCCAAAGCATCAACATCGTAACACAAGTCTATCGAGTTTTGTTCAATCGTACGATGTCGAGCAACAGGAACTTGTGATTCGATTGGAAGGACTGCTTCACATCCATATACTAAGGAAAAAGGAGTTTGCCCAGTTGCAGTTCTAGGTGTCGTGCGATTTGCCCATAAAACAGATGGTAACTCTTCGACCCATCGACCCTTTGCAGCTTTCAACCTCTTTCGAATAGAATTAATAATGGTCTTGTTGCTGGATTCGGCCAAGCCGTTGGATTGTGGATATCTTGGAGTCGATGTAATGAGTTTTATCCCACGTTCATCGCAGAACTTTCGAGTTCTCTCACTTATAAATTGGGACCCATTATCGCACGTTATTTCTGACGGTATTCCAAACCTGTAAATAATGTTAGTTTGGATAAAGGAGATAACTTCTTTATCCTTAACCTGTGAGAAGGCTGCGGCTTCAATCCATTTAGAGAAATAATCAGTAAGAACGAGTAAAAATACTTTTTGACCTGGAGCAGGTGGTAATTTTCCTACGATGTCCATCCCCCATCGCATGAATGGCCATGGGATTAAGACAGAGTGTAGGGGTTCAGAAGGTAAATGTGACGTACCTGAGTGTTTTTGACAAGCATCGCACCTTTGAACATACCTTATCGAGTCCTCTCGAAGAGTAGGCCAATTATATCCTTGTCTCGAGATTCTGTTAGCAAGACTTCTGCCCCCAGAATGGTTTCCACATTCTCCATCATGCATCTCTTGAAGGATTCGATCGATTTGTTGCTTACTCACCACGCATCGTAAGATTAGACCCGTTGTAGACCTTCGATATAGTTGATCATCGAAGATCGTGTATCGAGAGCTTTTAAATCTGATTTTCCGGGCTTCTAATTTGTCTTCAGGGAGCTGGTCGTTTTTGAGATAATTCCATATATCACTTGACCAATCGTGGTTTTCTTCGATCACTTGAACTTCTTCAATTGTTGGTGACATAAGATGTATTATCGGGACACTTTCTAAAGCTGGTTCGTTGAATGCGGATCCCAAGTTAGCCAAGGCATCGGCTTGCATATTCAGATCTCTTGGAATTTGCTCTATTGAAAACTTATCGAATCGTGCGATCTTATCTTTTGCGATCTTGAGGTACGATATCATCTTTGAATCTTTTGCTTGAAATTCGCCATTGATTTGGTTCACTACTAGTAGTGAATCGCTTCGTACGTGTAGCCATCGTGCCCCCAAGTCATATGCCATATCCAATCCGGCAATCAAGGCTTCATACTCTGCTTCATTGTTAGTGGTTTTGAACTCACATCGTACTGAATACACCATATTGCCCCCATGTGATGATTTCAGGACTACTCCCAATCCTGATCCTCGTGCGTTAGAAGCTCCATCAATATGCATGGTCCATGGTTCGTTGTCATGAATCATCACATTACTGATTTCATCGTATGATGGTTCTTCGATTCCAGGACTGAATTCAGCTACGAAATCTGCCAACGCTTGAGATTTTATCGCTGTTCTTGGTTGATACGTTAGATCAAAGCTGCTAAGATAAATACTCCACTTTGCTAATCGTCCTGTAAGTTCAGGCTTACGAAGTACGATCTTAAGAGGATAATTAGTAACAACGATTATATGATGCGATTCGAAATAATGCCTTAACTTTTTTGCTGCAGTTACGAGGCCAAGTAAAAGCTTTTCCATAGACGTGTACCTTGTTTCAGCATCGAGGAAAGACTTACTTACGTAATAGATAGGTTGCTGATGTTGGTCACCTTCTCGTACGAGCACTGCACTAACGGCGTTGTTACTTACAGCGAGGTACAATTGCAAGCTCTCACCTTCGATTGGTTTCGTCAACAGTGGAGGATTGGACATATATTTCTTTAAGCTTTGTAGTGCTTCCTCGTGTGCTTCTGTCCAATCGAAGCCTTTGTTTTTTCGAAGCACGTTGTAGAACAAGTGACATTTATCGGATGATCGCGAGATGAACCTGTTCAGGGCCGCTACTCGTCCGGTCAACTTTTGTACCTCTTTTACAGTCCTTGGTGATTGAATTTCCAGGATTGCTTTGATCTGTTCTGGACTTGCCTCGATCCCTCGTCGTGTAACCATGTATCCAAGAAACTTTCCCGCACGCACTCCGAAAGAGCACTTGGTTGGGTTGAGTTTCATCTTGTATTCTCGTAATATATCGAACGATTGCTTCAGATGCTGGATATGATCTTGTGATCGTTCCGACTTTACGAGCATATCATCGATGTATACTTCCATCGTACGTCCGAGATGATCTTTGAACATCCTGTTTACAAGCCTTTGGTACGTTGATCCAGCATTCTTGAGCCCAAATGGCATTACTTTATAACAGTATATGCCCTTATCGGTCATAAACGCAGTCTTCTCTTGATCATCTTTGTGCATTAGGATCTGATTATATCCGGAATAAGCATCCATGAACGTTAGTAGCTCGTGCCCCGCAGTTGCATCGACCATCGCATCAATATGCGGCAAAGGAAAAGGATCCTTTGGACAAGCTTTGTTTAGGTCTGTGAAGTCGATGCATACTCGCCACTTTCCATTCTTCTTTTGTACTACCACCACGTTGGCGAGCCAATCTGGATACTTTACTTCTCGAATTTTTCCTGTTTTGAGTAGGTTGTCTACCTCCTCATTGATGACCTTGTTGCGTTCTGGTGCAAACTTGCGTCTTTTTTGCTTAACGGGTTTAAACGTAGGATCCACGTTCAACTTGTGCGATATGATGTTAGGATCAATTCCTACCATATCCTCGTGTGACCACGCAAAACAATCCGAGTGTTCCTGCAAAAAAGAAATTATACTATTTTTTATATCAGGGGTTAGAGTTGCTCCTACGAAGACCTTGCGATCAGGATGTTTGTGATCCAACACGACTTCTTCTAATTGAAGATCATCGTACGATCGTACTCCATCCTGGCTCTGTAATTGCTAGATATCATGCGGTTTGGCCTTCATCGTAATCTTGTAGCACTCCCTTGCAATTTTCTTTTCGCTGACTATCTCTTGCACGCCCCAGGGAGATGGGAACTTGATCTTCTGATGATACGTTGATGGTATAGCCTTCATATCGTGAATCCAAGGTCTTCCAAGTATAGCATTGTAAGCGGAAGGACAATCGATGACGTTGAACTTCGTTTGCTTGTTTATGCCTTTAGCGAAGACTGGTAGTATGATTTCTCCAAGAGTACTAGTGGCATCTCCGTTGAATCCAATTAACGTTGTTGTTCGTCGTACGATGTTGGACCGATCAATACCCATGATCTTTAGAGTATCTGAGAATATAACGTTAGCTGAGCTACCTCCATCCACCAATACTCTCCTGGTCAAACAGTTTCCAATGTTTAACTGTATGACTAGAGCATCATGGTGTTTTTGGTTAACGCCCGACAGATTGTCTTGATCGAACGTTAGTTTAGCTGCATCGAGTTCTCTTTCAGCCGCAGTCTTCGAATCTTCAGGAACAGGATATCCTTCAGGTCCTTCTCGTGCGTGTCGTTTGGCCGCAGAGTATGTCAAACCACATACTTCGGATCCACCAGTAATGAAATTTACAACCTTCGTTGGAACGGGTGACGTCGGTCTCTTTGAATCATCACCTAGAAGGTTTTTGAGATGTCCGTTCGATTTGAGGTATGCGATCTCCTTCTTCAAGCTAATACAATCATCTGTATTGTGTCCGTGGTCGCTGTGGAAGTCGCACCATTTCGTTTGGTCTCTATCCTTGCTAGGATTCTCTGGTTTTTTGGGCCATCGTACGTTGACTTCCAAGTTCCGTAGAGAATCCACTAAGTCCTTCGTTGTACCTGCAAAATGGTAAGTTGACAAGTCTGGATATCTTACTTTACCTTTACCTTGGGTTGAACGCTTATTCTGATCGCGTCGAGAATTATCAATCTTGTTTACTCGTTTAGGTTTGAAATCATGTTTCTGCGCTCCAAGATTTTTCTTATCATTCGAATGTTTACGCCGGAAAAGGGCATCATCTTCGATTCTCATGTGTGCCAACGTACGAGCTCGTACATCATCGAAGTTTTCTGGTGGATACTTCGTTAAATCTGTGTATAACTCCGAGGATGTGTCTAATCCACGTTTGTATGCTTCGATTGCCGTCCGCACATCGCAGTTCTTAACTTCGATCATCTCTGCGTTGAACCTGTTAAAATATTCACGAATGGTTTCACCTGTTTTTTGCACGACATAGTAGAGATCGCTCGTTTGTTTCTCCATCTTGCGACTACTTGCAAACTGTCGAGTAAACTGGTTTACTAACTCAGACCACGATGCAATGCTTTTGGGTTTCAAATTGATTAACCATTGCAACGCAGCTCCGGTAAGTGTTGATCCAAAGCCTTTGCACATACATATTTCTTGAAACTGGGTTGGAATAGGAACTGTCCATACTAGCTGCTTGTATTGTGCGATGTGTTCCACAGGATCGGAGATTCCAGAGTATTTTGGTGTAAAAGCTGGGATGTTATATTTTTTGGGAATATCAACGAGAGCAATCTCATCGATATAGGGTGAAGCTTGGAATCCAGTTTTAGGTTCAACTTCGATGGGTACAGCAGCTCCAGGAAGTTTGGTTAACAATGCGAGCATTGCTTTATTTTGTTCTTCTAGCATTTTTAGCCGAATATCCACGATATCATTGGGTGGTGGATTACTAGAGGATCCTGAAACGTTTGATAAGTTCGGAATATGAGTTATGGGGGTAGCTGCGGTGGGAACGTGCGATATAGGTTCTGGAATAGGTATAAAGGGACGAGGTCCTGTTTGAGGTTGGTTGTAAGTAAACGTGGTTTGCTCCTGGGTAAGGACCTGATGGTAACGGAGGGAAGATAGGACGTGAATTGTTGACTGGAGGTGGCGGTGGTAAGCTAACTTGCGATATTTGCGGTGGTGGTGGCAAGTTAACTTGCGATACCTGAGGTGGAATGAAAGATTGTGACATTTGTGGTTGGACAAATGGAGGTTGAGAAACAGGGGGTGGATTTTGAGGAAAAAATGGCCTTTGTTGATGAATGGAAACTGGGATGTGAGAAGTTTGCGGATTCGATGCTCTCAATCTAGACAGTTCACCATTCATTTGTAAATTCTGCTCATTCAACCATTGGATTTGTTCTTGTGCTGCTGCCAATTGTTGTTGCAAGGTTGTTTGAGAACTGCTTGCCATGTTCCTGTACTCAATTCACAAAGAAGCTCGAAGAAATAGGTTAGTAAGCTGACGCCTTATCGAACAAGTTTTTCTCAAAACGGGCCCCACGGTGGGCGCCAAACTGTTTGTGTAAAAATTTACTTAAATCGTTATCGTAAGATGTCGTGAGGCAAAATCGTCAAAAGAAAGAATTCTCGTTCGATAAAACGTGCGATAAATAAAAGTAAATTGACAAGAAGATTGATGACGCAGGAAAAACCTCTGAATCGAGGAAAAAACCTGCGGCCGACTAAATAGGATAGTCGACGTTGCACTATAGATCACCAATAAGGGGTGATATCCTAGATGTTACAGTTGTATCGTACGATTACAATAAAGAAAATGAATGCTATCGAACGTAAATACAGAGAATAATATTCGTATTGCTATTTCTCTCCCAGAATCAGTTGTCTCGAGTGTATGATCTTGAATCTCTTTTATAGCTGTTGAATTTGTAACCGTTCGTTCATTATTGAGCCATAAATGCAACGGTCATAACTGAGGCTGATTTCTAGATCGTAACGTCAGAGCTCTTTAATGATGAACGTATCTGGTTCAAACGGTCGTATTTAAGTTCAATGGACGATGGTTGTGCTTCGAGGTTATCTTGGATAAACTTTCCTGCAATAAGAGCAAACTTTGAACATGTATATCGTTAGTTTAATCGCACGATCATACGATGATATCGTATGATTATCTTTGATGATCACTTATCTTTGTTTGACGGTAGTTATATCTTTATTTCAGGACCTTATCTTAATACAGGAATATCATCCCGAAAGATATCTTACGATTTTATTCGTTCGATCGTTCGATGATAAAATTTCACCCAAACAGCCACCAGTAATCAGTCCTCAGATCTCTGTACATCTTTGTAGCTCCGGGATGTATAGAGAATCTGGACTTGTGAGCTTCCTCAAGCAGTGTCTGTCGAGCACCACCCGCATGAGGAACCCACACTCGAGCGTGCCTAGTCAACAGTCCTCTACTATCCCGATCCATCAGTGGTAGCTGACCCCTTACCCGTTCTTTGTTCTGGTTCGCGTTCTGACTGGCCTCCTCCTGAGCTCGTCGAACCAGATCTAAGAACGAAGTGGTCACGGCCATCTTCAGATGTGATATCCGAAGAGAGGTATGAGCAGTATTTCTGCTCAGCGCGTCTGCCACCACGTTCGCTTTACCCGGATGGTAAAGTATCTCGCAGTCGTAATCCTTGACTACATCCAGCCATCGCCGTTGCCGCATGTTCAGGTTCGGTTGATCCAAGAAGTGCCTCAAACTACGGTGGTCAGTATAGATGGTGCACTTCACCCCGTACAGGTAGTGTCTCCAAATTTTCAGCGCGAAAACCACCGCCGCTAACTCAAGGTCATGCGTGGGGTAGTTAGCCTCGTGAGGCTTCAACTGCCTCGACGCGTAAGCTATCACCCATCCCCTCTGCATCAGAACACACCCCAAACCAAGGTGTGAAGCGTCACAGTACACCGTCATGTCCTCAACGCCCTCGGGAAGCGTCAGGACCGGTGCCTCACACAATCTCTGCCTCAACATCTCGAACGCCGCCTGCTGATCCGGACCCCAAACATAAGGCTCACTCTTCTTCGTCAGCCTCGTCAACGGAACTGCGATCCGAGAGAAATCCTGGATAAAACGATGATAGTACCCAGCCAGCCCCAGGAAACTCCGGATCTCTGAAGGAGTCTTCGGAACCTCCCAACTCATCACCGTTTCGATCTTTTCCGGGTCCACCTTAATGCCTTCCCGATTAACAAGATGCCCCAGGAATTGGACTTCTTGTAACCAGAAAGCGCACTTCGAGAACTTAGCGTAAAGTCGTTCTCTCCGCAACACCTCAAGTACCTCTCGTAGATGAGTCACATGCTCCTCCTTCGTTTTCGAGTAGATCAAGATGTCATCGATAAAACAATCACTAATCTATCCAGCATCGGCCGACAAACCCGATTCATCAGGTCCATAAAAGCAGCTGGGGCATTGGTGAGGCCGAAAGGCATCACCAGAAACTCATAGTGACTATAACGGGTCCTGAAGGCGGTCTTGTGAACATCCGCCTCCTTCACCTTGAGCTGGTGATAGCCTGATCGCAGATCGATCTTGGAGAACCAAGTTGCCCCCTGAAGCTGATCGAACAAGTCATCAATCCTAGGTAAGGGATACCTATTCTTGATGGTAACCTTGTTGAGCTCCCTGTAGTCTATACACATCCGGTGACTCCCGTCCTTCTTCTTCACGAACAAGATCGGCGCGCCCCACGGTGAGCTACTTGGACGGATGAACCCTTTCTCCGAGAGTTCCTGCAACTGACTGGCCAACTCCTGCAGCTCGGGTAGCGCCAAACGGTACGGAGCCCTCGCAACTGGGGCTGCTCCGGGCATTAGGTCGATCCCGAACTCAACCTGCCTATCAGGCGGAATGCCCGGTAGGTCCTCCGGAAACACATCAGGGAACTCACTCACTACAGGAACGTCAGCAACCGACAACTTCCGATCCTCCGCCTGGCTGGTCACCGCATACGCCAAATAACCCGTGTATCCACGCTGAAGCCACCTCCGCGCCTTCGCGACAGAACAGAACGCTAGCTGATCCCTCCGTCCCTTGCCGTATACCACGAGCTCTCCCCCACTTGGGTCCTGGATGCGGACTAGCTGCTCCGCGCAAACTACCGTGCCGTGGTTCCGAAACATCCAGTCAACTCCAACTATCACGTCGATCCCATTCATGGGGGTGGGTATCAAGTCGATACAAAAAGGCACCCCATGAATCACCATAGTGCAGCCTCGGTAGACGTCCTCACAGACTCTCACCTCCTCAGCTGCTATATCGATCGCCAAAGGTCTGGCTAGCTTGCCCCGCTATAGCCGGAAGTCCTTGCAGAAAGCACTAGACACAAACGACCAGGTAGCTCCCGAATCAAAGAGAACCAAAGCAGGTTTCTCGTTCACGGGAAAAACGCCTAAGTTTAACAATAAACGTTTAAAGAACACAGATAACACCTAGCGCATCTCTAATCAAGCCATAAGCATAACACACATTAATAACAGTTCAAACACATAACGTAAGGTGTACCTGTAACCACATCCGGTGCTGGCTGAGCCTCCTCGGCCGTCATCTGGAAAGCTCTACCGCGGCTGGTCGAAGATCCACCCTTCCTCCCGGTGGAGCCGTCGGTGATGCGGAGCGTGGCAGTAGCTGGTGCCTGAACCTGTGGCTGGGCCGATGCCAGCTTCGGACATTGGGCTTGATGTGCCCAGGCTGAAAACAATGAAAGCAGGTCCTCGGGGCGACCCCGCAATCCCTACTCTTGTGGCCCGACTTGCCACACTTAAAACACACCGACTCAGGTAGTCGGCACTCCCCCTGGTGGTTCCTCCCGCATTTGGGACACCCACTGGGAACTCTCCTGCCATCTGTCCTCGACCCCTTAAACTTCCTCACCGGTACAATCGACTGCTCCGCCTTCCTCTTCCCTTGCTGCAGCTCCTCGAGAAACAGCTCCCGGTTTCACGCCGCCTCCACCATAGCATTAAAGCTCGTGCACGAAGTTGGGCTCACAAACTCTCTGATCTCGGGCTTCAGTACCCCACGATAACGATACATCCTCATCGCTTCATTGCCCACATAATCGGGACAAAATAGCGCCTTCTCCAGGAACTGGTCGGTGATCTCATTCACCGACTCGGTCGTCTGCTTCAGGTTCAGAAACTCGGCAATGATTCTCTCTCGCTCGACCCGCGGAGAGAATTGCTCCTCAAACAGCACCTTGAACGCATCCCAAGTCATAGTCGATATCTGCTCCTCCGTGTGGCTCTTCAGTATCAGGCCCCACCAATCCTTACCGGCGTCTCGTAGCAGATTCGCAGCGTAGCACACCTTCACCCCGTCCGGACAACCACAAGTACGGAACTCGCCCTCGACCGCGGGAACCCAACGAGAGCATGCAATAGGGTCCTTCCGACCCTCGTAGTGTGGCGGTTGACACGCCATGAAATCCTTGAAAGTACTGGAACGACTCTGAGCCTGATTGTTGCTCCCCGACGTCGACCCACGTGAAGCAAAGGCCGTGTCGATCCTCTGATCCACAGCCTGAAGGACCTCGTCCTTCATCTGAGCAAATAGTCCTGGCAGAATCTGCTGCAAGGTCTCGGTAATCTGCGAGGCAATGATATCCCCAAGTCTGGAGTCTCAGGCTCCTCGCTACCCGAATTTCTTCTAGTAACCACCATACTGAATGTTTAAGCAAAAGTTTAGAAACAGTTTATACCTTGGGTCACACAGCTAACCCTAGCTAGAGTGTCTTGCTACACTCCCTAACACATATAACGCTTACACAAAGTTTACTACTGGTCGTAGTGCGCATGTAACCCTAACGACTAATAAGTGCTTTTGCGTCCAGTTTACACACATAGCTGACCCCGTGGTCATCCTAGCTATCACATAGCTACCCAATTCCCATATCTAGTCCTTTTATTGAGATTACCAGAATTTAACCAAATCCTAGTCCATACAGATGTTTACAGTAGTACTATTGTATGGGCCCGTACTACTGTAACCAACCGGTAATGACAATTGGTTCGGGATCACTAAACAACAATCAGACAAGAACATGCCTAGAATCCCTTACCAGATTATCACCGTATAGACTGGGTCTTGGTACCATCCTCAAAATCCCAATCCAAGAACTACATGCAACAATAATTAATTTCACAGCTATTTTCATCTTACACATAGCATGCCATACAATTATTAATATGACAATCAATGTTCAGTTTAGCATCGCAACGAATTATCAACGATAATAAGAAAAGTAACGTAAGTATTACTCACCCCCGTTTTGAAACTCTAGCCGACGATTCCGACTCTTGTTAAAGTTTTCTTTTCGAAATACAAATAAAGTTTAAAATAAAATAAAACTCCTAGTTTAAGTCCAACCACACACACACTCGCGAGCATGTGTGCTGATTCTCTTAAACCTAGGCTCTGATACCAAGTTGTAACACCGTAAACTTAAAACTCAATAATTAATAACTTTTTTAAAAAAAAATAAAATTATCTAAGTTATTACAAATTCAAATGGAAGTAACATTTTAGAAAAGAAATGCGTTAAGAAAATTATTACAGTCATCCCAAATAAAATGTTTAGTTACGAAAAATAAATAAAACAAATAAAACTAAGATGTCCACACACTATCGGAACCGAACTCGCTGCTAAAGTCAAACCGGGGCCTTGCCCTTATCTACGCTTGATCCCGAACCTGAAAAGGGAAATCAACGAAAGGGTAAGCTATAAGCTTAGTGAGCAATCACCACACGTACCTTACGATACCATGCACGCACATAACACAACAGGTGCCATCACATTCAAATCCACGATCATATACCACATCATATAATAAATAACACAAATAACCATAACAATTATTCTCATGAGAACATAATAATTTCCGCCAGCTTTGGACACGGATCTGCCCCCACAACTCATCAAGGGCATGTGGTTCCCTTTATCTCGCCAGCTTAGGACGCGAGTCCGCCCCCACAACTCATCAAGGGCATGTGGTTCCCGTTACACACACAAGCATGCATATACATCCATGTTAACGTAAAACACGTATAGTGAAACTCACCTCGCTAGCAAACAAGCAACAAGATACCAATCACCAAGTTTAATATGTAATTAAGTAATCAAGTATCAAAAATTCTATCTCGATCCAATGCTCGTTGAGTTAATTCTACCTTCTAAATTTGAACTATAAATTACCTAAAAATAAAACAATGACGAGCGAGTCTAATAAAAACGGTTCACCCGCGACCCGACTCGCACCGCTAATTTTCCCCCCGCACAGCCGCCACGCGACCCGCCGAACAAAGTTGTCCGGCGCATCTGAACGCGGTCTAAACTAACGAAGAAAACGGCTGCCACCACCACGTAGAGCTATAGCATACGACCCATTATCGTCTCCCGCTGCCGGACAGCAGTGACGACCGACCACCGCCGTCTCAACTACGGACAGTAGCAGCCGGAGTCGTCTGTCCTCGTGATGCGACCCGACAATCGGCGAGGGCCGGTGCGTCGGCCACAACTCTCTCTCGCAGCCAGCCTTCGCCGACGAGGAGCACACCGCCTCACGCCGCTGGCCGTCATGAACTACCTCAGCAGCGCCGTCGACAGCTATGAGATCGGTTCGTCGCCGGCCAAGGCCGGCGCTCGTTCGCCGCCGCAACAACCGGTAGCGCCACCACCTGCCGCCGCTGTGGTTGTTAACCACGGCAGCCCCTCGCTGCTAAACACCGCGCCGCCTCCGCTCGAACGCAGCCATAGCCACGCCGGCATCTACGGCGGTTGTTCGACGCACCAGACACGGCAACCTAAGCCGCCGGCCTAGCGAACACAACCACCCAGATCGGCAGTCGCCGATTAGCTCCACGACGAGCTTTGAACACGAAAAGAACGAAGATCTAGGACCCTTACCTTGTGCACGAAATACGACCTTCGATCTCTCTCCGGCGACCTTCCAAAATTCCGACGACCTCTCTCAAAAACCGTCCACCAGATCTCTCTCTCTCTCTTCTCTTTCTCACTTTTCTTAGTTTCGAAGCTAGCTAACTGATTAAAAGATTGACTAGGGTTGTAGGCTTTTTAAAATAGCTATTGACTTATCTACTCAATAGGCTTTATCTCAACCAATGACATTTATCTACAACAACAACTTAAGTTAAATAATAAACAGATAAATAATAAATAAATAAATAAGAACAAAAAAGATCTGAAATTTGGGGCTTTACACTATTACATGTTACATATAATTCATTATGCGAATTTTTGCACATATCAATATGATTATACATCCGTATATAACTGACGTATTATCACAGGTGATAGCATTAACATCACAATAATATCTATAAATGTAAATATACATAATCATATATAATTAAATATTATATATATATATATATAATTATATATAAAATTATTATAGAATCATGTGATATTTAATAAAAAAAATTATCCTTTTTTTTATCAAAAGTGTATTTAGACAAATATTATATAGAAATATTTTTTTTTGAACAACAAAACAAGAAGTAAGGCAAGGAGCTTCGGCTCGACCTTTACCTCGTCAATCAACCAAAAACTTTATTAAAGAGAATATTATATACAAATATTAATTCCATTTTTTGGAGAAGATAGAGAGATCCATGATTCTCTCAAATTACTTTTAAATATAGATTTAAGACTTTTTTCTAACAAATTTTTTGAAGTTTTCTATACTTAGTAAAATAAATAAAATTCTAAATTCAGATTTTTTTTCAAATTTAACGGTGATAAAATAAATTTATTGATCTTGAAAAAAGAATACCTTTGTCGCGTCATTCTCAAGCCATATATAGAATCATTTAATATTGATTGTTGAAAATTTATATCGTTTTCAAGTTTGTTAGAAGTTAATATTCTATTATAAAGTTTCTTGAAAATTATTACGTTACATAAAATTTTGAAATAAAATTTTAAAAATTAATATTTTCTTTTTCTTCAAAATTGTTATAAGTTACCCTTTATATAAATTTTATACAACTTTATGATTTACTTAGAAATTTGTTAGAGCACCTAGAAATTATTTTTCAACATTTCTCGATGAAGGAGAATCAAAATCAAAGTCTTCAAAAGATTTAATGGGTGTTGCCATTTGCACCTTAGTCTATGTCTAAGGTTATAAAACCAATGTAATCATTTCTATCTTAATGACATTAATTAGTAATTATTATTGTCTCTCATCTCTCTTCTTACCAATTTTTCTTTAATATATTATTATTTTTTTTTGGAAAGGAAAATGATTAATATATTATTATTAGTATATATAACAATTATATAATTATACTAATACAAATAATGAAAATTTTAATTTTTTTTTATATTTACGTTTTTATTAATTTTCATTTTAGTAATATTTGTTTTTACAAAAAGTATATTTTAACATGTAATGTAATGTAATGTATTGTATGTTTTACTTCTACTATTAATTTATTTTTAAGTTATTAAGATATGAATTTGTAAGTTACAAAAGACATACATGTTTATCAATGCATCATTATTTTTTAAATAACATAATTACTTTTTGAACGAATCAACCAAAATTATAAGGTTTGTTTTTAGACACCATTATTTTTAATCATTATAATTAAGGTGCTCACAATTTCAAGATTTGGAGATTATTTTTAAGTTTCATATATAAGACATTTGACATGATTATATGATTTGTATTTTAAATCTTCTTTATTAATAAGTGACCAGATGAAAAAAAAAATATAAGAGCAAAAACAATCATATGTATATCATTAGATCAATTAGATTTTATGATTGTCTATTAAAGTTTAGTTTAACCTTAATAGATTCATGCCATTTTCTAAGTACTAATTATTTTAAAATTAACTTAATGTTAAATACAACAAAAAATAGAAAATATAAATACTGGTCAAACAATAAATGTATATATTTAAGTTTTAATTTTATAAAATATTATAATAAATACTAGTATTTATTTAATTATTATACTTATAATTATTATTAGAATAATAATAATAATTACAATAACTTAACATAATATAAATTAATTAATAATAATATAAATATATTTATATAATGATGATTTAACAACATTGGAAATATAAAAAGTAATATTTGTATGAAAAAGGTAAATCAATTGTTTAATTAATATAGAACCATCCAATAAAAATTGGTCAAACTCTATTATTAGTTAATAATTAATATAGAATAGGGTGCATTTGGAAAGTAGGATAGGGTGTATTTGGAAATACCCTTAATTAAATTCGAACTTTAACGACTTTTTTGTTTTAATATTGCAGCAATAATTATATTATAATAATATCTTTCACATGTAACAAAATACTATTTATTTTTAACATTTTTATGGTATAACATGAACTACATTCTCTTAGTATAGTATATATAAAAATTTAAATGAAAACGTTAACTGAAAGAAAAAACTTTATTTATGTATAAAAATACATATGATTTTAAAAAAACTTTATTAGTTATAAGTCGTGTGAATCACATACGATTTTGTATATAAATCATATATGATTTTATACATCGAAAAAGTTTTTTTTTCTTAAATAGTTAGCGTTTTGTATGAACTTACCTGCGTGTGTGTTTGTGTTGATTTAAACATTTTTTGAAGGGTATCTTTGCCAAAGCTCTTTGCCTAGTGAACTTTCGCCGTTCAATTTTTTTTGAAGGGTGTATGTCAGACTAATTCCCGCAAATTATAGCTATAAGACGCTCACTCCTTATAGCTCAATGTCCACAATTTTTTTTTGGAAACATAGTAGCATCGAACTAATGAACGACTACCACGAACACACACACATATTATAATAATATTAAAATTAGATCAATTTATAAGTTGAGAATATAAAACGCGATATTTTGGTGTTGATTTGTGTGAGTAGAAAAACATTTAATACGTGTGTACTTAATAATGTATAGGGGTGTTACTAGGCTCTTCCCTTAAAAAATTTAATTGCAATTTTTTAGTATCACCTTGTCTTTTAATTGAAAGAGGGTGTGGAATAGGTGTAGGTTTTGGTAGGATGAGGTCTGGATAGAATTTGTCTATTGTCTCATTTCAACATGTAGCTCGGTCGGTAAAAGATTGAGCGACTTACTTAAATACAAGACTAGTTTCGTGCCCAATTCAAAATCTCTTTACTAACTTGAGCAGTTGAATGAGCGAAAAAAATACACTCTAACTTAAGTGGGTTTTATGTGGGACCGATTTTGTATTGATGCTAATAATTTTTTACAAAAATAATAATAATAAATTGTTTATCATGGTAAGTTGGTAACTGTTTATTCGGAGTTCTTACATTTGGATATTTTCACACTTTCTTTGTTCTAAAGAAAGTTTAAAAAGGTATTAGAATAAAAAATTGTCTAAAATATATATTTTATTGATTTAGGAAAATCTAATAAAATTATTTTCAAGAGATTCTTCAAAAGGTTTAGGAGGGTTAAAATTGAAGTTTCTATAAAATATCACCTTCAACTCTAATTTTTTAATATTAAATATTTTATAGACTGAAACATTAATTATATTAAAGAAAATGAAACATTAAGGGCGTGTTTAACAAAATAAGCTAGCTGATAAACTAGCTTATAAGCTACTTCATTTAAACATATACTATAAGCTAACTTATTAAAACACTACTTGAAATAGCGTTTTAAAAACCTTTTGTAGCTTTTTTCAATTATACCATTATTTATATTAATTATTAAATTCAAATATACATTTTTGGTTTATTACATTCTCATAAGCTAATTTTTGTCAAACATAATTTTATTGATAAGCTAATTTATCAAACACCACCTAAGATTCCTATAATTCAAACATAGTAAACTTTTTATTTCTTTCTCATATAATTTATTGAAAATTTTCACACCATGAATGTTCCTACTTTATCCATTTTGGTGAACTAATTAGAGAAAAATCCTTTATTTTCATTATCTGAAAAATCTTTTAAAGATATTCTAATAAATTATCATTTATAAAAAGTTTGTTGGAAATTCTAATTTTCTAAAATTGTCTAAAATTTTATTTAGAAATTTGTTAAAAAAAAATTAAATGTAGAACCCACACCACCATCTATATATACATACACATTCCATTTTATATCAATACCCCCATCACCACATTCAAACACAAACACACACACACACAATCATTCATCATCATATAAAGAAGAAACTCCATTTCTCAAATGGCACTTGCTTCAGCCACTCTTAAGTCCATCACTTCCCTCCCAAAGGCATTACCCACCGCCAACGCTGCCTCTTCCGCCCCCGACCGCTTGTCTTTCAAAAACCGTGCCATCCCGTTACCTTTTAACAAACGTTCAACCACTGCACCCTCTGGCATACGCAGATCGTTTACCGTCAAGAGCCAGGTTAACCCATCGGAATCTTCAAGACCTAGTAAGTACAAAAATCTAAATTTCAAAAATTTGTCACCAAATTTAGAGAAATTGTTCAAAATAACCAATTCAACGCCCTTAGAAAAATTGAACAAAATAGCCACTTTTTCAATATATGACCAAAATAGTCATAGACTCTACAAGTAACAGTTACACAACCCACGTTTTTTTAATATAATATTTAAAAAAGCATATAACGTAAAAGTACAATTCTCTAAATAGCCATAGACTCTACAAGTGTTATTTGCGTAGAAGTAAAGATGTAATGTCTAATTTTCGTAAATATTATAATGTAAAAGTATATTATGCAAGTTGCACAAATGCTATTTACGTAACACCCGGTTATTTCGATTAATTTGTTGAAAATGTGGCTATGAATCCCATCAATTTCCCCAAAATTTCGTTACCTTGATTAAATGATCGATACTGTGTTTTTCAGCAAAAGTGCATGAACTATGCGTCTACGAGCTCAACGAAAGAGACCGTGGAAGCCCGGCGTATCTCCGGTTGGGACAAAAACCGGTCAATTCGCTCGGTGATCTTGTTCCTTTCACCAACAAAGTAATTTTATTTTAATTTCTTCAATTTTATTTTCTTTCAATCCATTCACATTTTTTTATTTATAAAGGTAAACATACCAACCCGCCCCACACAGATAGAAAAGAAACTTGTGAGCTCCTTGTCAGCCTCAAACAGCAGACTACCAATAACATCCACCATGGTTTTAAATATAGGTGTACAGTGCGGATCTTAAGACGAGATTAGGGATCACGGCCGGAATATGCATTCTGATCAAGAACATCCCCGAGAAGAAAGGTGACAGATATGAAGCCATTTACAGTTTTCACTTGGGCGATTACGGCCAGATAGCGGTGCAAGGAGCTTATCTGACAATGGAGGACACCTACCTCTCGGTCACCGGTGGCACCGGGATATTCGCCGGAGCGTACGGTCAAGTGAAGTTGCAACAGCTGGTTTTTCCGTACAAATTGTTCTATACTTTTTACTTGCAAGGTTTAGCTGCCGATCTGCCGGCAGAGTTGCTTGTAACCCCCGTTCCGCCGTCCCCGGCGGTGGAGGCGTCGCCGGCCGCCAAGGCTTGCGAGCCTGGCGCCACCAGTCCAAACTATAGTGATTAGATAGTGAAGGACTAGTATGAGAACTTCACCTTTGAGGAATAAAGTTATGGTTTGTTTTAGTGTTGTTGAATTATGGGTTTTTGTTTTTATGTTTAAAATATATGAATATTACAATAAGAAATTTGATGTTTGATATATGTGAGGATTTTATTTGGCTTTATCTGTTTTATCGGATGTAGTTATCTGTCATTCTCGTCTACACCTTTTGAGTAATAAAGTTGGTTCGTTTTAGTATTTGTTTGAATATCGAGTGTTATTATCTGGACATTGTTGGGTCGGTTGAGAGCATTTAATCGATTGGATATCGGGTGTTGATATATATGAGAATAAATCGGTAGCCAGTGGGTTTAAATTGAATGAAGAAGCGGTTAATTCGGAATCAAATTTCAAAATTTATTTTGTTAGATCAATGTTAAGGTGTTGTAAAGCTTAGTTGGTCGCTATATAGTGTTTAAAGTTCCTGCAATTAATTAAGAACGATTAAACAATAACATAGCAACAGTCGTTATTCGTATTTTATAGGGCACACCCCTAGGTGTAAAATATTCGAACTTTTAATTAGGTTCTCGAACTCGAGCTTAATATGAGTCAATCTTAAAACAAACCGAATTTTTTTGAACTTAAGTCTAACTTTATAATAGAAATGTCCGACTTGGATTGTTAGAAAACTTGATTAATCTTTTTGAGCCATTTATATGCAATAGTTGAATTTTGATGTCTAACAGCATCTTCATCAGATTCGGCAAGGTGAAGAACTTTCCAAATAATTAAATTTCAACTTTAATGGTTTTTCCATTTGTGTAATTCATATTATTAAAATAATGGATATATTTGGTAAAAGACTTTTTAAGAGATAAATTTAGTTACTTGTCTTTTTGTGATTAAATATAATTAGGAAGAACATTTAATCTATCTTTTTGACAAATTCTCCAAATTTGAAGAATTTCACACTTTCTATCCTACTACTTCGCTTTCTAAAGAATAGTTTTGGACGATTTGTTGGAACCGCGGAAAAACTCGCTTAAAATACCCACAATTTTGATTTTCTTTTTACTTTACAAAATTTATTGGAGATGCTATAGCAATAATTAAATGGCATAAATCATCCAAATAAATATTGCTTAAATGCATAAACTTAACAATGGAAATCTAAATATAGTTTCATTGATCTTAGTAACAACTTCAAATGAAACAAGCTTAAATAGAACGAAACAACTTCGGGTTCTTCTTAACCTTCTACTTTCTATTTGAGCTACCCATTATGACGTCTTTTGAGCATTACATACCCGGATATCAGTTTTCACCTAATAAGTTTATGCTTTTATTTATCCACTCAACGTATATATCAAGAACTTGAAAGCATTTTTTAAAAACTCGTAATCATTTGAGAACTTATAACAATGAAAATATCCATGTATTCTCATAATTCTCTATATGTTTAAACAATCGAATGAGAAAACTCGAATTTAATACCTCAAGGTCTTCTTCATAATTTCCCAAAATGCTAATCTTTCATTCAAAATCAAAAAACTTATTTTCTTATTAACATCATCTATATATATATATATATTAAAGAAATGTTTTTGTTGATGTCATGATTTTGAAATTGAGCCATTTGATTGGTCAATTAAAAAGAATCATCAAATGATGATGTCATCAATTATTCTTATTATTTTAATACCATAATTATCTTTATAATTTACATTTTTTATCCTTAAAATTATTTGATTAAATTATTTTTTATCTATTAGTTTCTCATCTTTCACTTTACATCTTTATCATTTTAAGATAATAATATATATTAATTAAAATGTATTAAAATTTTTGTTTTTTCATTTTAATAAATTATATCATTATAATCTCCTCCACAATACCTTCAAAATGAGTTTAATATTGAATATTTTTTTAATTTAACTACATTATTAAAATTAGATATAAATTAATTTGTTTAGATTTTATTACAATTCTATTCTTAATATTCTTGAAATTTAAAGATTTTATCTTTTTAACCTAAGTATTTTTATAGATTATTTATAAGTAATTAAAATTTATTTTATTTAAAACTCCATTGTTGATATTCTTGAAATAAAGATTATATCTTTTTAATCTAACTATTTTTTTAGATTATTTATAAGTAATTAATTTTTTATTTAAAATTCTACAAATAAAAAACACTACATATTTTATTTTTGAATCCCTCCAGTTATAAAAATATATAAAAATTAATTTGTTTAGATTTTATTACAATTCTATTCTTCATATTCTTGAAACTTAAAGATTTCATCTTTTTAACCTAATTATTTTTATATATTATTTATAAGTAATGAAATATTATTTTATTTAAAACTCAATTGCTAATATTCTTGAAATTTAAAGATTCCATCTTTTTAATCTAACTATTTTGTAGATTATTTATAAATAATTATATTTTATTTTATTTTATTTAAAACTACAAATCAAAACACTACACATATTTTATTTCTGAATCCCTCCAGTTTTAAAATCATTCATGAAATTCAAATCTTTTGACAAAAGAATAATAAATTTTCAATTTTTAAAATTTTAACAGCTATTAGATAACTAAAATATGTATTGTAATAAGCAATTATAATGGCAATTGTCGTATAACATATAATTTACATAAGTATTTAAACCAATTGTCATGTAAATATCTATTCATATTAAAAATTAAAATAACATGTTTCAAATGCCCGTATAATATACGGGTCATTAACTAGTTAAGTTATTTTATAAAGGGAAAAGTCCAAAAAAACCCAACGAACTATTCCATTTTGAATGGTTAAGTCCCTAAACAATTTTTTTGAACAAAAAAAACCATTAAACTTTCTCATTTTGAATGATTAAGTCACTAAACTATTTTTTTGAATGAAAAAACCATTAAACTTTTTTATTTTGAATGATTAAGTCCCTAAACATTTTTTTCAACAAAATAAATCATTGAATTTTTAGAAATTTGCCACTTATATTTGTTTAACCTAAATTAACATAGTTATATTTTACCTTTAAAACCTTCATAGTCGGTTGCATTTAATTTTTTTATTTTTATTAAAAGGGGGTAAGTAACTTATTTTTTAAAGTATAATGGTTTATTTATCGAAAAGAAATTGTTCGAGGACTTAATCATTTAAAACGAAAAAGTTTAATGGTTTTTTCATTCAAAAGAATAGTTTAATGACTTAATCATTCAAAATGGAAAAGTTTAATGGTTTTTTTTGTTCAAAAAAATTGTTTAGGGACTTAACCATTCAAAATGGAATAGTTTGTTGGGTTTTTTTAGACTTTTCCCTTTTATAATAATTTATAACATTTCTTAATAATCCAACAAACATAATTATGGTTGATAAAACTAAAATATATTAAGTTAGTTAATAATATAAAATAATTTTATAATTAAATTTTCATTATCATTTTTAGAAATGTATGGGCTTTTATTGATGGCCCATGTGAACCAAAAATAATGGACCCAAAAGAATTAAAATTATTGACGAACCGGCCCATATCCGCTCCAAACCCGATTTTAACCTGGTTTATTTTTCTTAACAGTGAGTTATGAGAGGTTGTTTGTTGTAAAAAACAAAAAAATACTTCTTAAAAAACTCTTAAGTCTGAAATTTCTTTAGTCTGAAAATTAAAGGGTTTTCTGAGTTAAGATTGTTTGTCTTATTTTTTAAGAAAAGTTTGAAAATCTCTTAATTACCTTCCTCTGAAACTTTAAGAGGTGTGTACCATCCACCTCTTATTTTTAGATGTGAAATCAGACTTTTAGACTTCAGGCCCTTTAAAAAAACAAGTGATGCCTAACTATACGCACAAGAATTAGTAATTCGACCGAACCAAGGGGTTCTTAGTTTCATGTTTTAATTTCCGCTTTATACCCTATTACGTTGTTGTTGGCGTATTTTGCCAAATCGAAGTCTTTCGAGTCACTATGTTAGTTGAAAGGTTAACTTCAACTTGTTTTATACCATAGTTGACTAAAATTGAAGAATTAACTAATTAATGTCTCAAATTTGATAGAAACTGGAGAAAAATACTATTAACGTATTTGATCAAAACAAATTCTATCTAGTTTCCTGAACTTCTATGTGTTTCAAGAAGGGTTTTTCTTCTCAACATGATGGCTAACTCAATGGTAAACTTCTCAGAAATTTGTGTGAATTTTGCACCTCAAACTCCATCCCATAAAAGGGATTTATCCTCGAATCAAATTTCTAAACTTTTGATATCTCACAATAGAGCCCCTTTGACTTTGGCGTAATTACACTTTAGCACTTCATCCAGTATCAAATGAGATTTTCTACTTACAAGGTTTAATTAATTTTTGACTCATTGGGACTAATTTTTATTTATTCTTTTATTGCCATATAAGACATCTACCTTATTGCAAAACAAATATTCAAATATTAGGGTGTTATAGTTTCTATGGAAAAGGTCAAGGATACTGACATCGTGATGATAACTACGAAGTATATTTGGGGTTTATGAACAAGAGTTCTAGAAGACGAGATTAAAGATGAGATCAAGTTCTAAACATAGAAGGTAAATTTGGAGTAAAAGGAAGAGGAATAATGGTTGCACAACTTTGAGCTAGGAAACTAAACAGTGTCATATCTAATATAAAAGAAGGCAACTATACCGACGAGATATTATTAATGGGGCACATGACGATGTGAAAAGTAACGACTAAGGAGGAACAATGTATAGATTTTCTAATTCTATCACTTGTAGAGATAATATTATTAGAATGATGGTGGATGGAAAGGGAGTACCAACAATAGTACTAAAGGGAATCGTCTATGCTATTTGTGATGTGTATCATGTGTCTAAGTCTAATAATTTGAGTTCGAAAAAGACCTCCTTAGTGTCAGACCGTTCCAAGAGAAATGTGTGGTCATGCACTTCCAAGAAGGTGAGCATATTTCATCCTTCAAAATGAAAATTTGGTTGAAATTTTTGACGTGTGTAAAGAAAATGTTTATGTTGTAGGTTTGAGACTTCAACGGATAACGTAAGTAAGGAGGGTTTTCAAAATTGCTCTAGGCATCTCTACTACAAAGGGTTGTGTACATAGTTTCCAAGATGTACAAAATTAATCCCTGTATCAAGCATAATTTATGGAAGACTTGATGTTAAAAGTGATCAAGGAACAAGGATTATGATTCACTTCTCACACTTCTCATATTAACTCAATTTCTCATACGATCATCGTTATAGTTATTTATCTCAGCAATTTACTCATTCTAGCAACAAGGGTAAGATGCTTAGGAGATTAAATGCTCGAAGAAGAAGCTTGAAATGGTATTCTCTAGGAGAACAAAACTTCTTCTAGGGAATAAAAAATTTTAATAGAATCGAATGAAACTTTTATCTTACAAAGAAAACATACTAAAAAAATTGTTAGGATTATGTGCGAGACAGTAACAGGGTTACCGTGTCCAATGTTATAAGACACTAGTAGGTCACCCCGTTGCACGCCTATTTGAGAATTTGTGTGAAAGAGATAAATAAATAGAGGGAAATAAATAATTATAAGTTAATAATTATTTATTAGTATTAATCAATTAGTAAATTAATTAATTGATTAATTGATTAAAGGATAATTATGAAAGGAATTATAATCATGTTAAATCACTGCCTTATCTAAACCTATAAAATAAGGTTAAAGGTTTTGATAAATCAGTTGATTAGTCCAATTAATTTTCTCTAAAAATCAATCTCTCTCTCTCTCTCTTATTGCCGTCGCCGGCCTCTCTCACACACGGGTGAACGGAGCGTTTTTCCGATCAGTCACGGTGGTCTAGCAACCCTCTCGCGTGGTGTCAGTAGCGGTGTACCCCCTGCTTGCGTTCCGGTTTTTATTCACGCAAAGGTAAAATCCTCGTAAAACACCCTTTATTGTATCTGTAGTGGTTTAAGATGGATCCGTGCTTGGGAATCAGTTTTGTTATCCGCTGCGCACCGTTAGTGCCCATGATTCCCAACAGTGGTATCAGAGCCACTTCTTAAACCTGCAGATCAAGTTTGTTTAATTGTTTAGATTATTTAAAAATTCGATTTTTTCTTAAAAAAAATTAGATTTTTATCGTTTATCACACGGACCGCGATCATCGGTGGTGGATTCACGGCAGTTTGCCGATCGGAACCACCAATACGAAACCGACAGCCGGCCACCACGAACCGGTGGCAGCGGCGTTACGATGATCGACCACCGCGCCACGTTTTGGCGACGGTGGTGGCGTTGTTTGTACGGTGGTGGCAGCGGCTCATGGTCGTTGTCATCGCCGGAGCACCACGAAACACCTTCCAGGCCGCCAGCTGCCTTACGGCCACGCCGGGCGGCGGCGGCGATTGGCTCCCGAAGTCGATCGACCACCGCAAGCCACAAATTGGCCGCGATGGTGTGTCATGGTGGCGGTGGCGCTGCTGTTTTGATGCAGCGGAAGGAAGGTGGTGGCGGTGGCTACGGCCATCGTCGCCGCACTGACCGCGAACCACCAGGCCGCCCACCGGCAGCCCTAAGGCCGAACCGTGGCAGGGGCGGTGGTTGTTTGCTGTTGATCGCCGGACCAAACCACCAATCGGTGGTGGTCACGATAGCGGTGGTGACGAAAGCTTTACCGCCGGCTGTTGTCATCGGCAGCGATGGCGGCCTTCGCGGCTGCTGTCGTTGCGGTGGTAGGCGGCGGCGATGAATGGAACCGGTGGTGGTGGTCACGATTTTGATTGTTACCATCATCGCCGATAACTAGTAAGTTTTTCCCGATAACCGATAGTAACAATCTCAACCGATTGTGACTATCAGAAAGGGTATTGGATAAGGTTTCGTGTTGATAGTTTCGTTTTAGCCAGATAGGCTGAAACTCCAGATAAAATTAATTTTTGTGTTTATCTCATTAAATTAAAATTAATTTATGGTGATTACAAAAACCAGTTTGGGTTTTACAATTTTCAGTATTATTTAACTGCTTATCGTGGTTGTCATAGCTAAGCCCTAGACCTGTGGTTGTAATTTTATTTATTTATTTGTTTAATCGTTGGTTACGGGAGGCCTGCGTGCCATTTACAACCCGCTTTTATAATGTAATAAATAAAATAACTGAAGAAACCGAAGACGGAGCACGGAGTCAAAGATGGATCTTGGAGCCAGTGGGAGCACCGAAAAGTTCATGCCTTGTGTGTTGCTGTCACTTAGGGTTAAGACCGTCGTTTTGTGTTGGCTCACAAAACGACAATAGATTTAAGGGTTTTTGGCTATGACATGTCTTTTAAAATTGCGTGGTTGTTTATATTTATCAGTAATAATTACGTGGTTGTTTTAGTTGCGTAATTTTTAGATATAAACAATTTTAAATGGTTTTAAAACATAAAATTGGACACAAATACAGATTGTATTTGGATCCAAAGTTTTTGAAAACTGGCTTTTATGACCCTTGTTCAAATCATAGAATAGTAAGTGCAACCCACTTTAGGGGCACCTCCGGTGTAAGGTACATAGGGCGTTGTAAGTGCACACACTATGAACGCCCGTGTTCAAACCGAAACTAGAGGGTGATAAAACTCTGCGAATTATCTCCGGGTGGTACCGGCCAGAGTTTGTCCAGGTCTCGGGTGGTGCAGTCTATTTTCGTAATTATTTATTCACTGGGTGGTACCAGGCCAAAATGCACTAGAGGGACTAAATATGCACGGATTATATATCCGATGTCCCGACGATCCAGAAGTCGTATTTTCGAATTAAAATACGATTGGTATAGTTTTACCTACCATAAATCGAATGAGTCGGTTTGACATGATCACATGCTTCCCGACACATGTGAAATATGGATTCTAATCTAATAAATTTATTTTAAGGGTAATAATTTTTTAGAATTTATATAATTATAAACTAAATTTGGAATTTGTTCTTAATTTGTAGATGTCAAAATCTGTAATTCCGTTTTATACCCCTGAGGAATCCCTAAGACTCATCAACTCAAAATGGAAGCTTACGGGCCAAAATTTTCCAGTTTGGAAAATGCACCTTGATAATATCTTGCGTGCACAGGGTAAGCTGTATGTTCTGGAAAAACCTGTTTCACGACCAGAGAGTAATTCTCCCGAGAGGGATTTTACTCAGTACTTTAAATATCTGGAAGATGAATCGGATGTAATGTCCATTCTGATTTTCTCAACATCACCCGAGTTCACGGGAGATTTAAGAGTTAAATTATGTTACCAGGTTGTGAAAGATATAGAGAACCAGTTAGGTCTCTATAAGCACACAGGTAAACTTCTGATCATGCAAGAGATTTTTTCACTGAAGCTGAAAAGTGGTCAGTCAGTTAAAGACCATCTTATTGAAATGAGAAGGCTCTTTAAATGTTTATCGCGTTTGGGGTACAAGATGACTCAGGAAGAGCTAGTGTACCTCATGTGGTTTTCCCTCACGAAGGAGATTCAAGACACAGCTAGTGCCTATATGAAGGAACCAAAGAAAGACGTGGATAAAGTTCATGAAGATATTCTGGCCAGTCTAGAGCCAGTACCGGAACCTGTAGATCTCATGGACACTGATGTGATTGATGAGCTGGGAGATCTGAGTTGCCCAGAATGCGGCAGCGAGGATATTTGCGAGCACTCGATGAATATCGACCAGACAGAGATCGGTTTACCCGATGCTCCAGGTATCTTTATGATAGATTGCTTAATCACTTCTTATGAATCATGGGTAATTGATACAGGTAGTGGTAACCACATTTGTAATCATTTACAGGGATTCACTAGAAGAAAGACTCTGAGGAAGGACCGTTCGAACCTACGAGTTGGCGAAGGCACTCCGCTGATAGCTGAAGCTGTAGGATCTTATAGTCTTAGTTTACCCTCGGGTCTAGTTTTGGAACTGGATAATTGTTATTATATTCCAAATATGATTAAGAATGTTTTGTCTTTTGATTTGTTAGTAGACCAAGGATTTTATTATAAATATGATTATAAAATGATTTCTGTCTTTAAAGATAATATTTTCTATTTTAAAGCAACACCCGTAAATGGTCTATATACAGTAAATCTACAAGACAACAGTAGTGAAATCTATCATATAAGTAAACGATCCAAAGACATTGAGGATCAAACTTACCTCTGGCATTGTCGTTTAGGCCACATAAACAAGAAACGCGTTGAACTACTCCTAAAAGGAGGTTTTCTTGGAGCTTTCAACTATAAACCTTTTGATAATTGCGAGTCTTGTTTATCTGGCAAAATGACAAAGCAACCTTTCATTAATGAAAATGAAAGGGCTACTGACTTGTTAGAAATAATTCACACAGATGTGTGTGGACCATTTAGTCATGTAGCAAGAGGAGGATACCGGTACTTCATTACCTTTACTGACGATTTCAGTAGGTATGGATATGTCTACCTCATGAGACATAAATCTGAAAGCTTTGAAAGATTCAGAGAATTTCAGAATGAAGTACAGAATCAACTTGGAAGAAAGATCAAGTTTTTACGGTCAGATCGCGGAGGCGAATATCTTAGTGACGAGTTTGACAATCATCTGATGGAGTGTGGGATTGTATCCCAACTCACACCTCCGTATACACCTCAGATGAATGGTGTGTCAGAAAGGAGAAATCGTACTTTACTTGATATGGTACGAACGATGATGTGTCACTCTACGCTGCCAATGTCATTCTATGCGCTCGAAACAGCAGCACACATACTGAACAGAGCGCCAACAAAGTCGGTAGAAAAGACTCCATATGAATTATGGAAGGGTAAGAAACCCAACATATCTTTTCTAAGAATTTGGGGCTGTGAGGTTTACGTCAAACGACCCACCTCAGAAAAACTCAAACCCAAATCCAACAAGTGTTTCTTCGTAGGATATCCCAGAACCATCGTGGGATATTATTTCTACAACCCTGAAGAGAACAAAGTCTTTGTTGCTAGAAATGGAAAATTTCTGCAAGAAAAGTTTCTCAGTGCTGGAAACACCAGAAAGGATGTAGATCTACAGGTAGTAGAGGAAGAAAACACTACACCAATTGTTGAGCCAGAAATTCAACATGAGAATGTTGAACCTCGATCAGAAACGATTGAGGAAGTGCAAACACAGGACCTTCGCAGATCCAGTAGGGTAAGACAAGAACCAGATAGGTATCTTGGATTTCTAGTCTCTCAGGACAGCGGAGACTTGAATGAACCAACATCCTATGGAGAAGCTATGTCAGGCAATGAGTCTGAACAATGGCAGGAAGCCATGAAGGCCGAGATGCAATCCATGTACGACAACCAAGTTTGGGAGTTGACTGATTTGCCACAACACTGTAGAGCTGTTGGACGCAAATGGGTTTTCAAGAAGAAAACCGACATGGATGGAAATGTACACACTTTCAAGGCCAGACTGGTTGCAAAAGGATTCACGCAAACTATGGTATCGACTATGACGAAACCTTTTCGCCAGTGGCCATGCTAAAATCTATTAGGATTCTTATGGCCATTTCAGCGTATTTTAACTACGAGATCTGGCAAATGGACGTCAAGACAGCCTTTCTGAATGGAAAGTTAACAGAAGACGTCTATATGAAACAACCAGAGGGGTTTGAAGATCCTAAGAATCCTAACAAGGTGTGTAAACTGCTAAAATCCATTTACGGATTAAAGCAAGCATCTCGAAGCTGGAACTTACACTTTGATGAGCGAATCAAAGAATTTGGTTTCACCAAAAGTGAGTTCGAGCCATGTGTCTACACTAAGTTCAGTGGGAGCATAGTAACCTTCTTGGTCTTGTACGTAGATGATATTCTACTCATAGGAAACGATGTTCCAACTTTACAGAGTGTAAAGAGTTGGTTAAGCAAATGTTTCCAGATGGAAGACCTTGGAGAAGCCGCTTACATACTTGGCATAAAGATCTACAGAAATAGATCTAAGCGGCTTATCGGACTTAGCCAAAGTACATACATTGATAAAATCCTAAAGAGATTTAGGATGGATGAATCCAAGAAAGGATTTATCCCGATGCAGCATGGCATAGTGTTAAGTAAAACACAATGTCCTGTTTCTAGTCAAGACCAGGACAGAATGAAATCGGTTCCATATGCTTCAGCAATTGGATTGATTATGTATGCCATGCTATGTACCAGGCCCGATGTTGCTTACTCAGTAAGTGTTACGAGCAGATATCAACAGAATCCAGGAGAACCTCACTGGGTGGCTGTCAAGAATATTCTCAAGTATCTGAGAAGAACGAAAGACATGTTCTTGGTCTTTGGAGGATCTGAGGATGAAATTAGTGTCACTGGATATTCTGACGCTAGTTTCCAGACCGACAGAGACGATTTTAGATCACAGTCGGGGTATGTTTTTACCCTAAACGGAGGCGCGATCTCGTGGAAGAGCTCGAAGCAGGACACGATTGCAGATTAAACTACAGAAGCGGAGTACATTGCAGCATCTGATGCAGCAAAGGAAGCGGTCTGGCTAAAGAATTTTCTATCGGGATCTTAGAGTGGTTGCCAGTGTCTCTAGACCGATCGATATATTCTGTGATAACTCGGGAGCCGTGGCGCAAGCAAAGGAACCTAGAGAACATCACAAGTCAAGACATGTGCTCAGGAAATATCACCTCATCCGAGAGATTATTGGAAGAGGAGATGTAAGAATATGCAAGATTCCAACAGAGGAAAATGTCGCAGATCTGCTGACAAAGCCACTAGCAAGGGTGAAGCATGAGGCGCATGCAAATTCCATTGGGATGCAGTGTTAGGAATTATGTGCAGAGTTGACAAACCAAGTAATTATACATCCAATGTTACAAGACACTTGAGGGTCACACCTATGAGGACCTATAAGTCGAACAAATTAAATGAAACCCGGAAATGGAGAATTAGGATTTATAATAGTGTATTATAAATCAATTGGATATTAATTAATTAATTAGAAGATTGTATATTTATTTGATAAAATAAATATATAATAGTTAATTAATAAAGTGATATATATATATTAGATAAATATATATATTTATAATTATCATATGCAAATTCTTTTCCAGTTAATAAAAGGAAAGGATTTGAGATAATTATAATATGGAAACTGAATTCCATTCAGACTGTGTTTTCTTCCCATATAAATAAAGGCTTATGGGTTAAGGAATAATTAAGCTTTTCAGAAAAACACAAATCAGTTTCTCTCCTCCTCTCTCTCTCCTAACCGGCGCCGACCCCCCCCCCCCCAGTCGGATTCCAGTTTTGCGGTTTTCGGGTTTCATTCGGTTCAACTAGAAGAACGTTCGTTGGTCAATCACCGGTGGATTAAATCTCGAGCAATCCAGGTAAACTGATCTTAATCCAAATCATTAGGACTAAAACGATTGAAAGGTCAATAGGCTTTTAAAAGGGTTTTAGCTTTTATCGCTTCCGCATGATAAGATCGAAACAGTGTGTTTCTGATCACATAGGTTTTATCAGTTTGATTTTAAACCTATGAGATTTATCAAACCAGTGAGGTTCGTTAGATCTAAGTTAATCCTCGAGTCAGTTTGATCCGAGGATGCCCACGAAAACCCAACAGTGGTATTAGAGCCATTGTTATGAATCGTTTAGTTTTTATCTGTCTATCAGTTTATGTGAGATCCGTTAAAATATTTATTGTTTACGTCTTAAGCTTTATCGTTTTAATTTTATCGCTTCAATCACAAACACCCATCAAGAACACCTAACCAACGATTGGCGGTGGAACGGCGGCAGATCGCCGACCGGACCGCCAGGCCGATTGCCGGCGATAAAATCGCACCACACGAGCGCCGAGTCGGACCACCCGATTGGTGGTAGCGGCGTCGGCTACCACTATCAACCACCGAGCCGCACCACCCGATTGGTGACGGCGGCGTCGGCTGTCAATCCGCACCACCAGCGACGGTGGTGGTGGCCGGTTTTATTCGCGACATTCGCCGGCGATGGGCACGACGGCAATCGACCACAGATGGTGGTGATCGAAACCGGTGGTAGCAGCGTCACGATAATCGACCACCGCGCCACGTTTTAGCGACGGTGGTGGCGTTGTTTGCACGGTGGTGGCAGCGGCTCATGGTCGTTGTCATCGCCGGAGCACCACGGAACACCTGCCAGGCCGCCGGCTGCCTTACGGCCACGCCGGGCGGAGGCGGCGATTGGTTCCCGAAGACGATCGACCACCGCAAGCCACAAAATTGGCCGCGATGGTATGGGTGGCGGTGGCGCCGTTGTTTTAATAGCAGCAATAGCAAGTGGTGGCGGTGGCTACGGCCATCGTTGCCGCATTAGGCGAGAACCACCAGGCCGCCTACCGGCAGCCCTAAGGCTGACCCGTGGCAGGGGCGGTGGTTGTTTGCTGTTGATCGCCGTAGCTAACCACCAATTGGTGGTGGTCTCGTTAGGCGGCAGTGGCGAAAGCCATGCCGCCGGCTGTTGTCATCGGCGGCGACGACGGCCTTTGCGGCTGCTGTCGTTGCGATGGTAGGCGATGGTGATGAATGGAATCGGTGGTGGTGGTGACGACTTTGATTGCTACCATCATCACCGGTAACTAGTTTGTTTTTCCCGAAAGCCAACGGCGGCGGTGGTTGTTTGCCTTCGCCGTCATGAAACCGATCAAAAGGTGACCGTTTGTTACTATCATCGGATTGGTATCGTTTGTTTTTTCGAAACCCGAAGCGATTAGACGGGATTAGGATTTTTCGATCCTCGATAGTTTTTCGAGCAAATCACGAAACCCTAATGGCCCAAGACTACCAGTTTGGTAATGGGCCTATAAGCCCAGTTTTTGGGATCAAGTTCCTGGCCCAAATAATTTTTGATTGGTTTTTGACCCATTTACCCAGATTAACTTATTCAAGTAATTTTATTGTTTTTAGTTAAAATTTTATAAAACCGAATAGTTAATAAGTCAAATAGGCCTTGTATTGTATTTGATAAAATTGGTCGTATCTAGATACAATTTTAAGGCCAGTATTGTGTATCTCGACCAGTTAGTTCAAAAATACCTGTTTTTCGATATTTTTGTGTAAAAGGTTGATATTTTAAATAAAATGGTTTTAGTTTTATAAAATAAGGATTTATTGTTTATAAGTCTCAGGTTTTAAGTAAAAACCGTTTTTCAGCTTAAGATATTTTGGTTCATAAAACAGTTTGTTTTTGAATCATTATAAAACCAAGTTTTGCGATAATTGAGACAAAATAATTTTAACGGATCTAAGATTATTTCTCGCTGTCATATTATGCTTTATATGTATGATTGATTGCGTGATTGCTTGAACTTTATATATGCATCTCAGTTTGAAATATATATATGTATGCCTAATATAGAGTTTTGCCAACTTAGACCCTTGACATATTTCCGGGGAGGCCTGCGTGCCATTTACAACCCCTTATGTAATAATGACCTTAGGATAGATGTTCGGGATAGCAAGGCCAGTGGGAGCTGCTAAAGTTCATTCTCTTACCAAAGTACTGACAAAACATGGCGAGGCCAGTGGGAGCTACGCAAAGTTTTGAAGCTTTTTAGAGAAATAGGTCATTATTGGTCCTTAGGAAATAAATGTTGGCAAAAACTATAATTAGTCGTTATGTGATTAATTGTTGTTTAATTGCATAGTTAACTGATTATTTGTGATATTTGCTGATTAGTAGTTTTAAATAGAGAAGTTATTTTAAAACTAGGATATATCACAAAAGTATATAGGTTTTTAAATTACCAGTTTTTCAAACTTTATAATACGGTAGTTTTATTTTAAACCTATAAATGATTGTTTTACATAAAAGGCAGGTTGACGAAAACAGTTAGTTTTAATCAACTAGATGTGCTATTAAAACAGTTAGTTTTAATTAGCAAGTGATTTTAGAACAGTTAGTTTTAAAATTGCATGTATGTTTGAAACAGTAAGTTTAAAACATCAGTGGCCTTTATAACAATCAGTTTTTCAAAAATCCTGGAAATAAAGTTTAAAAACCCCGAAAATCATAGATCAGTAGTGCAACCCATCTAGGGGCACCTACGGCGTAAAGTACATAGGCGTTGTAAGTGATCACACATTCAACGTCTGTGTTCAAACTGAAGCTGGAGGGGTTACATAACTCTGCGAATTATCTCCGGGTGGTACCGGCCAGAGTATAGTGATCAGGTCCCAAAATGGTGAGATCTATTTTGGTACTATTAAGTTCACCGGGTGGTACCAGACCAAAAAGCACTAAGAGGGACTAAAACATGCACAGGTAGTTGCCATGGTCCCGAAAAGATCTAGGAGTCATGTCAGCTAGACATGATTGGTAAAAGTCCTTACCTACCGAAATAAATACGGGTCTGGTGGAGCAAGAACATTACGCACATCAGGACGTATGAAATAAGGATCCTAGTCCAATAAATTGATCATTTAAGGGTTTATTGATAATTATTGGAATTTAATCTATTTACAGTTGCTAAAGACCAAAAGTTTTATTTTGTGTAGATGGCAAGCACTGTTACCAGCACTAACAATCTTTCCCTCCGATCTATCCTAGAGAAGGATAAACTGACCGGCTCTAACTTTCTCGACTGGGAGCGCAATCTAATGATTGTGCTCAGACATGAGAGAAAATGGTATGTTCTAGAAGAGCCTCTTGGGGAGGCACCTCCGGCAAGTGCTCCGGCTGCTGCCAGAAATGCCCACAAGAAGCACTCCGATGATCTACTGGATGTTGCCTGTCTCATGCTTGCAACGATGAGCCCAGATCTGCAAGCAGGGCTCATAAATACAAATGCTTATGACATGATCCGCCAGCTGAGGGACATGTTCCAGACCCAGGCTCGTACAGAACGCTACGATGCCACTAAAGCATTTAATGAGTGCAAGATGGTAAAAGGAACATCAGTAAGTGACCATGTCATGAAAATGAAACGGCACTTAGATCATCTGGAGAGGCTAGGTCATCCTGTTCCATTGCAGCTAGCAACAGACACCATACTCAATTCACTGTCAGAAGACTACAGGCCCTTTGTAGTCAATTACAATATGAATAACATGGAGAAAACAATAGCAGAATTGCACTCCATGCTTAAGACAGCTGAACTGAATATGGGGAACAAGAACAAGACCAAGGATGTCTTGATGGTGAAAGACGGAGGGGTGAAAAAGAAGAATGGGCATGCTAGCACCAGTAAGGGAAAAGGACCAGTCCAGGCCATCCAGAGTGCACCCAAGAAAGGCAAAGGCAAGGGCAAGGGCAAGAAGGTTAAGCCAAATAAAGCTAGGACCGAGAACCGCTGCTTCATATGCAATGAGATCGGTCACTGGAGGCAAAACTGCCCTAAGCGTCATGAAGCAGGTATGTAAACCTCAGAAAATTTATGATTGCTTTAACTTGTCACTTCTTACTTGTTGGTTTACAAGTATACTGATACCTAGAGCAAATGATTATTGCAGGAGGTCAGAAATGAAGTGAAGTGCCCAGAGGTTGCTGAGGATCTTAAGTACAAGTTAATTTCAATATAAGTCAAGACATTTTGAATTTGTGGTTTTAAAACAGTTATTTTTGGATTTATGTTTTAAACAGTTTTTGGGATGATTATATTTTGAATTTATAATTTTATGGTTTTATTTTCAAAAGTTATTGTCTTGACATTGAAATATCTGATTGTGCTTAGTATTCTTGAATCTGTATGATCCTAGTTGTTGCCTGTTATAATTACTTTAATACAATTAAAGTACTTTGTATAAAAACTATCAAAAACACACGAAATTCTATAAGAATGTGTTTTAAAAATAAGACATTTATGAATAATTGTTTTGTGATCAAATTCCAAAATGAGAATTTAGGATATTAACTCAGATAGCGTTGATAACAGTATTTATAAAACTAGAAAAATTCCAAGTTTTGGAATTAGGATTTGACCAAATCCAGTTAAAGTTTTATAAAAGAAATTCTCAGAATTAACTAATCAAGTTTGATCAAGTTTTATTATTCAAATGTTCTAAAAGGAGAATTTAGGATATTAACTCAGATAGCGTTGCTAACAGTATTTATGAAACTAGAAAGATTCCAAGATCTGGAATTAGAATTTGACCAAATCCAGTTAAGTTTCATAAAAGGAAATTCTCAAAGTTCATTACTTAAAATTAGAATTGACTAATCAAAGTTTTGACTAAGTCAATAGTAAATTTTGAGTAATAGTTAGTTTTTATAAGTAAGTGGGAGCCCAATTTATTCTCTATCTAGTCTAAGATAAAAGAATAAAAGAAACAATTATTGATGTATCTCGGAATTCATAAATCCAGGAAGGATAAGAATTCGTAAGATAAAATTTACCCTTTTAGTCAAAAGGATAAAAGTTTCAAAGATCCTTGAAACAAAGGTCGTGACTGACTTTAAAATCAATAATTAAAGTGTTGGATTAAAAATATAGGATTCCAGTAGATTTGCCAGCATTGCAAATGGAATCTGATTTCAGGTAGAAATCATTCATCTACACAGCAACTAAGGAAAGTTGCAGTCTCACATATTCAGGAACTGGAAGCTAGTCCAGGTCTCCTAGTTCATGGAATATGATGAAAGTCTAGTTATTGTTTTAAAAGGTGTTTGCAAAAACAATAAATAGCAGATACAAGTAGATTGTATAAACAGACTTGTATTATTTGGTCATCACTTTGATTAAAATGGTAAACTTTAATCAAAGGGTTTAAACTGAAGATAGGTGATACTTCATTTTAGACCAGTATCTAACAAACGTTAAATAGATGTTATGAAAGTTATTAAAGAAAAGATATTTGATTTTGTTATTATTACAGCGTGTAATGTGGACTATACAAAATTGATTTCTTTATTACTTTCACATTTTGCATGTTTTAATATATCCAGGAATGAAATCAGTCTCCGATTTTTCATTCAAAATCTGTCCGTGACAACTTATCATTGTGGGAACATGATAAGAAGTTAAAGTCATTGTGAACTTTTAGGTAGTTATTAACAGCTACAAGCGTTGTAGACTAAAAGTTGCACAGATATTTGATAGGGTAGCAAATATCGGACGTGATCCGCGGTTGAGATTACTTCTTGGAATCAGTCATAAGTAAATCTCACAGTGGTTGTCCCTATCACCTGAGGTATCTGATTTGATATCATGAGGACTACTGAATTCTTAGTACACTCAACCGCTACGCCGTAACAGGGTGGCTATAAAGGGTGTAACTAGATTCAGCGGAAGCCGTGGTGTTAAAGGCAGATATGCAAGATGGGATTTGCACCTCTTCTCAGAAGAGAGATATTTCTGGGCCCATCTTGACTGACTAAGTATACTGATGAAGTGCATGGCCATGCCCAAACGAACTGATTAGTTCTTTGTCGTTTACCTATCAGTGAAAGTCAGATAATCAAGAAAACAGAATCTTGAGTATTTAGAGTTGACACTTTCCAAGCTCATACTCACAGATGAAATATCGCGATGCAAAGGGAAAAGCCAAGATATACCCAATCAATGAACAGTAGTTTCATAGATACTATTTCCTTATGGAACATTTATATCACCAGTCTGGGTATAAGAGTTCTTGTAACCTGGTCAGCCTAAGTGCCTGTCTAGGGGCCTCCTTAGGTCCGTATAATCAAGGCGGTATTGCCAACTTGCACAAGTGGGAGTCTGTTAGGAATTATGTGCAGAGTTGACAAACCAAGTAATTATACATCCAATGTTACAAGACACTTGAGGGTCACACCTGTGAGGACCTATAAGTCGAACAAATTAAATGAAACCCAGAAATGGAGAATTAGGATTTATAATAGTGTATTATAAATCAATTGGGTATTCAGTTAGAATTACCAAAGTTGGAGGGTTATTAATTAATTAGAAGATTGTATATTTATTTGATAAAATAAATATATAATAGTTAATTAATAAAGTGATATATATATATATAATAGATAAATATATATATTTATAATTATCATATGCAAATTCTTTTCCAGTTAATAAAAGGAAAGGATTTGAGATAATTATAATATGGAAACTGAATTCCATTCAGACTGTGTTTTCTTCCCATATAAATAAAGGCTTATGGGTTAAGGAATAATTAAGCTTTTCAGAAAAACACAAATCAGTTTCTCTCCTCCTCTCTCTCTCCTAACCGGCGCCGACCCCCCCCCCCCCCCGTCGGATTCCAGTTTTGCGGTTTTCGGGTTTCATTCGTTCAACTAGAAGAACGTTCGTTGGTCAATCACCGGTGGATTAAATCTCGAGCAATCCAGGTAAACTGATCTTAATCCAAATCATTAGGACTAAAACGATTGAAAGGTCAATAGGCTTTTAAAAGGGTTTTAGCTTTTATCGCTTCCGCATGATAAGATCGAAACAGTGTGTTTCTGATCACATAGGTTTTATCAGTTTGATTTTAAACCTATGAGATTTATCAAACCAGTGAGGTTCGTTAGATCTAAGTTAATCCTCGAGTCAGTTTGATCCGAGGATACCCACGAAAACCCAACATGCAGTACCTGGACGCCAATAGCTAGTTTTAGTTTATTAATTATTACTATAGTTTAATTTTAAAACAATGTAATCATGTAAAGTTTTATTTCACAGTGTGTTGAAAATAAATGGAGGTTTTTTATTCATGATTGTTCTAAATTAACTATTTTTCGCATATTTAACGTATCCATGATTTTACAAAGTTTTGTATGAAATCAAAATTTCCGTAGCCACTTATTGAAATGGGAATTTCAATAGGGAGTTTAACGTTATTATGAATACTTGATGATTTATTCGAAGTAAAGAATAAAAGCACAAGTGATGTGACCAAGTATTTATAGATACTCATCAGAGTGCTTGGGTATTGGAAGTGACCAGTATCTAAGTCTGCTTCATGGAGCACCAGTCATAAGCATTGACTTGAAAGGTTATCCTTAGACCTGAGATATTTGGTTTAGGAACATGAGGACTACTGTACTCTCAGTGCATCCTAACGCTGCACCGTAACAGGGCGGCTATACGGGACGTGACTAGATGCAGCGGAAGCCGTGGATCCAAATGCAAGTAGTCAAGATGGGATTTGCACCTCTTTCAAAGAGAGATATTTTCGGGCCCCTTGACGATTAAGATTGGCAGAAAACGCGTGGCCACGCTCGGATAGAATAACAGGTGTTATTTAGTAATATCCGTTACTGCAGGCAATCGGAATCAGAGTCAAGAAATACTTGATTTTAAGAAATGAATCCTCCACTCCATGTCTTAAAATCACTTTAGAAATATCGTGTGCGAAAGGAATGAACCTGTGTACAAATTCAAGTGTGAATTGTATCTCTGGATGTAAGAGATCTTATAACCTGGTTAACCTAAGTGTCTGGCTAGGGACCTCCTTAGGCTAATGGTAACAAGCATAGTTACATGTCTAGCACAAGTGGGAGTCTGTTAGGATTATGTGGGAGTCTGTTAGGATTATGTGCGAGACAGTAACAGGGTTACCGTGTCCAATGTTATAAGACACTAGTAGGTCTCACCGCTGCACGCCTATTTGAGAATTTGTGTGAAAGAGATAAATAAATAGAAGGAAATAAATAATTATAAGTTAATAATTATTTATTAGTATTAATCAATTAGTAAATTAATTAATTGATTAATTGATTAAAGGATAATTATGAAAGGAATTATAATCATGTTAAATCACTGCCTTATCTAAACCTATAAAATAAGGTTAAAGGTTTTGATAAATCAGTTGATTAGTCCAATTAATTTTCTCTAAAAATCAATTCTCTCTCTCTCTCTTATTGCCGTCGCCGGCCTCTCTCACACACGGGTGAACGGAGCGTTTTTCCGATCAGTCACGGTGGTCTAGCAACCCTCTCGCGTGGTGTCAGTAGCGGTGTACCCCCTGCTTGCGTTCCGGTTTTTATTCACGCAAAGGTAAAATCCTCGTAAAACACCCTTTATTGTATCTGTAGTGGTTTAAGATGGATTCGTGCTTGGGAATCAGTTTTGTTATCCGCTGCGCACCGTTAGTGCCCATGATTCCCAACAAAAATATTATTTTGTTTCAGCATAATGAAGTTTATAACTCAATTGTCGGTGGTCAAAAGTTGCACAATTACATAGATAGTGAAAAACAATATCTCGGATCAATACCTCGTCTACTTCGTGTCAGGATATGTCACGTAAAAAAAACACGCGTCCAGAAAACACTCCCATATATCTTGTATCAACCGATATTTATAATGATTGGATAAAAGAATACTTTTTTAGTTTCTGAAGAAAGGAAAAATTAACAGTTTTGACTACAAATTTTATGTTTCTATAGCTAACATTTACTATGATTCTTTACAAGGAATTGTACATAGATCAATTAATCTATAAATTCTATTATTACTTATGCTCATTTGCAACAATGATCATCAATTATTTTCACATTACGAACGTGATTTTTCTTTAATTACTCCTACTACCATACTTATTAGACCATCCGCAATGGAAGCGTTCGGCAAGGGCTTGTTGCCGATCGGCAAGCCCGACAACACTGCCGTTGTTGATTGTTATGGAGAGAAATCGGCATGCCTTTACCGACTTGTTAGACTACCCCACCCCCCACCCCACCCCACCCTCTCTCTCTCTCTCCTTTCTCTCTCTTATTCTCTTTTTTTCTTCTTTTTTTATTAATTATTTAGATTGATATAGGTGTGGTTGAATTGGTAAGGATTGTTAAGGTTTTTGTAATATAGTGGAAAGTTGATGTGACGCTGATATGTCGAGTGGTACCGTTGACAAGACCATCTACCATTGTGGATCGTCTTAGTCTAATATTTTTTTAACATGCATAAAAGTGTGCCATGCATACATTTACAATAATGGGTATTTAAAAGTTCTATTACAAATTGATAAAAAAAATATAGTTTTTTTTCCATGGTTTTTTAGGAATTTTTTGTCTGATTATATACAAGTTGGGGTGCGAGTCTTATGCCATCTGGTTCGACGGGTGGGGGTGGTCCGTGGTCCAGCTACTTGGTCCACCCAACAATATTTATTTATGCAAATTGAATAAATACAAAAAAATTTAATGGAATTTGATATTTTGATTAATGATTAAGTTGTTTGAATATTGTTTTGAAACAAATAAGTCTTTAGACTTTTAAAAGCTGTTAAATAGATCGTTGGAGTTTATAATACCTATTACATACATACATTATATGACCTAACGTATGAAACTTCACGAAAAAACACCGTGAATGTAAATAAAACAAGAATACGCAGACCTAAAATTCACTTTCGATGCAAAAAAATATCGAAAACAAGCTAAAAAACGTAACCTTCACAACTCAAGTTCGATGAAGGTTACATATATATAATGCAAACCTTCACAAAAAAAACTGCTATGAAGGTTTCGTTTTTTAACCTTTTTTTGGAATTTTTTTTCCAATAGTGTTTTTTAGTATGTTTTAACAATGAATGTTCAATTTTTTTTACCTTCACAAATGTTTTGATGTCAAGTTTCAAGTAAAATATATTGGTCTCACCGGTCTTACCAAAAAAACTTGGTCTCACCGGAACTTAACTCTTAAAACTAGTTAATATGTAAAATAATTGAAATGTTCAAAGCACACCCAACAAACTTGCATACATTGAACCACAAGGTTGTGCCGTACTGGCTAACGTCTATGAGGGAAGTAACTTATTAATCCGGCCTTCTACCCCACTTTTAAATCCAGACGCTTCCAGATTGTGGCAATTGAGGATTAACTCAGGGCAGCATACTTTAGCTGTCGGTGAACCTTGCTGGGTTAGTCGGGGCTAATTCTTAGATATCCTTCCAAAAAAATTCAAAAAAAAAAAAACTTGCATATTTTGAACGATTAAGTCCGTAAACACTTTTTGAACGAAAAAATAACATAAAAACCGGTGTAATGTCGTCGGCTAATCGATATTTTTAAAAAAAAAAAAGGAGAAAAGATGTTGCTCATCAGTTTTTAACATATAGATAATAGATGCTTTGGATTTTTGTTTATTCTAACCAATTTCTCAAAAAATATTTTAAATAGGGAATTGATAATATAATATAAAAATAGACATTTTTAAACAAAATACTAAAAAAGAGAAATATTTTTCAATTTGGTATTTTTTTTTTTTAAAAAAAAGGAGAAAAGACATCGCCAGTAGGTTTTTAGCAAAAAGATAATACAAATTTTGGATATTTTTCATCTTAACAAATTTTCTAATTTTTTTAAAAGCAGAGGAATGATAGTACAACATAAAATTGACGTTACTTTGGTATAATTTTGATTCAAATTTTGGTATATTTGCAGTAGCAGAGTACAAGTTTTCTAACCCAAAAGGTAGAAACAATCTAAACTGAGTGAAATAGTTAGAATTCGGCTGTAGCTAAAATTCAAGCTATATAAGTTCATCTAATGGATAAAATAATTAAATGACCAACTATAAAGGTGTAAAATATAATTAAATATTATATTAGTTAACTCATTTTAATTGTTACCTTTTTATCCTTATGGTTATTTATTTAAGTTGTAATGTAAGGATATAAAGTGTAACTATTTAAAATTAGTTTGTAACTCTTTATAATGTTTAATAATATAAAAATGAGTGAACTCTAATTTTAGTCCTCGTGGTTTATTAAAATATTTGAAAGTGGTACATATGGTTTGAACACTCTAAATATCATCCTTATGGTTTATGTTTTGCTTTGAAAATGGTCATCCATCATTAATTTCATTAATTTTCTTTATTTTACCGATTGTACTTGGATGGCTAAATAAGGACTTAACCAACACTAAAGAGAAGATGTTTGGGAGGGCCATTGTCAAAAACTTTAGAAACATTACAATGATTTTGAAATCAAGCCTATTGAGTAGGAGGAAAAGTTGGCCCCCTAATCCTCTGTTGAGCTTCGCCTCTTAGTATTTGACGTAATTTTTAGTGTATTTTAATGCAATTTTTGATATATTTTGATGTAATTTATAGTATATGTGATACAACTTTTTATTTATTTGACGTAATTTTTGGTATATTTTGGTGCAACTTTTGCTAAATTATGCCCTATTTCTATATATTGGATACAACTTTTATATGTTTTGGAAAAGTAATGGAAATGTTACATTTATTTCGTTTTATAAATGTATGTATATTTTTCATTTAAAAAGGTTACATTTATTTCATTTTAAAATATGTTCAATAACTTTTTTGTTCCAAAAAACCATCTAGGGATTTAATCATTCCAAGCATAAAAGTCCATTGGATTTTTTTATACTTTTCCCTGTGCAATATGCATGTCTCATCGGTCTCACAAAAACATATTAGGCTATGTTTGGGAAACTAGCTGATAAGCTAGCTGGTAGCTGATAAGCTAGCTTGTGAACAAATTATGTTTGACAAAAACTAGTTTGATTATGAGTAAGTAAAATGACCTAAAATTGTATCTTTGAATTTAATAATTAATATTAATAAGAAAAAGCTACAAAAAACTACTCAAAGTAGCGTTTCAAAAGTTAGCTTATAAGCTAGCTTATTTTTGCCAAACACATCCTTAGCTCACGTGGACCTGAGTGTCTATATAAATGTATGTAGGGGTGGGTTCAAATGTGAACCACTTTTCATTGTAAACGTAAGGACAGACGAGAGCACGACACGTGGCAATCTGACTTCCGCGGCTTAGCTTTATTCAGTCGGCATAAAGCCCGCGGGTTAGCTTCATTCAAGCTCTATTCATACTGCATAAAGCTTTTATGCAGTATGAATAAAGCTTGAATGAAGCTAACCCGCGCGCTAAGTCGCCCGTGTTAGAGTGCGACTAAGCTTTATGCATACTGCATAAACCTTTATTCAGTCTGAATGATAGCTTTATGTAGTATGTATAAAGTTCAGTCACGTGTTTTTTCAGATTACCATGTGGCACGCTCTCGGCTGTCCTCACATTCAAAATGAAAAAAATGGTTCACATTTCAACTTTCCTCTATATATATATATATATATATATGTAGGGGGCTTTTATTATACACCCCTTTAAAATGTTACACACTTTACACCCCTAATCTCCACCCTCCATCTTACAAGATTTAAATTTAGTTAATATTTCTTTGATTTTCCTTAAAATTCAAACCTAAGGGCTTATTAGTCTTTTTGTAAATTGGGTTTTTTGAAAAAACAAGAGATAAATTTATTATAGCCGTGATTCATGGACGTACGTTTCCTTTTTTGTGATTTCTTGTAGTTGGAAGTTATCTTCAAGGCTATTATGAGATTTCAATTGAATTTAATTTTTGTTTTAAATGTTAATTAATTATGCAACGATTCATTACTAGTTCAATGAAGATGTGAATATATGATATGAAGATGATGCAAATATGATAAATCTACGATGAATCTACGTTGAATCTACGTTGAAGATGATGAGTATACGAGTGAAGATGATGCAGATATGATGAAGATGATGAAGACAACAATCGCTGTTGCATTGTCTCATCAACCACCGCCGTTGCATCTTCATCGTATATTCGTTGTATGATCGACATGGATTCCGACGAAGACAACAAGTTAGATGAATTATATCCGTATATCCATCGGATATGCATCGCCTTCATTGAATATTCATCGGATGTTCATCGTGATAATTTCGGATATCCATCGTATGTTCATCGGATATGCATCGCCTTCATTGAATATTCATTGGATGTTCATCGTGATAATTTCGGATATCCATCGTATATTCATCGAATATGCATCGCCGTCATTGGATATTTATTGTATATTCATCATAATAGTTTCAGATATTCATCATAATAGTTTCAGATATTCATCGTATTTCATCGGACGAAACCCATAAATCGGTTCCCAGTTTCATATAATGAAACATGATTCCAAATCAATTCATACCCAGAATCATATAATGAAACCTAGAAATTGGTACCCAAATTCATTTAATGAAACTCATAAACCATGAAACAAAATCAATCAATACCCAGATTCATTTAATTCCGGACGACGTCAATAAACAGTTTTTGAGGATATCATTCTGATTATGTTGATGAACATGATATTCATCATACTTGCATCATGTTATATGTTGTGAACACAAGAATGAAAACAGCTAGAATTGTGTGGATGAATTTGATTTCATCTTAAACTATATTTGTATGGCATTCATGAAAGTTCATTTAGGATTCCTGGAAATTATCTCTATTGTTGAACAATTTCTTGATATCATCTTTAGTTAAGTGGTTGATTCGTTTAAAGAATAAGGTATAAGATTATGGAGTGAATTTTGCATATGATTTGATTTATTGATAACTTCCTCATTTTATCCACCTTCCTTAATTATCGCAATTCAAAAAAATTTAGAGTTTTACGAAATTACCCCCACGCATATTAAATTTGGCTGGAATTTTAGGGAAAAAAATTCTAAAATTAATGAAATTAATGTATCTAATCTGAACCGTTGATAAAATAATGGATGGTTATGATTAGGGGTGTAAGGGAGGTAACCTTATGATGGGGTGTATTTTAACCTTCCCCTATGTAGGTATGTGTGTATATATATATGGGGGGTGCTATATGCACCTTAGAAGTCAAAGGGTCCAAATTACAAAATGCATTGGAATTTGGAGTATCAACCCATCAAATCTCAATTAATTAAATATATTAGTTTACTATTGTTTTTTTATACATATGCATATGTATAAATATTATATTAAGTTATTGTTTTATCACTCCTATGTATCTACAACTATTATTTTATATCAGATATATTAATATTTAAGATATTTTAATAATTTTAAAATAATATTATATCAGATATGTATATCTATATATATATATTATATCTTCAAAATCGTAATTGCCATCAAAATAAATAGCACTTCAAACATTTGGATAATATATATAAATAGACTTAGGATCAGGTGAGATCAAGCTTTTTTCGTGAGACCAATACTTTGCGTAGAAAACTGCACAAAAAATCACCGTGAAGATAAATGAATCTTGAATACGTAGACCTAAAAATCACTTGTGATGCAAAAAAATATCCAAAACAAGCTAAAAAACGAAACTTTTATAGCTCAAATGCTGTGAAGGTTACAAATAAATAATGTGAACCTTCACAGCGAAAATGTTGTGAAAGTTTCGTCTTTTTACCTTTTTTTGGAAAAATTTTTGATAGTGTTTTTTAGTATGTTTTTATTATAAATGTTCAATTTTTTTTACCTTCACAAATGTTTTGATGCGAAGTTTTATGTAAAATATGTTGGTCTCACCGGTCTCACAAAAACAGTTTGGTCTCACTATAACTTAACCTATATATGTGTGTACGTGTGTATTATGATATAGTTAGTCAAGTTATGAAAAAAACAATTACAATAATAAGAACTAATAAGTATAAAAATAAAATTTAAATTTTAATCTTATGTAGCTCTAATTATTTAAGAAATTATTTTTCTAATTCGAGTTAAGTTCTTGTGAGACCAAACATTTTTCGTGAGCTCGGTGTGACCAACATATTTTACTTGAAACTTCACATCAAAACTATTTGTAAAAGTAAAAAAATTGAGCATTCATCATTAAAACATACTAAAAAAACACTATCGAAATAAATAATTCCAAAAAGAGGTAAAAAAACGAAACATTCACAGCCGTTTTCTTTGTAAGGTTTGCATTATATATATGTAACCTTCACAGAATTTGACCTGTGAATGTTTCGTTTTTTTACCTTGTTTTGCATAATTTTTTGCATCGAAAGTGATTTTTAGGTCTGCATATTCGAGTTTTATGTACATTCACTATGTTTTTTTGTGAAGTTTCGTACGTTAGATATTGGTCTCACGCGGCCTCACGAAAACAATTTGGTCTCACATGATCCTAAGTCTTCTAATTCAATTACAAGTATTTAGAGATAAATATAAAAAATAACGATTTCTGTAAGTTTCTTTAGCTTTTACACTTATATTTTTTATAATAACTTAATAACATATAAATAAATAAAATACAATACCTATAATAATTAAAGTATAAGAAAACATTAAATAACATAAAATTAGTTTTGTAATGTTATAAGAATAAAAGGACCAAAAACCATATAGACAAAAAAATCATAATAAAAAATTAAATTTAAGTTTAATAAATTAAAAATGAAAAAACAACTAAAAACCAAAAAACAACAAGAAAACAAAAATAGTGTTGACTTTTTGGGTGCATCAAGCAATAGAGGAAAGTTATTTTGTTAACCAATGAATTTGTGTTAACCGTGTTAACTCATAGTTGCATACGTAAATCAATGAAATATTTTTTGTGAATTTGTTTAATACAATGAAAATGTTTCACATACTAAATCTTTTGATGAAATTGTTTGATATGAAGGTGTTTTTTACATAGAAATGAAAAAACTTTCATAAGAATAAGAAAAGTTTCATAAGAATAAAAATACCGAAATATGAAACAATTTCATCAAAAATTGAAGTTTATGGAACATTTTCATCATATTAAACAACTCCACAAAAAAAATTTCATTGATTTACGTATGCAACTATGAGTTAACACGGTTAACACAAATTCACTGGTTAACAAAATAACTCTCCCCTCAAGCAATAATCAGGTGTATATAGCAAACCCCATATATTCTAATTCAAACTTCAAAGTTTCATGCAATTTTTGAAAACAAAAGTACAAAATTTTCATACGGTCCCACTAAAACAATAGGCAAGACAAAACTGAATTCCATGATTGAAGATCCAAATATAAATTAATTCAAATTTAAATGTTTCTAAACCTATTTCAGTTTCAAAAATATTTAGCAAAATATTCGACTCAACAACTAAAATTTTGGTATTTATCAAATCAAGCTACTTTCCATCAATTTTAAAAGCCATCTATGTAACATGATAATTTAATCAACAGAAATATTAATTTTAATAATCATGCATATTTGTATGTTAAACTTTCGGAAATGGCTAACTCCATGGTACTCTTAACATGAATCTCACTTTCAGAGGATTTGAGTTTTGCATAAACATCTTATTTTCTGTTCAAACTCGTGTTCCGGTTTCGAATTATTTCGGTTTTGCATACTCCTAATAGAAATACAAGTTGCTGATACTATAACAACGAGTCCCACATAGACAAAAAAAAAAAAAAAAATTGTGACTTGTGAGTTCTTTATGAGCCTTATCTTGTGAGCTACTAATAACTTGTAAGTTATTTATAATCATGATTTGAATGGATTGAAATTGATTTGAAATTATTAAGGGGGTGTTTGTTTTTTCCACTTATCACTTTTTCAGCACTTTTTTGGGCAAAATCACTTATTCAGTCAGTGGTTTTCCCATTCAGACTGTTTGTTTTTTATTTTTATTAAGTGCCACTTATCACCTTTTCACCACTTACTGAAAAAGTGATGGTAAAACCACTTTTTGTTCACTTTTTCACTTTTTCATTAAACTTGGAGTTGTTTGGATTGTTCATTAAACCTGGACTTGTTTGGGTTGTTCATTAAGCTCATTAAGCTTGTTTGGATTGTTCATTAAGCTCATTAGCTTGTTTGGATTGTTCTATAAAGCTCATTAACTTGTTTGATTGTTTATAAAGCTTATTAAGTTGCTGGATTGTTAAAGTTTACTATTATACTTGATTGAGTTGACGTATTTCAATTGATTTTTGTTCTTATGAATAATCAGATTCAGATGTTTGACAGTTTATAAAAGCAAACAGTCTTGACAGATTCAAATTCAGTCTTCAGCACCATCACTTAACAATCAGAAGTGGAAACAGATTCAGTCTTCAGCACCACTTAAAAAACAAACAGCACCTAAGCCACCTTGATTTTTTAAATTGATGTTTATTTCCAATGCTTATACTTCTATTCTATGAAAAATCCAAAATTTCCTACTTCTGTTGTATCCTCCATGTCTCTTGATTGAGGCTATGAAATGTGAATAAAATTAATGATTTATTAATAGATAAACTATAAGTCTTTCGACCCTTCATTTATTTATTTTCATTGACTTTTGTAATTGTTTTTGATAAGTTTAATTATTGTAATAATTTATTAGTAAATAACATTTTGATATTTGATAATTTCTTTTTGTAAAATAAGTACCAACTTTCTATTGGGAGATCCTATAATTAATAAAAATAAATAATGAAAATTGCTTGTTTAGAGCATCTTAGAAATGAAGAAGTAAAACTTAAAATCCTATAAAAAAATTACTTTATCTCCAACAATTTTTTATTTGAAGATCCTATAATTAATAATATTATTAAAATATTCAGTATGATCCATACATACTATTTATTTTTCTTAAATATTTAATTTCAATCAATTTCATCATTAAAATGAATAAAAGACCATTTTTCTATCATTCTTTAAAAAAATCTCTAAACTTAAAGATTTTCATTTAATCTCATGCTTTCTCCATTTTGGAAAAGGATTTGGAAAATCTTTTAAAATAAAAATCTCCATATCAAAAAATTTGTTGGAGCTGTTGTTACACAAACTCTAATTTTACTTGTGTTTTCCTTGGTAGTGGTAATTTTTCTAATTTCTTTATAGAAAAATACAAGCTTCTTATTTCCGTCATGCTTTGTTGGAACACCTAACAAGTCGAAAGTCCTCTATCATGAACATTTATTTTCATTCGGTTGAGGAAAACTTTGTATGTATATTATCTTCAGATTCCACTTTCTAATAAGATCATACAAATATATGGTTTGATTTGAGTTTCTTTTTAACTGCATAGTAACCATTTATTAATAATTAAAAGCAAATACAAATGCGCTAGAGTTATAGTATAGCGAACGTAAAATCAAAAACGACAAAAAAAACAACACTAAGTGTAATGTGAATTTTGCAATATATTTATAGTATTTGCATGACAACTTAATCATATTATGAAAGTTACAAGGTAATACTTAAAAAAACATAATTAAATCGTATCATGCTTAAAGTTTGTACTAATAAGTAATAATCATTTTTTTCAAACTTTTTATCTAATAAAACTTGCATTTTTTAAGTAAAAACCAATTACATTATTTTTTTCGTGTAAGTTCAAAAGGTAAATATAGTTTTTCTACGGAATAAAAATAATTAAGATAATAAATGCAAAGAATGGCAGGAAGGAAAGAGATAGAAATAGGAGGGAAGGCATGCATGCAATTTCCAAAAAGAATCCACGTAAGATATAGTTTTTAGAGATAACAAACAAAATAAATAATCATGAGTTTTGATTTTAATTATTGGAATTAAAAATCGTAACGAAAAACCATTGAGTTCTAAAAAGTCGTTATCAATTATCCATTTCTTTTAATTGTGTTCGAGTAATTTGTGTTTATTTCAACTAATTTTAGGTGCATCTAAAGAATAATTATGAAAATTTTTAATTCACGTTTATAGGATTTGAAGTGATGTCAGTCAAACTCAAGTATCAGTATACTTGACTCTAACTCGATAACCATTTTTCAAGATCAAAATTGACTTGAAAACTCAAGAGTAACTGAAAACTAAACTTGGCTCGAACTCGATTGCAATTTTCGGATATGAGACAACTTCACCAATACTTCTATATTTTTTTTCTGTTTTTCAATTATGATTATAACCAAAAAAAAGTAACTGATTAATTTTTATAGTTTATAGAATGTACAATTTTATCCAAATATCTAAAAGTATAACACTTTGATTTTCGGACGATCCTTGCTTCCATCTTCTTCTCTTCCATCTTTAATGTTCAACTAGCAAGGATTGTCAACATCCTAGGATTCTACCACCATCTACTTTCAATATCTAGGATTCACCAAACTCTCACCTACAAATCTAGAGTTTTCACCAAGGTTTTAGGGTTTTTACATTATAAACTCTATGTGACTTCTCTTCAAATTAAAGTTTATGAATGCTTCTTAAGTACTTATTATTTGCATATATTGTGTATTTTCAGTGTTTTAGAAATATCTAGGTTTTACGAAAATTGATTTAAGACTGTGTGTTTTATCACTAGTAGGTAAATCATGGTCTTTAATAATTTGGGGCTGGTATGCATGATAGATGAAAAATACCTTTGATATAAAAGATGTACATATATATATAGGAAAGTTCAAATGTGAACTCAATTTTGGTTGTGAACATGAGGACGAATCTCAACCATTTATCCGGTCAATAAAGGCGGCTTTGACCGGGTCCCCTCTTTTAATAATCTCAACCCTCCCATGAATCACGTCAATCCTCCGTGATCGCGTCCATCGTAACTGAAGATGTGTGGCTGAGATTCCTCCTTATGTTCACAACCAAAATTGAGTTCACATTTGAACCTGACCCCATATATATATATATATATATATATATAAATACTAAGGGGATGAGATGTTTTGTGGATGCATTATATACATATAGGGTTATAGGTTTAAAATCTCATTTTCATTTGCTATATAAAAAGAATGAGTGAGAGTGAATTATGAATTTTGGTACACAAGGCATGTATAGTTGTGGTTGTTAAAGTATTTAATAATGTTACATAATGGATGGTTGTGTTCAAACCCTTTTGGTACACAAGGCATGTACTGTTGTGGTTGTTAAAGTATTTAATAATGTTACATAATGGATGGTTGTGTTCAAATCCTTATGTACGAGGGTTTGGAATTTTGTTGAAATGTCATATTGGTAGGCTATTATGACTTCCTAGCGAGTATACAGTAAAGGATGATAATGCCCTTGAGATGGAATTCATCTAATCTTTGGTATGCAATAAGGTCCGTAAGTCGTTGATGTGTAACCCGATGGGTTAGGCAATAAAGGCGAGTAAAGGTTTGAGGATATGATGCCATGATGATATGTACACTAAAACCAAAATTTAAGGTGCTACCTATTAACATTTCAGGTGACTATTATGTATGTATCCTTCAGGCCAATGGAAATGGGTTGCCCCTAACTTCCAAGGGGTATTTATTTGTGACTCTAATTAGGTATGAAATCTTGATGTAAATGAAAGTGTGGGCTCTGATTAAAAAGAGATGGTAACTTAACTTTAATATTTGGCAGTTATTGACCTCATTATTTTATGCTCCAATGAGATCTCATTAGGCATGCCGCCTAACACTTGATGTGGTATTTATATTCTGTAGGTCCACAAACGCGGATCTAGTAGAAGTTGAGGACTAAGAGTACATGTGGGTCGGGTTCTTTGGAGGGCCCTTTTGTGATGAGCAACATTTTGGAAATCACTAGGGACACTTATTTTAATCTAGTAAATAGAGACTAGATTGATTAGGTAGTTTAATGTTGTATCTCATTATTGGTCAATTATTTGCTTCACATACTTTCTTTTAGGATACTTTTGCCGCCCTTAGAAAGATCTCATTAAATTATTCAAGTTTTGACTTGCACCTATCTTCCAGGGTGATGCAAACTAGGTGTCTAAATTATATTTAGTTTATGTCATGCGGATATTTCCGACGAAATTTTTGGTGTTACAAAAAGTATACGACATTTTTTTATTGGTAAGTTACTATTTATATTGGGTATCTCGACTTGACTCATCGGTATGTTAAGTCGAGTCTGTTCGAGACGAGCTTTGACCGAGTCGATCTCGGATAGGTCACGAGCTGTCTCGTATGTATTTTTTAGGTTATATATGTGTGTGTGTGTGTGTGTATTATCAAAAATATATATTTTTTAGCAATGGGGTGGCGATTTGGGTTGGTTTGAGTTTTCCTAACCCAATTAAAACCCTTCTAATTAGCAGGTTGGCGAGTTGGGTTGGTTGGGTTTTGCTGATTGACGATTTTTGTTCACCCCTACCCTTGAATCAATCATAATTAAAAAGCAGCACTAATTAGATATGCCAAGATACCATCAATTCATGTGAGAATAGCAATTTATGGGTGAATATGAAATTAAAAGTGATCAAAAGTTCAAATCCCCCTTTTTTATGTTTATCACTTAAGGGTTGGGTTCCGATCAGAAGTGCCAAATTTGGTGAGAAATAGCTATCATCCATTGTATTAGAAATGGACGAACATTAAGATGAGATGCACTGAGATAAGATGCATTGAGATGTACCAGATCAATTATCTGTTAAGCCGCAATTCATGGAAGGTTATTTGCTTAAAAGTAATGCATGCTTTAAAAGTACTTCTCAACAATACTACCTATATGATCAACGGTTTAAAAGTACTTTTGTTCTAACACAATCATTTATTTACAAATCTTAAGGGTTAGGTTTCGGTGAGAAGGTGTTAACATGAAAAGAGTAAGAAGTGTTTATCAACTGTTAAACGAGAAATGGATGCGCATTAGCTAAGATGCATGATACATCAAATGGATTCCTTTTTAAAACGCAATTCAAAAGGTAACATTTTTTATGAACACTAACTAAGACAAAATTGACGGCTATGATGTCCCCAAGTTGGTCCCAAGCCCTACGATCACATGGGCCCACCTGTGATGAGACTAAACATAGATGTGCACATGCTCTTCATCATGTTATGGATTTATGGCCTGCCTCCCATTTCAAAAGTTCAATATTTTACAAAAGCAACCCCTAGATTATGCCTCAATGACGTTTACCCCCCTTAGAGTATTCAAAAGCATCACATAGGTCCCTCACTAGTTGTTGAATTTTTAAGCAGACTATGGTTTATGTTCTCCTGCTTTGTTGTTTATAACTATTTTCATTCTTAGTCTTTAAATATTATTTTTTTAATCATTGTGGTTTTTATTTTCTTAAAATTAAAAAGTTAAAAAAAGTCTTTTAAGTTAAAGAAATTATGGTTTTTTTTTCGCTTTTCTTTTGCATTTTTCTTTAAAACAATTTACTAAAATATTAACAATGCATAAAATGACAAATATTTAATAAAAAATAATAAAAAAAGACTCATATTACCTTCCAACAGGGGCGGAACTATTCATAGTTCAGGGGTAGCCCTCGCGACCCCTGAACTTTTACCCGGTAGTGGAATTATTTTTTTTTTCACGTTTTTCGTTCTACGCGACCCCTGACATGTATTTTTCGCGACCCCTAAGATTATTTTTCGCGACCCCTAATATTATTTTCGTGACATCTATTATGAGTATTATCTAATATCTAAAAGGATAATTTAGTAGTTTACTATTTTTTTTATTTTACATTAAATACAGGGACCAAATCTGTAATTAAAATTTACAAGTAATTATAAAATACAAGGACCAAATCAGACCGAAACCCTACTTCATTCAACATCGACGCCCTCACGCCCCCAATTTCTGAATTTCCCAATTCCCATCGCTGACCACACTCCACAGAACGTCGCCGGACACCGGCCACCGTCTGTCGCTACTCGCTGCTACTCACTACCGTTTCTGCTTCTTGCAAACGAAAAGATATGATACGAGAGGCAAAAAGAAAGAGAGTAGCAGACGGAATTCGTTCAGGTGAAATAAAGACCGGAAAGGGATTAAACCAAGAGAGTTCACTACTACGATCCGGAGATACAAGATGGGGTTCTCATCATGCAACAATCGTGAGTGTGTTAAAATTATTTCCGGAAGTTGTTGACGTGCTTTGTTATGTTAAAGAAGAAGGAGATAGCACTCAACAACGAAGTAGTGCAAAAGGTATTTTATCATATTTTAAAATACTTGAGTTTATTTTTAATGCACTCTTGATACAAGAAATTTTAGGGCTCACAAATAGTCTCTCAAAACATCTTCAAAAAAAGAACCAAGACTTGTTAGAAGCGAGTAAGTTGATAAATGGAACAAAACAAGCCTTGAATGACTTAAGACAAAATGGGTTTGAGGATTTTGTTGAAAAAAATCACTTCTTTTTGTGAAACCAACCATATTGAAGTATTGGACATGATGGGAAGTTATGGTAACCCAAGGAATCGGAGGAATGTCGTTACTAATTGACATCATTTTGAGGTTGAGATTTTTAATACAGTTTTGGATATGCAAATTCAAGAGTTGGGAAACCGGTTCAATGAGGTATCAACTACATTGGTAGGAAATATGCCGGGTTTAAATCCTCGTAATGGGTTTTCTAAGTTTGACATATCTAAGATAGTAGCCTTTTCTGAGATGTATCCGGTTGATTTTACTATGACCGAAAGAGCATGTATTTTGGGTGAGCTTAAGGTCTTCTATTACTCTGTAAAGGAAGACGAAAGATTTGCGAAATTGGATGGAATGGGTCACCTAGCTCGGCTAATGGTGGAGACCGGAAAAGATCTTTCTTTCCCTTTATTTTATCGGATTTTAAAGTTGGCATTGGTTTTACCGGTTTCAACCGCAACAGTTGAGAGATGCTTTTCTAAAATGAAGCTTATCAAAACGGACTTGCGGAATCGAATGGGGGACGAGTATTTGAACAACGCTATGGTATGTGCGGTTGAAAGAGAGACGTTTGACGAAGTAACGAATGAGGATGTCATGGAACGTTTTAAAAACATGAAGGACCGAAGAGGAGAATTCTAAGATTGATTAGGTATTTGTTTAACTTCCTTTATTATAGTGTTTTTTTTCTTTTATTTATATAATTGCACGATAAAAAAAATTACGCGACCCCTGAATTTGATGTCTGGTTCCGCCCCTGATTCCAACTTAAAGAATTTCTCTAATTATGTTAGTTTCAAGAATAAAATTGATAGCAATGCATCAAAGATGCAGTCATCGGTTCCTACGGAGTCCCGCTTTGACTCATTGAAGATTGAAGAAGGCTGCTTCACCAAGAAAGGCATATTTCGAATATAGAGGAGTGAAAGTTTCCAACAATCAATGACTTTTGCACAAAATAAGCCATAACGACAAAACCATAATTCTAAAGGACATGACAAAAAAACATTATAAATAAACAAATCACATGGACAAAAATCATAGTTTACTCTAAATTCTTATACTTATATTGTACTCTAAACGTTTATACCTAAAAACAAGGTCCAAGATTCATCACATAAATGCGGATACGATAAGCTTAACTTTGATCTATGAGTTTTAATAATAATTAAGAAAATATATAACTGTTAATCAAGTATAATTATATAATTTAATTATAAGTTGATAAAAAGATGAATCCAACCATCAAAGTTTTGCAAAATATGGTATAGAATTGTTTTGACATTACACATATTTCGTTGCATAATATTCTATACCATGTTTCAAAAAATACATATATTTTCATAGCTCATAATTACCGTACAATACAATGTCATTTAAATTGATTTTGAAATAATACAGATGTTATAATTACAAAAACAATGATTTTTGTTTTGGTAAATATAGTTACCCAGTAAACAGTGTTGTGACGGATTGGTTAACACTCAAAGGTTCATAGCGTCCTAACCAAGTTCGAGTCTTCCCGTGTGCATGTTTGGAGACATTTACGCTGTGTTCTCGAATAAATGAGGGAAAGGAAAAGAAAAAAGAAAAGAAAGAGAAGGAAAAGAAGAGAAAAGAAAGGAAAGGAAAGTAATTTTTTTATTTGTGTTCTCGAAAATGGAAAGAAAGGAAAAGAAAAGAAAGGAAAGGAAAAGAAAGTTTCTTTCCTTAGCTTTCCGTCCAAATATGGGAGGAAAGTTTTGGAAGGAAACTCATCCTTATTTTCCTTCCTCTTCTCTTCCTTTCCTTCGTAAAAAAGTTTCGAGAACACAATATATATTTTTTACTTTCCTTCCCCTTCCTTTCCTCTCCTTTTCTTTCCTTCCTAAATTTTTTTCGAGAACATGAATTTTTTTTTTGCTTCCCTCTCATTTCCCTCACTTTCCTTCTCTTTCCTTCGTAAAAAGGTTTCGAGAACACAACGTAAAGTGGGAGCACATGCTTAACTCCAAAAATTGCCGAGAATTAGTTGGAGCTTTGCTCGAACACCCTTCCAAGAAATAAAAATATAGTTATCTAAATAAGTGAAATATTTCAATGATAACATAAAAGTCCTGCGTTTGAATTTCATCTTTTTGTATTTAAGCTGTAAAGAAATATTCCCTAAAAAGATTTTATTGCATATTCTTTTGTTAACAATTTATCGCAGAATATCTACAATCAATCAACTCAATTTTAGATAAAATATATTTAAATAAATGGAAGACAGAAAAACCGTATCATTAATTGTGATGTTTACTTCCATTTATGAGAGTTTGTACGGCACTGAACAAAATACTTTTATCATTTAATTTTTGAAACCTAATAATCCTCCTTTGATATCACATCAAATATTTGTTCCATGACAAGTCAATTTTTTCACTCAATTCTCAAATTTTCAAGTTAACATAATGCAGATCCATGATTAGTCGGGATCAGTAGAGCGATATCCAAATCATAGGTCTGCTACGTAATGATACCTTCAATTGGGTTGGGTTGTGGTCAACGAAGTTTAATTGGGTGCCTTTCGATCCTAGATACCTCAGAAATGTGTGTGTATGTTAGTTTGGTGTTCAAAAAAATTCAAAACTTCAAAACAAAGAAAAAATATATTAAATCCACCTTAATTTATATATTTGTGTAACAAACTTATATACATGTAACAACGTATTGGTTTCGATTGAGACGAGGCGTAGATTAATTGTGGTTTTGATTGTGAAGATGTGTCAAATAAATTTATAGGATATATTTTGAACAGTATTTGAAAGAGATCGGTATTTTTAAAGTGATTTAACAAGAAATGTTATCCCACTATGATTTTCATTTATGATTTCATTCCTAAATAAATATTTAATGATAAAATTCATAACTATATTATCATTTTCGTTGAAAAACCCATAATCAAAAACCTTTAATAGTAAAATTATATAAATACCAGACTAACTGTTAAATTGCTTTATTATGCAATAATCAACCCGATATTTCAATAATGCAAAATTAATTAAAAGAAAACATTTTTTTCTAGAAGTAAACCGGGTAGGTCAAGGAATTGGGTTGAACTAGCCCTCCAACACTTTCTTGTCTACCCCTCAAGTGTAAGTCGTAACATATTTAGTTTTGGCAAGATATACAAACAAACTGGTAGGCTTTGAGTCACACAATCATTATAAATGAATTACATAAATTTTGGGATTGAGCTCCTTCTTGAATCTAAAAACCAAACTCTTAAATCATCCGCCTAACGAGTTGTGTACTTGATTTCTCTCACATTTATCGTAGCGACTAGGCGATGTAGACTAGGTCAAAGCGTTCCGAACACAACCCCAATTTAAACAAACAATTATTTGTCCTTTTGTAACTTTTAAATAAACTAATGTATTTAAAGAATGAAAAACTATATAAATAAATTTCCTACCTATAAATTATTTAAAAATTATAAATACTTGAATAGAATTTTCACCTATTAATATTCCCTTTTAACTTGCTTATTTAATCCATTAAACTTTAAATATAACTCAAACCAATCTATATTTAATGAAATGATATTTATACAAACACTTATTTGTCCTTTTTTAACTTCTAAATAAAACTAATGTATTTATTAGAATGAAAAACTATATAAATTAATAAATTCTTTACCTATAAATCATTTAAAATTTAAAATACTTGAATACAATTATAACCTATTAATATTCCCTTTTAACTTACTTATTTAATCCATTAAACTTTAAATATAACTCAAACCAATCTATATTAAATGAAATGATATTTATACAAACACTTATTTGTCCTTTTTTAACTTCTAAATAAAACTAATGTATTTAGTAGAATGAAAAACTATATAAATAAATTCTTTACCTATAAATCATTTAAAATTTATAAATACTTGAATACAATTCTAACCTATTAATATTCCCTTTTAACTTACTTATTTAATCCATTAAACTTTAAATATAACTCAAACCAATCTATATTAAATGAAATGATATTTTTGGTGATGGATGAATGAATGATTTTGGGAATCATATAATAACCAGCATTCAAATAGATATCACCTGGTCCACACTTATAAAAGAAGTCCCCTTTTCCATTTGAAGCACATAAAAACCTTCTATTATTTGCAATTTCTCTCTTAAATCTTTCCATGGCCATGGATGCCAAAGCTCAAAGAAATCAAGAACAAGACTTTAAAGAATTCGGCGTCAAAGCCCGGATCATCAGTCGCGATAACACGTTCTCCAGACGCTTCTCGTCTTCTCGTGTTACGAGCTTCCGGGAAGACACCCTTAAGATGTTCCCGCCCACCGCCACCATTTCAAGCACCACATCATCCCCTGGCTACCCCATCAAAGGTATAGCCAGTTAGCCACCCATGTTTCTTTTCACAGCCAGCGGTTGCAAAACTGCAACCACTGGCTGATTTTTGTAGTTATTGGGATTTTAACAAGTGGGTTTTTTTTTTCCTATTGCAGAGGAAATCGACCCGTCTACATACTCGTTCACAAGCGCACTAAAAGGTGAACATTTTTTTACGGGTTTTTGATTTTGGGAACTTAATGGGATTGGACTAATTTCGTTTTGGGAACTTTCGTAGCATTGCAATTGAGGTCAATTAACACATGGGAATATTTATCACCCGAAGGGTTCGCTTTGAACTCAAAATGGAATGAAGCCGAGAGATATATATGCAATCCGTTATCGGGTGAAGTACCAATGGAGTGTTTATCATCGAAAACGCTTATGAATGGTCGATCATTTAGAAACATAACGAACCGAATCACGATGTCGGCACCTTTAATTCATCATTCTTCAAGAATCCAACCTTATAAACTTGCCAACATCCACCCAATTCAAGGTTCCACACAACACCTCTGTCTCGGTTTCTGTTACCATTTTGAATTGCTCGATAACGGTTTTTTGATGATTGCATAGATGAAAACGAGGCAAAGGAGAATAAGATCGATGGGCCGTCGATAATGGCGATGATGACGAAACGAGACGTGGGAATTCAGAGTTCGTTTAGCGAAAATAGTACTCCGATCAGCCCGACTTCTACTCCTTCAATTCAAGAAAGGCCGATCAAGTTCGATCCGAACTTGGATTCTTCGAATTCGAGCTCGAAATCGGTGTCAAATTTGAACTTGGATTTCAAGGTAAATTACAACATTTTATTGCTTTGTCATCTATGCATGTTTTGAATCAATATTGTGGTTTGAAATTCAAAATTTTCGAAGTTACGTGATATTTTTTATGAACAATTAATGATTTTTGAACCTATATGGATTCGATAGCAACTTGTTGAGTGTCAAATATTTTTTATTTTTTTATGTTTTTAAAGGGTTTGAATTTTGTAGGAATTTCAACTGGTTGTCGTGTTTTTACAATGTTATGTTGTTACGTGGCAAGATCGTTTTTCTGTTTTATTTTACTAGACCGTAAAAGATATGAACATGAGCTTTCAATGTTTTTTAAAATGATAATATTTAGCGGGAATAAATAGTATAAGTGAATGAGTTTTTTTAACACCGTTAATTATATATTTTGTGTTTTCTAATGCTAAGTTTTGGATCTGTTTATTAAAATAGTTATTGTGAAATTAAATATCATAATTTAATAATTAGTTATAATAAAATAAGTAAAATTATGTAGTCATATAGTTTTATATTTCTTTTTTCCTTTGTGACAAAAAATTCAGTTGGGTGTTGTTAACTTCAATTATTTTACCAAAAACCCATTAAAAACTAGAAACGTTGTAATTAACAATTATCATAATTCTAAAATCTTGTTATTTTTTAATCCAAAGATTCTGAAATTGTTTAAATAAAATAATAAAGGGTTTACTTCATGGGAATGTATTCAACTTGTCACAAAAAGTTATTGTATGTATTGGACTTTGATTTTTTCCATTGTATGTATCAAACTTATAAAAACCTACCATTTAATGTATTTTGTTACAAATTGGATACACTTTCGTGACAAGTTGGATACACTTTCGTGGTAGGTTTTGATAAAGTTGGATACATTAAATGGTAGTTTTGATAAGTTTGATACATACAATGGAAAATATAGAAGTCCAATACATACAATAACTTTTCGTGACAAGTTGGATACATTTTTGTGAACTAAACCTAATAATAAAATACTTAGAAAAAACAAAATTAAAATTTTGTAGAGCCCACCACAAGGTTAAACTCAAGGGTCTCGTGCATGGTGGGGTTTTTACCCAGCATGTAATAAATGATAGAATTTTTTGATATAAGATGTTAAATATTTTAAAAATATTTATTGTTTATTATAAATAAGTCCCATTAATATTTAAAAAAAACACCGATTTTAATGAAAACAAGTTATTTCAGATTAGAAAAAAAAATTTATTCGTATTTCTATAATTTGTACAAAAAAAAACCCATAACCAAATGTTGTGTTATTTTAGAGGCAAATTACAATAAATAATAACATACTTAATGATCATTAAAACTACTAATTTTCAAAATTAGTTAATTAATACTATTTAGCTTAGCTTATGCACTAATCAAGGCTCTAAGACAGTGAAAATCTAATCTTTTGAGTTTTAATTCAAATGTGCCATAGCCCTTGTGATCATGAAGATTTATCTGCAATAATTTTAACTGTTTGTAGTGTTTGAGAGATTAGTCAACATACGTAGGCTAAACCTAGATACCGCTATTCGGAAAAGTTTAATCCTTAACAATATAATTTTAAATTATAATTTGATTTACATAATTGGAATAATAGGAGTAGCCAAAAAGCATTTGCTTTATATTGATTGAAAGCAGCTTTTCCAAAAAGACACCTAGATATTACATATTTAGGGGAAGAAGAACAACACATGAAACAAAAAGGTTCAAATCACTTCCCAAAAGATGTTCGAAAATAATGGCATCTTCTTTTTCTCTCTTTTCACCATCATCCATTTACCAATTTACCCTTTTTATTTAAAACTAATAAAAAAACATTTATTTGTATGTTTCTCTCAATCATTGTATTCTTGAGTTACATGGCTTTTGCCCTTTTCCTTTTTAACTTGTTATGTGAAATATGTGTTCTTCTAAATGGGCCCATACTTTGCTAAATAGAACATAGTTGTGTACTTGTATAAAAATGTTAAAATGATACTGTTTTCACGGATATCGTAAGGTTTTATCCGTTTGACAAAAAGCTTTTGTTGAAAAGACGTAAAGTTAAGTATTTTACAAAATTGTAAGACGTAAGGATAAGTATTCTACTCATACTCTTTGTATATTGGTTTTCGTTGTACTCTTATGTGTCGGGTGGTAAAGAAATTGTTTTGCCATTCAAAACAAAAACTTTAAGAATAATGTATGGTTTATATTGCTTGTATATGTGGAGTGAGGTTTAGAGAAAACCTTCAAAGAATTGAAAAAACTGAGGAGCATCCTCATAACCTTTCCTTTGTGAATCATGCACATTGAATACAAGTAATTGAAAATGTTTCATGGTTCTAGTATAAACATGTGCATATTGGACAAGTTACGTTTACGTTTAAATTATTAGTATGCATATGTGCATATTGTGCAGATGAACATTACTAGATTGTTTTCTTAGTTTTTCAATTTTTTGCGGTTTCCCCTGATCTAATCCTATATATGGATATGTATAAGTTTTTTGGGTACGCAAAACTGGGGTAGGTATATTTCCGGCATAAAAACAGATTAAGCGAGATATCGATTTATGTTGTAATAACTTGTTATATATATATATATTGTGTAGATGTTGAAATTTGAATTATGGTAAAGTGAAAAGCATGTGAATGTAATGTGAGTTGTACCTTTCATGTACAGGATGAAGATGAGAGGGGAAAAGAAGAAACAAAAGAAGATGATGAGGATAAAAGAAAGAGATATGGTTGCATGTGCTACCAAAGGAATGGGTGTTTCTACTTCAAGAATTTGTGGCCAAGAAAAATTAATAAATTAAATTAATTTAAATTTTAAATTAGTAATAAAGTTAATTAGTGTTTATTATTAATAATTAATTAATGTATGTATAAAAGTATTATGGCTAGATTTTGTTAGCATTTGCTTTTTTTTTAATGTTTTTGTGGATTGTATGGTATAATTATTTTATTTTGTTATGTTCTTTGTATTTATGTTTTTTATTAAAGTATTTTAATGTATTGTTATTGCTTTTAAATGTTTGTCAGAATTAAGTGTTAATTAGAGCATTCGAACCGAAGTTCTTTTAAAAGAGGTTAGCATAGGGCTATTTTAACCAACAAAATTAAAAGAAATAACCCTAAAAAACAAAAACAAAATCATTTTAGTTACAAATGTTTTGTTGGGTTTCTCTCCAAATAATAGAAATAAATTGCCATTTTAAATGAAATTTCTTATCTTTTTATATGTTTTTAGAATAAGTGTTATTTATTAGATTTCTTTCTGTAATTGCAAGATAATGTCTCATGAGTAATCATCATGCAATCTACCGGTCTCCTTATGAATTGTGGTCTTGGAGGAACCATACCAAATTAAGGTGATGATTGAAAACGCATTAGCAAGAGATTTGTCCTTGAACAAATCTCTCGACCTTGGTGGAAAAGGGCTTTCTACAGATAATGATGGCTGTCAAATCTTCTTTTAGCAACTGATTTTCTCTGTTCTTTCGGTCTTTCTTTGTGCTTTCTCATTTATGGCTTTGGCGTTTGTCTTCTGATTGTTCTTTTGTTCGTCTCTTCTTAAGATTCTTCTTAAAAATTCCCCTCTTTGCCTTTCAATTTTTTAAAATAAATGTTTACTTTCTCATTCGATCTATGATGGGTAAAATTATCATTTTGCTATTTAAAATAGTAAAACAATTACATATTTTCTAAAACTATGTATTTTTTAATAGTGTGGACCTTATTTGAACCTCCTAAACCACAAACCAAACCACAATAACAGTTTATGAAGTCTACCAAACAAAGTGGTTTGGCAGCAAGTGACCAAACCGGTATTTCCAGATTACAAAAAGGCGTTCTAACCTTCGAGTTAGATGTGTAAGTCTCTTATGGGTTTTAAACAAAAAAGATATAACATATATACCAATAATGATATTTCTGTCCATATAAAATTATAAAGAAAGTAGCATACCCTAATAAACAAAGCATCCATCTCTAAATTTGAAAAAAAACATCAAGTAAGTTGGAAAAATAAAAAAAGTTAAACAAGTTCACCAACAATAGCTAAATTTTTTACGGAAAAAAACATAGACCAAATCAAATTACGATTTAGAATTTTGGATTTATTCTTTGACCGATTTTTAGGATTTTTGTCAATTTAGATAATGAAAATTGAAGACAACATGACTTGGACAAGCTTCTTTGCTATTGAGCCAACAAAAATTGAATTTGCAACTGAAAACTATATATAGTTAATACATATTTGGATGTTGATTCGATCGAGGACTATTCAAAAAAGTTCAAAGTACAAACCAGAGCAAACAATATAATTTGACTACTTTTCGTACTGCATTAAACATTGGACCATTTAAACTGATAAAATCAATCTGATTTAACCGGGTTCAACAAATTTAAACGCATATTTACTTTGAAGTTTGAACACCTTTAGTAGTGATAAAATCAATCGTATTGATTTTCTTTAATACTCTTTTGCATTTTATTAAAATAATAATAACAATAATAATAACAAGAAAAACAACAACAACAATAATAATTTTGCATTATTAATTTGACGAAAAAGCCCCTTCTTTCACCTTTCACTCTCACACTTCCCAATTTGCATTTTGACAATGACCAACTAGATTTTGAGAATATGTGGCATGGCCCACGTCACTAACATGTGGTGCCTACGTGGACCCGATCAGCAGGTCCCACGTGTACCCGATCATGAGGATTGATTTTAATTGGATGAAAAAAACATATATCCTATCCATACAAGATTTCAAAGGGAAATATTAAGATGTTGATGTAACACATATGTGGATCATGATTCATGATTCTCTCTTAAAATAAAATATCTTCATTTTATGATAAAGAAGTTTAAGTTTTTTTTTAAATAGTGAATTGTATTGTTTTTTTTAGGTATTATTTGATATACAGAAATGGTTATATTAGACTGAAAGGGACAAAAGAATAAAATTGTGGATTGGTAGACGATAGTGGTTGTGGACTTGTATGGTGATGGTAGTCGACTATGGTGGAGGAGGTAGTTGGGGCAATTAGTGGAGGTAGTGGTTGTCGTGGGTGGTGGCGGTGGTGGTGGAGATGAACGGTCGTGATCGGTGGCCAATAGTGGTGGTTATGGACGATGGTGGTTGTGGAGATGGTGGAAAAGGTTGTTGTAGCCAACGATGATGGTGGTGGTGGCGGCGGTGGTCGATGATGATTGCAGAGGTGGAGATGGTGATTGTGGAGGAGGTTGTTGAAGTGGGAAAGGAGAGGTAGAGGTGGCTGACAATGGCTACGGTGGTGGTGGATACCGCAACTAGCAATAGTACCATAGTATAGTTATATATCACACGAGACTTAATAGTAATATTATAATTTATGTCTCATCATTGTCTCACCTTGTTCCATCTATATTGGTGGAACAAGAAAGTCTTTTGTCCCACAGTCACAGTTTTGTCTATGTCTCATATCGCACCAAACTTGAGCAGTGAAATCCTTGTTCTATCTAATTACACCAAAACATGGGACAATGAGTTTTGTCCTGTTCTATCTTGTCTGATCCCATGTACCAAAACAACCTTGGTTAATAGCTTTAAGAAGTTTTGTCAAATATAGACATGCGCTTTTACATGAGGGTAACTCTTCTTTTTTTACGTTAACTTTTTTATTTAAAAAAATAATAATAAACTAATTAATACACATAAATTATGAATATATACCATATAATAATTAATAGCTAACAATTGTGACCACTAAGTCTATAAAAGCTATTGTTTTGTTGTTATAATTTGTCAAGATTTATCTGAAGATAGTTTCAAACTACTATAATAATTAATAAAGTTTTAAGCAAAGAATATTTGGGAGCCACTAAATAATTTACTCAAAAATAGAAAATAAAAACAAGAAAGCTACCTACTACTTTCAATATGAGCAAATAAGCATCAAGAAACAAGGAACAATATTATTAATGCCAAATACATAGTGACAAATTTAAGAAAAACAGGTTAAAACAAATAGATACAAAATGGTAGACATATACAAAAACATTTGGCATGTGTTGGGAGCATCATGCAACAGGTCTAAATGTTCTTTCTCTACAATAAACAAGAAGAGAGATAAATATATATCAACCAAAGATCTAGGAACTTAAAACTCAAGCTCTAATGTGACTGAATAAACTTGCCTAAAAGGGCTTTCTACTTTCTTTCATTTCTTGTATGGGTTAAGTTGCTTGTTTCGATAAATTTGTTTGTTTGAAAGACAGATGCGATGGGTATATATGAGAGAAGCAAAGAGAGAAGGTTATATTAACTTATTTGAGACGGATTAATGTGGAGATGTAAGGGGTCTTGGCTTATTCTATAATAGCCATTTTGGCTTAATAGCTTAATCATTAAGCCATAAAGAATAACTTTTGTACGTATAAAAAACAAGTCGCCTAAACAATTAAGCTCATTAAGTTGTAAGTAAACAACCCCTGAATGTCATTATCTCAGTGTTTAAACATGGACTTATCATGCAAATTTTTATCAAACACGTGCCCAATAACTTTGTTGCTCGTTTGGTAAAACAGATAAAATGCATTCTTGTCCCACTCTGATTCTATCATGTCCCAATAGTCTAATGTGGTGCTAAGCCTGAACAACACATTTTCATGTCATACAATTATGTTCTTTGTTCCAAACACACCCTCGATCGAACAAAAGGCGTGTGGCACTAATTTATAGATGAATAGATGGCTTCGAGTAAACTTTCCTAATAATAATTGTGTTTACCAAGCATTACCTCAAAGCATTTATGTGATTGTCGATAAAAGTGGTCTGTTCTGCATCAAATTGGAACCAACTTTCAAAAACCGAACTTGCGAAAAGTGTGAAAAAAAGAAAGCTAGCCAGAAAAGGCTGAATCAAATAGAAAGAAAAGGAGCAGAATTATATAGGGTGGGGGAACACAAGTAGAATTTTTTACAAAGTGTGGTATCATGAGCTCACCTTGAAGAAGAATATCAGAATTGTCAGAATAGCCTTTTAATTTCCAGTAGACATTCCCTTTGTTGTCTCTGAAAATTGCCTCTGTTCTCACAGCATCAGGCCTTTATTTATCTACATAAAAGAAATAAAAAAGCAAAAAGAAAAAAAAAACTTAGGAGCCGTTTATAAAACACTAACCTGATAAACACTTACTGATATCAGTTACCTTATTGATTCTTACCCGGTAAGAGGCAACGCAAAGACCGAGACTCTTACCCAGTAAGTGTTGGAAACGACTCTTACCCGATAAGCGCTTACTGGGAATAAGATGCTTACCAACAATCCGATTTCATGGCCAAGAATGTTAGACAACAAGTTAGATGAGGGTGATATCTCTTTCGGTAATCGCTTGCACGATAAGAATTTGGTAACGGCCCCTTTCGTGATGTGAGGCTATTGTTAGGCAAGTATTTTCCCATGAATCATAATGATTACATATCAAAATATATAAGGATTACAAAGGGCTTAAACTAATATGGGCCTTGGGCCAAAAACCATACAATACAAATACACAACAAATACATATACACTAACAGCTACAGGGGTGTCTTGTGAGCAATGTGAGAATATGTGAAATACCGAGATTAACCTTTAAATGAGCCATTGAGAAAAAAATGGAGATTTCAATATATACTTATGGGAAATTATCCAAGTCTAGCTGGTATGAGACACTAACATGCCGTCATGCCCTCTCTAAACATGGGAATTGTCCTAGAGTGTTGAGAGGGGACTAGACAGGCACAGACCAAAGACTTTGGGTCCGATTCCGTGTGAGAATATATAAACCCCTTTAAATTACTCTCCAGAATAGCCTTAGTGGGAAAAAAAAGAAGGTTACAACATATTGAGGTAGGGGTGAGAAAACCGGGACCAAACAAGACCGAATAGACAAGAGTGAGGTAGAAGGTGAAAAAATTGTATAAGGTTTTAACTTGAGATGGATAGTTTAGTAATAAACCAATCTTATCTTATCTAATTGATTTTTGTTCTACCTATTTAGGTGAGAGAAAAAAAAGGCAATTATGTCACACTCTGTCCGGTAATGTTGCATACCACTGCCGCATCAAATGTGAGACAACAAATTTTCTACCATCTTGTCCCATCCTATCCCACATACCAAACGCACCTTTAACAAGTAACCAAGAAAAAGAATTACCCATTTTTTAAATTTCAAAAATTAGTAAATTTCTGTTGATTGCAGATCTCAGCAACTTGAGCTACTTTTGTCTTCCAGTGCTGTGGCGGATTGGTTATCGCTCGGGGGGTTCATAGCGCCCTAACCGAGTTCGAGTCTTCCCGTGCGCATGCCTGGGGACATTTAAGTGGGGCCATGTGTAGCCCCCGAAATCCGGGCTTTGGCCCGGACACCCAAAAAAAACTTGAGCTACTTTTTTTCTTGATTTCAGAAACAATAGCTTCATGCACTAAGATAGTAAGAGGAACACCATTTCTTGCAATAACTGCTTCAGCAACATCATCTACCATCTTCTGCTTCAAGCATTTCTCCTAGATAGATTTTGAAAATTTGCACATTTAACATACAGAAAGTGAGATTTTCTGCAGGTAGCCTTTATTGGCAACAAGTATTTCCTTTGCTTCCTTGGTCTGTAACAGCAAACTTGGTATTTTGATCACCAATCCAATTTCTTATTTTCCTATTCAATATTTTCAATCATTAGGAAACCACATTCAATTGAACCTGTTATATTGAAGAGAAAATGTGCAAGCCTAGCTAAAAATGCCCCCTCCAAAAAGGGTTGGGTTCCCATGAGAACTTAAGGTTATCAACCATTTGACGGGAAACGAATGCACACTAGGATGACATGCACTGAAAAAATCCCCTTCTAAAGCACAATTCATGGAAGGCATGAGATTAAAGTGATTAACGGTTCAAACCAACTTGTTACGCTTCTTACATTAAACTCAACTTCTCACATGATCCTTTACCCTCCAATAAAGGCTTGAAGAGCAAAAAGGCCTACCATACCATTTTAATTTTCTAATTTTCATCACGAAAACAAACAATCATATACCTCTTATGGAGCTAGCCGGTTGCTTTCTTGGCGAACCACCTATTTGTATACCAAATTGAGATGAACTAGGTAACCAAATTGGAGACAAATCATGGAATTGATGCATATTAAGTTATGGGATTTAATGATAACATAAGAATAAATAAGCTAGACCACTAAGAGTTGATGCAAATTTAAAGTGTTTCAAACAAACATATGTGATTTCTGGTATATATTTACCTCTTGGTGTCAACTGTTTTAGTACAAGAACATAATATGAGTTATAATACAATTGGAGTTTTACATTACATCCATTGTAATGCTACTTGTTACTTCTTTCCCATGCAACTAGTTAAATATCAAAGTTAAAGGACTAGATAACATTCTTAACTTCATACCAACTGCTTATCATCAGCATCTTGCAAATAATAAATAACTTCCAGAAACATAGATAAATAAACGATCATGTCCGAACTCAGTTCTGCAACATAACGATGTAAAACACACCAAATGGACGACAAATGATCCCTGATCAATTTCAACAAAAGCATCAGAGCATCTCCAACACGTATGCTATATTTTTTTTCTATAACAGAGTATGACAATTCAAAATCTCTAAAAAAATTGCGTTCATCTCCAACAACTATTCTATTTTAGCAACCATTACTTTTAATTTCATTGATTTTATTGGTGGAAAAAAATAAAATATTGTTTCTCCGTAAGTGTCTTACATATGTAACTTCAATATTTCTCTATTGGTGGAAAAAGAATAAAATAATAATTCTCTCTATTCTAGATTTTTCTATGGATTTCTCTGACTTTAGAGATTTTTATCGGCTCTCTCTTTTATTTCTATTTTAGCATATAAGATAGCATAGCTGTTGGAGTAAAGAATTTCAAAAATCTTTCTTTTTTTCATTTTAGCATAGCTGTTGGAGATGTTCTTCCACAATGGTGGAAACCTCAAGAACCTCAGTTACCATATATTTTTCCTGCCACATCATTGACACCTCAACAAAAGGAAAACCTCAATGACAATGGAGGTTCTTACATAAACCTTACTTTCCATATTTTGAGTTTATAAAAATGATTAAGAAATAACAAAATAATAAATTTAATAATAACACAAGAGAAAAGTATAAACAAGAACCCTGATTCTTGTTCAAGCACTTGGGTTCTAATAAAAACCTGTGACTGGACAAAAATCTCTATCCCACAGTAAAAGTTATTCTAAAAAGTAAAACCCTTAACAAAAACCCCATGAGAAACCTCCATTGTGGGTACTCTTGGATTTCAAGGAACAAGTGTGGGTCTAAAATGGACTTTGTGCAATTGTCCACATTGCAAAAGTCCGAATCAACACATAGAGTTAATAGAGACTAACAACATTTAAATCAAATTTCAAACTTCTAAAATCAATTTGGGGAAAAACTAAATATAAGTTTTTATTTAGTGATAAAACTACAAAGGTATTGTTCATAAAATTGATTTTAGGCATACTTGATAGTTGATAGCAAGTTTTCCCCTTTTCAGAATCATAAATTATTGAATGTACTGTGGGCCGGCGCCAAGCTGAAAGTTTTGACCATAGATTATTGGATTATATCGGCCCATATAGTTTTTATTTTCAGTTTTTTACATTTTTTTTGAACGAAAGGTAAACACATACGTTTCCAAGGTATTCGGGATCCAAAGTCACTCCGACTCATCTCTGTCAACCACGATCCAGCCCAATTAAGGGTACCACTATGTGGCAGACCCATGATCCGGTTATCCCCACATGCTCTCCACAGGGTTCGAATCCAGGTAGTCAGGATACCATCCATCGATCCTCCAGGATGAACCTTACCACTGGGCTAGACGTATTTGATAATTTTTTACATTTAAGTTATTCGAATTTTTTGAAAGCTTATGACAGAAGAATTTCGTAAATGGTTTTGTAAGTTGAGGGATTCACATAAATAATTGTTCTATGAGTAAATTAGGATTTTTGTCACTGTGGTTTATTAAAAATTTCGATTTTTGTTTATTTGGTTTAGTAATTACTTTTTTCGTTCCTATCGTCTTGTTTTGTTGCTATTTTAGTTCCTTGGTGCTAATTTTATATTCAAGTATAAAGGAACGAAATAGTAAAGAATTTTGTAAACCACAATGACCAAAACTACAATAATTTATAAATCATAATGACGATAGTAGGAATGATTTACAAACCATACAGACGAAAATTGTAATTTGCAAACCTTATAGAAACGAAAATCGAAATTTTTAACAAATTACAAGAACAAAAATCATAGTTCACTTTGTTTTATTTTTTTTAAAGTAAAGGTCAGATATATCAAGCGGGTTTGTATTTTTTTTCTTAGTTCAAGATGTATTTTAGTTTCATGTTATTTATTTTTATATAAAAAAAAAAAAAAAACGATTTGACCTGTATACTATTAACTATAAAGACTATCAACATAGATAGGTTTTTTTTTTTATGAACCTTGTGATTTATTTATTTATGGGTTTATGACTTATTTGGGTAACCAACTATTCCATTTGTACTAATATTATCATTAAACTATTTTTTGTACTCAATATATCATTGAACTCTTTTTTTTGTACTCATAATACCATTATGACTGGTAATAGCCCGTTTTTTTTCTTACATGACATTTAAAATTATTCAAAAAATGCTTATATGGATATGACGTGTGTTCCACGTGGATCTGACGTGTGTTTTTGACTTTTTATGAGTATTATGAGGATAAAAAGTCAATGGTATTATGAGTATAAAAAGTCAAAAACACACGTCAGATCCACGTGGAACACACGTCATATCCACATAAGCATTTTTTTAATAATTTTAAATGTCACGTAAGAAAAAAAACGGGCTATTACCAGTCATAATGGTATTATGAGTACAAAAAAAAAAGAGTTCAATGGTATATTGAGTACAAAAAATAGTTTGATGGTAATATTAGTACAAATGGAATAGTTGGTTACCCAGATAAGTCATAAACCCTTTATTTATTTATAACTACGTCTTCTTTTAACATCATTGTTGTTTCAACTACTTTTTTTCTTCATCACAATTGTTGCTTCTTCTAAGTGGTTCATTGTATATAATGTATATTTAGTAAGATTTTAATTTAAATGTAACCGTTAGCTATAATAACTACAAAAAGATATATGATATTAATTGTAGACCAGAAATCGAGCATTAGAAGTACTCATTTTTGAGAAAGTGAAAAACGTGAGAAGTGGTTATCGATTGTTGGATGAGAAATTAAGCATATTAGAATAAAATAGGCCGAGATGCATAGCATCAATTCCCTTCTAAAGTTTAATTCACATGAGGGCATGAGATTAAAAGTGATCAGCGACTCAAAACGGTTTCTCACAATAACCTCAATTTCTGGCACGATCCTTTGCATACAGGTCACGGTAATTTTGCAACCTAGTAAAATATTACAATCTCATGCAACGCTTATCCAGACCTTTCATTTAGCCCATTTATTTGGATTCTCATTGATTCTCTATATAAATTTACTTGATTTAGTTGAATTCCTATAGTAGATATCGATACATATAATGTTTCACACAAGTATTAAGGGGATATTTGTCAGTTGCTGAATGGTTTGGTGTTGGATGATTAAGTTATCTGAATGATTAAGAGGCTCTTATTATATGGTGCAAAATGAAGTACATTGGTTTGGTAATTGTTGAGTATGAAATCAGGACTTTGAATAGTTAAGAGACATCCAGGATACAAAATCGTTCAGAGGATTTTGAACTATTAATAGGCAGTTCATTTTATTGCCAAACAAGATTTACCTCTTAACGATTCAAAGATTGCCTCTTAATGAAACTGTTAAAAGGTAAACAAACACCTCCTAAGTAAAGATGATAGTCTCTAAAAAAACAACATGCATTTCATATTAACACCATGTACCATATTTCAAAAAAAAAAAAACCTTTATTGTATATCTATCATACTAAAAATTTATTGTCATTGTCATATGTTAGGTAAGCATTCTAGAAAGTTGAACATATATTTTAATAATCGTGTCGGTCTCCCTTTTGCCGTGGTTGATTTATATATGTTTATAAAACGTGATTTTCATTTCTTTATTATGAGGTCAATTAAAAAAACTATTTCTATTTTCATAACGCTAGTGACAATAATTACGCTTATAAAATTACATAAATATTTTATATTATCATTTGAAGTGGTTAGTTACTTTACACATTTTGGTCCCGCTAATCTCTTTAGTAGTGTAATCCATATGTATAGGATATTAGGTTTGAATCTAGACGTTGTTCATTTACTGATAAAATGCATGTACTGATTTATCTCATCTATAAGAATCGTAGGACCGGTTCAGTGGAGAGCCTCAGAGGTCAGTGCCTACCTTACTTTACACATATTATTGTTATGTAATTAATTTTTGTTATGAAAATGATTTGACGTAATAAAGTTGTCTATACAAAAAGTTAGGAAAATGTCATATTACACTTTAAAAAGAAAGATTAGTACATGCATTAAGTGGAATTTTCAACATAAGAAAATGATTGAACGTTTATAACATAAGAGAGAATCAATATTAGCATTTCGTAACTATAGAATGCAAGAAAATGCCACTGACAACAGGTTCATTCTTTTTGGCTTTTTCAAACCAGACCTAATAATCTGTTAATTTCGGCCATTCATTCCCATATGCAGTTATAACATTTATAAGGAAAACGATTATATCTAATAAACAAGTTCACTGAAAATGGTTATACTTGTTACAATATAAAAATTGTAGTTTCTTTTTAAATCTAACATCAAATATTGTAACTTTATTTCCCATCTTTATTCATAATACAAAAACAAATGTTTATTCATGAGCTATGGCGACAACTTGTTTTCCGACATTTTTGCCGGTATATAAGCCGGCCAACGCAGCTGGAGCATTCTCGAGGGCTTCGACTGTGTCCTCAATGTACACAATCTTTCCTTCTTGAATGAGAGGCACAATCATATCTAAGAACTTAGGGTACAAGTGATAGTGATCGAAAACAAGAAACCCTTGCATTCGGATACGTTTGAAGATAAGTAAATGGAGGTTATATATGCCTTCAAGTCGATCAAGGTTGTACTGTGAGATCATCCCACAAACTGCAATGCGACCGTTGATTCTCATATTGCTTAGTACGTCATCGAGTATCTTTCCTCCGACGTTCTCAAAGTAAATGTCAATACCGTTTGGGAAATACCTGATATAAAAAGGATTAAGCATGTATTACAGTTATTTCGATTATATTGTTGATGACAAATAAATAGTATCACAAGGTAGATCTCAACCTTTTTAAAGCAACGTCGAGGTCTTGCTCTTCTTTGTAGTTAAATGCCTCGTCAAACCCAAATTTGTTTTTCAGTAGATCAACCTTATCAGACAAGGGAAATCATACAAAATTCATATTACAAATATATAAAAGGTAAAATGACGTTTGAAAAGAATAAAATGACTTTATAGCATCCAAGTTTAAATTTTCTAATAGACTATTTTATAAGATCTAAGTTTATATGATCAAACACTTTTTAGTCTTAACAAATATTTTAGAACAAAAAGTTTTTCAAATAATAGATTTCAAAACAAATGTTCTATAAAAAATTGTGTTGACAAGAACATGTTTCAACAGTGTCATGTAAAAAGTAATACGACGTTTTCAATTTTTAAAATTTTGTATAAATGTTTAAAAACACACATTGAAATCATTGTAATGCAATAAGAATATGACATAAACAATTGTTGAGTCCTATTAATGTAGATCTTAAGAAACGGTTTATTCAGATATCTAGATATTTTTAAGTCTTATAAATCAGGTATTATTATAGTGTAAGTTACACGTGTGATAAATACATGCCTTTGTTTCACCTTTTCTTTCGATCCAGCACTCCCGACAACATAACAACCTAAGAGTTTTGCAAATTGACCAACAAGTTGACCAACTGCTCCAGATGCCGCTGATATGTACACAAAATCTCCTTTCTTTGGCGAACAAATATCGTGAAAACCAACATAAGCGGTCAAACCAGCCATACCTATAACAATCCCAAGATTTGGGATGTAATATTTGAATAAGATTTGTAAGATATGTGAAACCCCATCAAATTACTTGTGAAAAGAGAATAGAAGTCTCAACATATATTAAAGAGAAATTGTCTAAAGTCTAGCTCCAACAAAATTAATGTAAAGTTAATCCATATAAACCAACTTACCTAGGATTCCCGTATAATAGGATAGAGGAATATCATCAATATGTCGGATCTTTATCAGTGACTTTGTGTCTGTAATCAAACTATATTCTTCCCAATTAACGAATCCCCATACCAAGTCGCCTTTCTCGAAGTCGGAGTGAGTTGAATCCAAAATTCTTGCAACTCCGTATCCACTTATAGGCTACAAAAAGTAGTAGTTTATGTAAAAGTTCTAATCCTTTCCGTCATCGGAAGAACACAAGTATATGTTGGTTTTCAACTGTTTTTCCATACTCGACCTTGTTATGAACATCTAAGGCAGATTTATGAAAGGAAGTTTTTTAAATTTTAATCATTTTTATATAGTAAATATGAGCATCCACAGTGGTGGAACCTCCAAGAATCTCACTTACCATATTTTTTCCTACCACGTCATTGTCATTTCAACATACCAAGAACCTCCTTAAAACTCTACAATGAAGGTTCTTACATAAACCTCATTTCCCTCTTCTTATTTATAATATAATTTTTATTTATATAAATTATTATATAACAGAAAAGGAAACTATTCAAGAACCTGGGTTTTTGTTCAACCACCCGGGTTCCAATAAGAACTTGTGACTGGGCAAGAACCTATGTTCCACAATGGAGGTTCTTGTAAAAACCCAACGAAAAACCTATGGAAGAACCTCCATTGTGGATGCTCTTACATCTTACAAATGCATGTATATTTTTAACCCCAAAATTTTATAAAATTGAATTCCGAACTCCATTACAAAATGGTTATGAAAACAAAAGAAATAACCAATGATTATATGTAAAAACTTGTATCTTTCAAGGTAAGTAAGAGAGACTGAGAGACATACCAAACCAGGAGTGAAAGAATCGACGTAACTTCCTTTAACGGTCTTGTTCATACGATTCCTCATATATGGATCACATGACAGATATAGATTTTTCGATAAAATCATACCATTGTCTTTTTTTGGTAGCTCCAAACGGATGGTGGTATCGGTAGTTACCACCATGTCGGACGATTTCACGTACCCATTCACATAGTCTTTCAATATCACTTGCTTGTTTCTTACCACCACCACCTCCTCTCCCATTTTGTGTTCGATGAATTATTAGTGACTAGTTGATCTTCTATAGAAGGTGATGAATATACACATATATATATATACATGTTTCTAATACTGTATCATTTAACCTACCAATGATTAGGGGGGTAATGGGCCCTTATAAAAAGGGTAATGTGACAAATTAAGGGGAAATTATTAAATAGTCATGTTTCTAATACTGTATCATTTAACCGTACAAAATGTTTTTTGTTCTTTCTTTTTGTCGTAAAATTGTTTTTTTTTTTTAATTTACATTTTGGTTTCAGATGATTAGTTTTTTATTTTTATTTTACATTTTTATTATATTAACACACATAATTGTACATTAACTATAATATATCAAGAGAATCTTTTTCTTTTCACAATAATCATCTCATCAAGACATTCCAAATGTATCCAATATTTACGAACTATTTTTAATAGTTATAACTTCTACCTTTATGGTGATGTATTTATCACCTACACTTTATAATAATAAGGGTAGAAGCGTAAGTATTCAAATAATTTATATATATTTACGATATTTTATAATATAAGATTAAATTCAAATTATTTATATATATATAGTATTTTAACAATATGCTCATTTTGAACGATTATAATAGTATGACTTGTAAAAAAAATGGGCATTTTTGATGTATTTTAGTTAATATATAAATTATACAATTTAAAATAATAAAAGCATAAAAAAAGATACAAAGTAAATTAAATAACCAATTATAAAAATACAAAATATAAAAAATTTCACAGAAAGTGAATTAGAAATTTCACTTTCTATGTGTGTAAAGTTTGTTTTCCAATTCTTTTTCTTATTAACCACAAGACTATGGCGTACTAGTTAAGGCTTGTAGAGAAAGTGGCTAGTTAACCCTTCTATTTCAGGTTTGAATCCAGGCGCTTCCAAATTGTGGCCACTGGAGATTAACTCATACAACATGCTTTAGATATCGATGAACCTTGTCGGGATTAATCGCGACAAAATGTTGGATACCCTTTAAAAAACCTTTTATTATTATTATTATTATTATTATTATTATTATTATTATTATTATTATTATTATTTTGCCAAAAACAATTCGTAAACAGGACAAAACATTTTGCATAAGGATTCTATGTAAACTTTGGCTAATTGGAGAAAAGACTTTGTTAAAATGACTAAAAAAATTTGATTGATAAGATTGTAAGATTGATTATTTTAGTAAATTTACTCAAATTAACTCTATTTTTATTAGACTGTATAATATATAACCACCATATTTATAAAACACGGTTGTACTGCGTTATGCGGAAGGCCACATTTAGGAAAATTGGTCAAAGTAACTAATTCATACTTTATTTTTCACTTCCTAACCTATTCTCTATCGAAATTACAAAAATAGCCCTGCAGTCTGTAATTTAAGATCGTAATTGCAGACCAAACCATATATTACGGACTTGGCTCTATAATTGCAAAATTGGCTCCATAATTGCAGGTATGTGCCATGCTCCCTAGACCAATGAGATGCCGTCATGTGACATTTCCTTAATTACGGATCCAACCCCTGAGCTTCAAATTTTATTACAAAATTGTTCCACGTCCTTAAACTTTGAAAAGTGACTAAAACTTAAATTTGATAGATAGACTATTTTAGTAATTTTTCTCAAGTTAACCTTATTTTTAGGGGTGTGTAGAACTCGAATAGTCTAAAATCTGAACTGAAACCGAAAGTGAAAATAAGATGGGTGTGTAAAATCTGAATACTTCAAAATCCAAAACCCTACTTTTGAGGGTTCGTTTGATTAGACTATTTTAGTAATTTTCTCAAATTAAACCCGAATGACTAACTCGAAACAATTTAATCTAAAACCTAAAATTCAAGTCCTGATTTACATATTAAGATCAGATAAGATTTTTTGTTTTTCAATCCAAACCAGCTCGTCGAGTGTGATACACATGTTATAACGTACAATATGACCACCATATTCATGAAACATATGGCGTGAAACACACTTATGATGCATTGATCATTATGTGCGAAAGTCCCACATTTTCGATTTGTAATGGTCATGTTTGCATATACGACCCTTGACAATTTTTTGTTTGTTTCCTCTTATCTTTCACAATTTATATTGGATTTTTTTTTCCCTAAAATCTAATAGTCTATCTCATTTGAAGTCTTTGTATCAAGTTTTTAAATAAAAAAATTATTGAACCTTTTCATTTAGATTATTGAGTCACTCAACCTTTTTAAAATGAAAAAATATTAAGTTTTCCCATTTTAGTTGATTAAAATCCTGAATATTTTTTCAATATAATAAAAAATCAAATTTTCTTAAAAATTGTTTTTAAAATAACTTTAACGCCGTTAAATTGATGTGGTAATCAATTTTTAAAAGTTATATGATTTAATTATTAAAAAAAATGTTTGGGAACTTAATTATTCAATTGAAAAAACTTAATGATTTTTTCATTAAAAAAATAATCACGAAACTTAATCATTAAATATGAGAAAGTTTAATAGTTGTTCATTCAATAAAATAATTCAGTAACTTAATTATTCAATATATGATAAGAGGTCTTTCAGAATTTTTCTTAAAAAGAACAAACAGTCTTAAGTCTACAAATCTCTTAACTTTTAGACTTAAGAGGTTTTAAGAGGTATTTATAAAAAAAATATACAATCTCTAAAACGGAATGCCTTTCACTTAACATGTGAGACTAACAACCGTTAATAAATAGGAAGCACCAAAACAAACACTTTTGTATATCATAGATTTCTTACAATAAAATTATGTATGAACGAACCTAAGAAAATAATAAACCAGATGCAGTGTCGTTCCTGATATATTATAGGCTTTGAACGAGATGTAAAAAAATGTCCTCGTTAAATATGAAAAAACATTTAATATATTATTTTTATCATGAAAAAAATAACATACTCTTGAATTTAGATATATTGGTAATTCATATAACATCATTCTGCGAGTATTCTTGGACCCAAAATCAACAGTAATTATTTTTAAATTAATATTATATATTATATCATTTTTACATAATATTGTAAATTATTTTTACCGTCAAAAACATTCTATATACCTTTTAATATGTCATTGACATTACTTGGAGTCGCAAATGTTAATATTCAGAGTAAAACTACAGAAAAAAAATATTGGCTTTATAAGATATGTCTAAAATGTGTAAGCGTCATAATAGATTATTTTATGAGCATAAGTTTATACAAATCAAACTATAAAACATCATATCTAATAGTGTTTCACTAGGTTTATAGGACACTTTTGAGTATTTTAACAAAAAATTTAGGACGTTTATAAAATAAAGTGTTTTATTAGCTATTTTCTAAGACATTTTTGAGAAGTGACTTAAAAAATCATCTTTTTATACACTACAAGAAAAAAGACCTTCAGAGAAGCTTTTGTTTTGTACTTAAAAGCTTAAAAAGCTTCTCTAAAGGCTTTAGAGAAGCTTTTCAATTCCGTCAAGGACCTTCCCTATGTAAGGGTAGGAGAAGGTTTTAGGGAAGGTTTTCGAAGGGTACATTTATGTTGACATTTAGAGAAGGTTTTTTGGGTTTTAGATACGCTTCCAAAGCTTATCTAAAGGATGTTTGATTGTTTTTTAAAAGCTTCTCTCAAAGTGTATAAATTAGTGACGTTTTTTAGCATCAAGGACGGTTTTTAAACGTCACTAAAAGGTACCCTTCAGAGAAGGTTTCTGAAAAGCTTCTCTAAAGGGGCAGGTTTCAGTGACACTTTCTGCAAAGCTTCTCTAAAAACATCCTTTAGTTACACTTCCAGACCTTCCCTAAATGTTACCTTTAGACACAAATAATCAAAACCTTCTCTAAAGGAACTATTTAGTTACGCTTTGAAAAAAACGAATTCCTTCTCTAAAGGGTATATTATATCTATAATTCCGTTATATATATATACACACATCAAAATAACAATACCAATCAAGAATAACATCAAAATTCTAAAACAATATAATTCTATATATTTGCTATAAAAAACAAGGTTTTTCCAGTTAAACCATGATGTTTCCATGAAGTCACATATCTATACAAATATATAAAGGAAAGAATTTAAAATCATGTAACCACCACCCAACATCTTCAATGTACCAGTTCCTCTAACAGGAATGATGCCTTGTCTCTCTTTTGATCGCCATGAGGGATGATATCTCGCAACACTGAAAATCTGCATAAGTTTTCAAACTTCATTAATAAATCTAGTTAACGGTAAGCAGGGTATCTAAACTGGACCAAGACAACATGTTGAATCTTTCTGACATCATCTATAAGCTCTATGCAAGTGACCAAAAGATCCAATAGAAAACTAGAACTGATTTATGTTGTGTTTGACTATTCATGCAGCAATGCGAAAAGAAAACAATAATTAGGAGATGGTGTAAACAACTCTGGTATTCTGAAATGAAATGATCAACCAGATTTAATGAATAAGCCACAAATAAAACTGACCAAAGAAAAGGTAAAAGCAGCACCACAAAACACATGGAAACAAAAGCGAGAACTTTAGGGGCTGTTTATTAAATGTTCACTTACCGGGTCACTTTAATTTATCGAATGATGATGACAAGCATTCGACTCTTCTCTCGCCTCAACATTTAATACCTTAATCATCTACAGGAATAATAAATACATATCAAATGGATGAATTCTTCTAAACTACCAAATGCCCTTAGTAAATTAACCTTCTACTTTTAAGCATTCATTCTTCATCTTTAGTGAAACACTAGATATGTACCCGCGCGCGATGTAGCGCGAAACATCTCCAAACTGAGAACTCGAAAGAGCAATCCAAAAACGCCGAACATTTCAGTCGGACTTTAGGACTACATTTTCCCACCCGAAAAGTTCGGATACCCGAACCTTTTACCCAAACAACCCGAACCCGACCCAATGCCCGCTCACCCCTAGATAAATCCAAATCCATTGATATGCATATAGCCTTCTTTATCCGTCCAACAACCAAATTGGATGACCAAAATATGATAGTGGATAACAATTATAAAACAGGTTGCTCATGCTAGTCCAGTAGCTCCAAAAAAGTGAATACGTGAAATAATTAAAGCCTAAGAGTTCGACCAAACTCCAAATATGATTATCGGCATAAAAGACCACATCGGAACCAAATTTTAAATATGATTAGTGGTTACAAGCTGATTTGACGCTCATCACTGTTATCATTGTTAGGATCGTAATTGTATTGCACTGATTCATATATTTAAATAAGAACCTGATTAGTGGTTACAAGCTGATTTGATGCTCATCACTGTTATCATTGTTAGGATCGTAATTGTATTGCTTCTTCATCGGCTCATCACTGTTTTCATTTGAAGCCATCCATCAAGAAAAATATACTAAAAGAAACATGACCAACAATGTATTATACAAACAATATGTAAATAAAAGATTATTACCTTAAGAATGTCCTCAACTGAGATAATATTAGAAACCAATGACCCAGAACTCCCTTAGAAAGAGAAAATGAAGATTGGAATGAAACAATCGCACAAAAGTGAAGATGGAGATGAACAACTGTCTGAGAATGCATAGTCTAAGAAGCAAATTACCTCTATAATGATCAAATTTAAGCCAACAGAACGAAAATGATGAAAGGAATAAATAAAATATACCAACTTACTCCATGTCTCCATCTCACCATAGAAATTTCAGACATTTTCCTTTTGGGGATATCCAACAAAAAATAGAACATTCATGTTTTAGAACTGCAACAAAAGTTAGGGGATTTATTAGTAAAATAAACTTAAGAAACTTATGAAACAAATCAGAATAGTAAAGACCTTTGAGGCAATACTTACCTGCCTCTAGAGAGGAAGCCAACTTGATTCATCACCCAAGTTCAACCATTGGGCACTTCAAGATGGAAATTTGATAGGAACCCAATTGATAAACTATTAAAAGAAACGAATAGAAAATAAGAGATAGAACAATCGACGTTCGAGAGGTCGATCAACTCTCCCACGGTTTACTTTCGAGAGGTAAACCACACTCCAATGATAACAAAATCACTAATCAGATTAACCATAAGAAAATTACAACCCTAATAGCCTATTTATACTAAAAAGTATCCTAATATAATTGATTCTCAATCTCTACCTAAAATAATACTTATCTAAAATAGTACTTACCTAATAAATAAACTACCATTAATAATTATCTAATTATAATAATAAAAATACTGATTTGGGTCTTATCAAAATTGCAAACAAGTTCATCACCCTTGAGATCAAGAACTTGATCAAAATCATTATATGAAGCCTACTTAATGATTTAACAAAGTCCCCACATGAAAAAACAACCATATTTCCATCGAAACCATTCAAAAGACTTCGTCCCAAAGTCTCGTATCACGTTTCCCACACGAAAAAGAAACATAATTCAATTCAAATATCAAATCATGCATGTATAATTTTTTTTAGAAAAAACATAATTCCTTCGATTGCTGAAATCAGGTTGATTGAGCTCCCGATGGTCCAACATACACGTTGATAGGTTGAAATCCTTGGGGTCTTTTAAGATTTGGACTTTTGGATTGGTGTGATACAATGGTTTAATTATATCAAAGAAGTGGTCCAGTTTTAGAGGCAAAGATAGAGCATGTTTTGGATGAAGTTAGATAATCAATAATCTAGAAGAGAAGTCTTGATTTTCAAAAACAGCCTGCAAGAAAGCATTGAGATTCTTACCACGCCAGAGTTTGTCTTCTAGCTTTAGAATCCTCAACACAGTTATTTTCCGACTTTTGCTCATAATTGTAAGTTGGTGGAAAATCTAAAACACCTTCTGACCATCCATCAAATGGGCGACATTTTTTTTAGCTCCCGTACTATAACTGCAAGAAAGAAAACGATTCATCATTCATGTAACAACGCAAATTTGCTTAATCAATTTGTAAATTATAGAGAAAGCGCAAGAAGTATAGTAGCAAATGAAACTAAAACTTGTACACAACACAAAATCGAGGAAAGATGTAAGCACTATTATACCAAACTTTTAGAGCATGCTGGGCTTGATATGGTCAGACTTTCTTCCAAAAGCCAAGACACTAATCCATCATTGTATACAACATAGACACTAATCAACTTGTAATTTTCCTTTGTATTGTCATTGTAAAAGGGCATTGTATAACATTGAGCAGGGGGAAGTATGTATAGCAAAAGCCAAGACACAAATCCACCATTAATATCAGTATACTCACCTAAATCCTTCCTTGCTTGTTCTGTTTTCCCCTGCTCTTGCAACTTCATATACCTTTAAAAGCCCTCTGCTTCTCAATTTCTTCTCTGCAAGATTAAGGTGAAATTCAGATGATACAATAATATTCCAGTAAAATTACTCTGTTGAGGCTGAAATTCAGATGATAAAAGTTGTTCCTCAACTGTAATGGAAAAATACCCAGTTGATATGCAACAAAAATAATTTTTAAAATAGTGAATCCAGGATCTGCTTTAATGTTTTCCTCTTTGATCTGCATATTTCAGATGTCAAGCTTAATCCCAAAACAGAGTTTAGATCAAGGAGTGATAGTACATCCAACTCACCTCTGAAAGAACGATGGTTGATGTTTCTCTAATATTTCTTTAATAAGCTTTGGTGCTTTGGCTAACAGTAGTGAGAGAAAAGGTACAGGTTAGCAAAATTCAAAAATTCCCACCGTCTCAAGTCTCAACTGCACAAAATATAGAACAATGCATCATTTTTCAATTGCATTTGGTTTATCACAAGTACTATATGATTGGTAAGTGCAGTCTTGGCAATAAATAAGAAACTCCAAATGCTGAAAAGGTTAATGAAACAAAAATTTTGTGGCTACAATCATAACCAACTATGGCAATCATACCAGTCAACAATTTTGTGGCTACACATCAATTAGATGTATTTTAAGTTTCTCTTGTAGTGTAAGTTGAAGACATGCCGAATCATAATATTCAAAACAAGTAGAATTTTAGTAACTACTCATTAAGAGTTAAGCAACATAAATTTTAGCAAATAAATCTCTGGCATGATCCAGCACCATCCATGCTAACCAACTCTGACCAACAAACACGTTCTAGTGCTAGCAAGTACACTCAATGTTAAACATCCACTATTATCTTTGTTTTCTGGGGGCATAATTCACAATTTAATTGAAAGGATAGTTGAAGTGTTCTGTTTTTCTAGCTTATGTGAAAACTAACTACCTCATATTTGTAAGTGACAGGCAGACAACAAAATAAAGAACAAAAGACATATTAGAGGAAAAAGAAGAGACAGTAAAACTCAACAAGTTGGAGATAGGATTGATCGCTCATTCTTGATTGCTGAGTCATGAATTGCACCTATCAGAAGTTAGAATTTATAAATACTGAGTTCTGAATAATCTGTACATGACCACCTCAATTTGAAGGACATGGCATATGAGGAGATGTACCGGAGGATAGATACCAGCTGGCTAAAGCCCAGGAGCAGAGGTGTCGTTCAGTGGCTTACAATTCATACATTGGAAAGTAACATAGTGAAATGTAGTTTAACATGTTTCTTAAGCAAATATGCAATCACTTTATCCAGACAATATATATGATCTTACCCATGTTTTTTTTCTTTTTTTTTAACAGCAAAGAACGATGCTTTTGCTGCCTGAAGTATGCTCATAAGTCATAAACAATGTAGGCTAGTTTTTTATGTTTATTTTATAAAAAGGAAATGGTTCCTCTGAACATCTTTGCATATGACCCAATAGAAGACAAACAATGATGATGCCAATATTTTATGAGTTAATTGTCACTATTAAAGCCATTAAGGTAATGTTGCATATAGCCTTACTACAATGCTTGGTTATGCATCGCAATCTTAAAGCTAGAAAGATTATTCACAGAACTATGATGATAAATGCCAAGTTTAGCAATCATGGACTTCATTTAACAACTTACTATTTACATGAGGGTCCAAACAATGCTTGATTAAAACTATTGCTTGATTAAATGCCAGCTGTAATGAAGAGAATATCACATTTTTGTTAAGGTTAGACAAAACTTACATTGGTAAGACAATTCCAATAGTATGCAGTTAGTATTGTTGGTTTACATTTGTTCCTTAGGTTTTCCATCTTGTACACATGCTGAACAAGAGTCTTCTGACCTGAAGAGAGAGATTCAAGCATTATAGAAACAATCTGTTATTAGCAACCATCAAGCAGCATCAATTAATTAAGTAATGAAGTTGTCTGAGCAAATTTCTGAGCATGATGCAAACAAAGGTATTACAAATGCCTTATGTCTATCTTTGGAAAAATAGCATTGGATGAATAAAGCATAGATTCTAATTTGTTGGTTACCCCTGGGCTCCACACTTGGATTGATGACCTATAACAAAAATTATCAGTATGCCTCTGTAACTTGTTATACTATATCCAACTAGCTAAAATAACAAAAGAGGGATTGCCTTCACAGAAGAAAGTTGCAAATATATGCATCCAACTCTACAAAGTCATAATCTACATCACAGAAGCATAAGTCTCAAGGCCACTCCTTTTCACTTTTTTTAATCAACCTCAATAACAAAACAATCTTCACCACAACTGTATAAATTTCATGTTCCTAGTTTCTCAAAGCATGCATCAATTGGTTATTAAAGTGTGTGTAGAGATAATATGAGCATGTAAGGGACTAAGGGGTCTAAATCATAATTGGTTGAACAATTATATGATTAAGGATAGTACCTTTGCTCCAAAATTAATGATCAGATACATTGGTACCCTCCAACTTCAATGAGCAGATGCCTTGGCGTTTCAACTTATCAAACTTTATAGCAAGTCCTACAAATAGAAAGATGTTGGCACTGAATTGCCAACAAAAATAACAATTTAACATCAAATTTACATTTGAGAAGTAGCCTTTTCAACCAAAAAAAGTGTATCTCGTTTTAAGCAGATAGGAATATTAGATGATTCAAATAAAGTTCTGAAAACTAGACAGAAATCCCCAAATGAAACAACTACGTGTTTGGGATCGATAATTTAATTGGGCTTGGACAGGTGAAATGAAACCACGCTTCTTACTATTAGCAAACATCTTAGGGCTTCAATTTCTCTTTCAAAACATCAAAGTTGCGGCATATTGAAATTATTTGGAAAACGTCATTGATGAATAGATTGAAGAAAATCAAACAACGGTTTGTTGGATGAATCGATCTGAAACACGATTTTATACCGGAATAACTAAGAGAAAATCAATTAAGTTTACCTTACGATGCTTGGACAAAAGGAAGAGATGAAGAAAAACTCAAAATCGCCATTGAAGACTGAAACTCGAAAGTTCCTGAATCCCTAAATCGCCATTGAAGACTGAAACTCGAAAGTTCCTCAAGCCCTAACTCGAAGATATGAAGACGAATTGAACTCGAAAATTAAGCCCTAACCGAAGATAGAATGACGTTGAATTCGAAATCACCATTGAAGACCAGCAGTGAAAATCGAAATCAAATAGGAATCGGAGGATAGAAAAACTCGTGTAGAACCCTAATTCAAAGAGGAGTCGTGGAACTGCAATGACTCTCCGTTGATTGGATGATGTGTTTATATAATTATGATTTTGATTTGATTTGATTCAAAACAAAGTTTCAGATACGCTTTAAAAAGTTTCAGAAGCGTAATTGAAACTATTTATTGATTTAAAAATAAAAAAAATAAAAAATATATATTTTTATATTTTTAGGGACGTTTTAACAAGTGTTGCTAAAGCATCGGAACTGACTTTTAGAGATGTTTTTCATAAAAATCGTCTCTAAAAGTTTTAGAGAGGGTTTTTGTAAGGTATAATTTGGTTTTAAATCATTCTCTAAAACTCGCCTTATATTTAGTTACACTCCTTATTTTTGTTATATAGTTCCTTCTCTAAATATGACCTTTAGAGACGCTTCCTAATCCTTCTCTGAAACTTCCTTCCCTAAAAATCCTTTTCCTTGTACTGATAGGACACTTAAGTTTATAGGACATTTTTTTATATAGCATTGTAAAAAGTAGTTAATATGATACTACGTTTAAAAAACATTAGAAAACCCTTCTAAAATGCCTAACGGTCGAAAAAACTGTCATAAAACTTTTAGAAAGGACATTTTTTGGTTTGTCCTATAAACTTGAGTCCTATAAAACACAAAAGTATTTTATCAGGAAAATTTAGATATTAAATATATCAAAGTTTTCTAATCAAGTAAATTCAGATTCTAGTCCTCAATAAAAAACATAGAGAAACAATAATCACTATTATAAACTAAACGATCAATTAATTTTTACATGTTCTCTTTTTAATGTAGTTAATTAATACACGTTTTTGTTCTTAATATAATATGAAATTCTTTTTCGGATCTTATTACACGTTCTCTTGAACGTACGACCCACCTGTCTGATACACGACGCTGACCAAAGGGATGCAATTTATTTAGTATTATTAGGGGGAGAAAAGAATAACTCCGAATCTAATATGGGACAAACACAAACATGTGTTTCTAGCTGAAGGACATTAAATAGTGACATAAAAATCGCTTTCAATGTATTGTAATGTTTAATTTCTATATATTTATATTATCATGATGTAAGCAATGACTCTATATAGAAAAAGTAGTTGTCAATTTTTTATGGCTCAAGTTTTAATTTTAGTTTTTTAGTGTTGGGTCAATCAATTTTGTTATACTATATTGAACAAAGTTACAAAAATATTTGGTTATAATTTTTCATGTAATAAGTATGTTTCTTGTACATATTAAAACACATAACAAACTATTTATTAAACTTACTGATGGCATTTTTGCAAGAAAGTCTCCCAAATCGACGACGTTAACGATAAAAACATCCTCAATTAATTTTTAATATAAAATATCTTTAAAAGTGAGGAAAGTTCATTTGTAAACCAGTAAAAGGGTGTAAACCGTATAAACTAATCATAGCCATTGATAAAAAAATCAAAGGAGGATATGAATTCCTAAAAAACATGAAAATGTGAAATATATGGTAACTCATTGATTATGAAAAATATAGAAATGTGAAATATGAAAACATTTTTGAAAATCAATGGTGTGGAATGATTTACACCCTTTTAGCGGTTTACAAATCAACCTCTCTCCTTCAAAAATTAAATTATATTTTATCTTCGATGGATTTTTTATTTTTTAAGATTATACAATTATGTATATATATTATTAAAGGGGGTTGTTATCCTCACCCGGCACTTACGTAAATATATTGGATCTCATCTTTGGGTTCCACATATGCACTCACACCACTAACTCATACCTCTTATAAAAACGGTGGTGATAAAATTCACCTGTTAAAATACTTTATACAATCAATAAAATGTAATTTTTCTTTTTCATAACAATTAATTTCAAATAACTTGACTGTATAATTAAGAAACAAAGCACCTCTCTTGTAAAAAATCATTTTTGAACAATCTTTAAATTTTAATATTTCAACTCTCTTTCTCGTAATTTCTCTATGCTAAAAAAAATTTGTTGGATCAACCATTCTCAAAATTCATATTTCTAAAAATATGTTGAAGATGCTCCAAGTAGATTCAAATTTTAGTCTCAAAATTACACTTTTCGTCCTTGTAGTTTGGTGATTATAACACATTGATCCCTACAATTATATACTTCTTTAAACAAAATAAAAATATACATATAGTGTTAGCATTTAGAGTAGATCTGTTTGATACGGTCCGTTAGATCCAACCCATTAGATTCGTTAGAAAACGTGCTTGAAGAACTATTAAATTTGGGCAAGATTTGGCTAGACTGTTAAAATTAATAGAATGGCTTGGGCTTTGGGCAATGAAAAGAAAAAAGCAGAGATACATATTTAACCCGTTACATCATTATAGTTGATTGAAAAAACCGAGACTTTAAAATTCATCAATCATTGAAGGAAAAATGTTCACGCTTCATATATTGTGTAAAACTATTTTTTCTATGTTATGTACATTTGCATCTTTCACTTCTTATTTTATATTGGAAAGAAAGTTATATAGCTTAAATGATTTTACATAACTTATATGTGCAGGGTCTGGTTCAAGGAAAAACTCCAAAGAAACGGAAAACTGAAAAACGGTCTTGTAGCCTTCCGTCTGGACCGTATGCACTTGTGCATATGAGTAGTTTGTAATATGCACAAGTGCACATAATCCAGATGAATAATTACGATGGTGTTTATCGATTTTCCATTTTAAGGTTTTTTTCTTAAACCTTCTTAGCTCCTTCAATAAGCCTGGGGAGGGTATGGGCAAGTTCTCAAGCATGAAAAAACAAATTTGTGTTTGTTATATAGGCCTCGATGGAAATAATATATATATTGGTCCTTATCTAGAATCAGACCAAATCTACAAATTACCACCTCTGTTTGGAAGGTGGGTATGGTATGTTTGGGTTATTTGGTTTTTATATTATAATTTTAGTTTAATAGTTTTCTTTATTTTGGTTCTACTAAAAAATATTTAGATAAAACATTATTGTTATTTACACGTCATTTCAATAATTATGTATTTCTATAATATATAAAAATATCAGAACACTCAAATATTACAGGCTTTTATTTAGGAAAACATCTTGACTCGCCAAAAGAAAACAAGCAAATCACTCCAACCTTTTATTAAGGAAAACATTCTGACACCAAAAGAAAACAAGCAAATAACCTAGTCATGAGCTACGGCTACAAGTTGTTTTCCGATATTTTTACCGGAAAATAAGCCAAGGAGGGCGGCAGGACCCTTTTCGAGGCCTTCAGCAATGTCCTCGATATACTCGATCTTCTTTTCTCGAAGAAGAGGCAAAATCAAATCATAGAACTTAGGATACAAATGAAGGTAATGGTAAAACGTGAACCCTAAAATTTTAATACTTTTGAAGATGACAAGAGACATGTTGTATATGCCTTCGGGTTCTTGAAGGCTGTTGTATTGTGAAACCATCCCGCAAGCAGCAATGCGTCCTTGAACCCTCATGTTGGCAAGTACTGCATCGAGCATCTTACCTCCAACATTATCAAAGTATACATCAATGCCATCAGGAAAATACCTAAAAAGACAATGAAAGTGAAGTTAATGGTTTCTAGGTATTTCTGTGCATCTCTAACAAAATTTTCAAATTGAAGAAAACAGAAATTTTAGAGTTCCTTTTTACTCCAAAATATCCTCCAAAGCTTTTCCATAATCAAGAAAGAAATAGAGAAAATATAAAAGTCTGAAAATTCAAAGAATCTTCTTGTTGTTGTTTTCAGTAATGAAGTTGAATGTATTATCGTTTTACACGAATCTTATTTGAAAGATTATTGGAATATTAAATGTATTAAGTATTTTAATATATAATTAGCATTCAAAACTCCAAAATACATACACCGTTTTTGGAGTTAAATATACTTTTTCATGAATATATTAACTTTTCTTCCTTCTCTTCCTCCATTTCACATACACCGTTTTTGGAGTTAATATACTTTTTCATGAATATATTAACTTTTCTTCCTTCTCTTCCTCCATTTCAGAAAATCCGCTAGAAATGCTCTCTCTCACAAATAATAGTTTTCAAGAAGACACCATTCGGTATGGCCCGTTTTATGAATGTATGCCGGGTTTTGTCATCTACGATATCTCATTTATCGTTTTTGTTTCAGTAAAAAGAACGCATAAAAGCCAAACCTTTTCAATGTTGCAGTGAGGTCTTGTTCTTCTTTGTAGTTAAAAGCGTCATCAAAACCGAATTTGTTCTTAAGTAGATCAACCTGTTTGTACAAATAAAATCATACCACTAATTGAAATAAAATGCCAAAAAAAACGTTCAAAAAGCAGCACGATTTGGGGGGAAACCGTTGAATATCTCATCGGTTTCCCTGTGCTCGTTTCCACTAACCTTTTCCTTGGATCCGGCACTTCCAACAACATAACAACCGGCACGTTTCGCAAATTGCCCAACAAGTTGACCAACTGCTCCTGCTGCTGCTGACACGAAGAAATAATCTCCTTTCTTTGCGGAACAAATTTCGTAAAAACCAACATAAGCGGTCATGCCAGCCATACCTAAAACATGTATGGATGCAAGAACCAAAGGAATGTTAGCCTAGTGGTAAGGCTTGGGCACTACATAGTGGGAACCCGAGTTCGAGCCCTGGGGGACGCATTCTGGAGGTACGGGGGCTTCGACCCCGGGCTGCATGCTTTAGCAGTCGGGCTTCGGCCCAAAATTGCGAGGATTAGTCTGGGCCCAATGTGGTCTGCGATACCTCTTCCAAAAAAAAAAGAAAAAAAATGTATGGATGCAAGAAGTAAATGAGAATAAGGACATAAGAGCATCTCCAACAACATCTCTATAATTTACCTCAAATAGAAAGTCAAAAGTCAAAATCTTTGAATAAAATTACATTTCTATTTAAGAGATTTCAACATTAATTATATTACTAAAATATTATATAATTTTCATCCAATGCACTTTATTTATAATATATATATATATATATTATATATATCAAACAATAATACTTTAAATGTTATTGGTGAAAATGAATAAAAAAATAACTTCTTTCAATTCCCATCAAGTTCTATAAAATCCTCTTAACTTGGAAGCTTTTCTTGTTTTCTCTATTTTAGAGAAGTTGTTGGAAATGCTCTAAACATTTGGATCAACACGTAAAATAACATCAATTGGTTTTACCTAAGATTCCTGTATAGTATGAAAGAGGAACATCGGTATGTTGAATCTTTGTCAGTTGTGGATTTCGAACCACACTGAATTCTTCCCAATTTATGTACCCCGTAACGTAGTCGCCTTTTTGGAAATCCGGGTGACTCGACTCCACAACTTCCGATACTCCGACTCCAACTAGAGGCTACAGGATTCACCAAACAAGATCAGTCTTTAGATTCATTAAGTAGTTAACAACTTCACTAAACTCGATCAATTGTTAGGTTCATCCAAGTACGTAACAAATTCATCAAACTCTATTAATCATTATATTCATCAAGTAGTTAACAAATTCATCAAAGTCTCTCGGTCATTATATTTATCAAGTAGTTAACAAATTCATCAAACTCAATCAGTCATTATATTCATCAAGTAGTTAGGTCCCCTTTGATCTGTTTTAGTGGTAAAGATGTGGGTGTAATCCATATGTGTGAGGTCCTGGGTTCAAGCCACGGGCACCGCACCTTGCCATTGGGATGCATGCGATGATTTACCTCCCCCATGATGGCCGTGGGACCTGTGCGGTGGAAACGCCCCAAAAGATGGCGTATACCCTTCACCAAATAGTTAACAAATTCACAAAACTCTATCGATCATTTATATTCATCAAGTAGGTAACAAACTCATCAAACTCTATCAATCATTATATCATCACGTAGTTAACAATTTCACCAAACTATCTATCGTTAGATTCATGGACGGAGCTACTCAAGAGCTCACAGTGTCATGTGCCGCCGTATTATTCGTCAGATAAGAGGTAAAAAAAATATAATTTAGTAAAGGTGCAATCGTATCATTTTCGATGGTGCCACCGTATTATTTTCAAAACTTAAAAGGGTGCACCAAAAAGTCAAAAAAGATATCTTGAAATCAACTAAAACCCCTAAAATTTCTCTCAAAGTCAACCAAAAAATCTTAATTTTTTCTCGAAATCAACAAAAAAAACTAAAAAATTCTTTCGAAATCAACAAAAAATTCTCTCAAATCAACTAAAAAATCGATTCATTTTCTTGAAATCAACTAAAACCAAAAAAATCGATCGAAATCAACAAAATATACTTAAAAACCCTCTCGAAACCAACTGAAAAATTGAAAAAAAAAGCTATAAAAATCAACCGAAAATTTAATTACACGGTGCCACCATTTGAAAAATTTTCTACCTCCGTCCCTGGTTAGATTCATCGAGGTAGTTAACAAATTCACCAAACTAAATCAACCGTTAACTTCATCCAAGTAGTTAACAAATTCATCAAACTCGATCCACCGTTAGATTCATCCAAGTAGCTAACAAATTCACCAAACTCGATCAATCGATCCAACTGAACTCGAACTATTTGCATTTATCAAACACACTAAACACCTAACCGGATCAAAAAAGTAGAGTACGATATGAAAATACCGATCCAGGCTTGAAGGACTCCATATACGCTCCTAAATAGGTCTCGGTCATGCGATTCCTCATCATCGGATCGCACGACAAGTAGAGATTCTTCAACAAAACCACCCCGGATTCGTTCTTCGGGAGCTCCAGGGAGATCGTAGCATCGGAACTCACCTCCAAATCGGATTCCTTAGGGAATCCATCGACATAGTTCTTTAGTAACACCTGCTTGTTTCTCACCATTTTCTTTTCTTCCTTTTTCTTTTGATGTATGTATGTATCCAATTAGGGTTTTGATCGATAAATTCGATTTATAAGCAACTTAGATTTATAGTTTGGCGTGTTACATATTTCCATTATAATTGGAAATGGTCTGCAATCCGTTTCTGACAAAATTGGTTTGCAAATGGAAGAAAGCAAAAGTCAAAAAGGACGTTTGTAAATAAGAGAGTATAAAGGATGGACCATATGGTTTATTATTATTCTTTTACTTTTAGAGTTAATAGCTATTACTTATTACTACCATTTTTTGTCCTTGTGTTTTGTTGTTTATGGTTATTTTAGTCCTTGGTGTTTAAAGTTGGTTTTGCTAATATGGTTTATGTTTTGTTAAGTTCTTTGATGCTAATTTCATTGAATGGGTTATTTTGATTGAAGGGTATTTTTGTCGTTTATGTTGTTATTTGATTTTACGGAATAAGAGAATAAAGTTGTCCGTTGGAAACTTTGCAAGTGTCTTATTCGGTTGTTCCGTTGAAAACCACCGTTACCCGTTACCCTTGCTTAATTATCGCTTTCTCCAAGTAAGCGAGTGATATATACATACATACATACATATATAGTATTAGGTTCAAATGAGAAGTGCTAAAAAAAGAGAATTAGAGAAGGGGGCTTTGACCGAGTCACCCTTCTCTAATCGTCTCCATCCTCCATGAATCGCATCAATCCTCCGTGATTGCGTCCACCGTAACCGGTCAAAGCTGCCTTTATTGACCGGATGAGTGGTGGAGATCACTTCTCCACTTCTCATTTTTTTTAGCATTTCTCATTTGAACCTTTCTCTACATACATATATATATATAGGGTCAGGTTCAAATTTGAACTCATCTTTCATTGTGAATGTGAGGACCACTGGTATTGCGCCACGTTGCAATATTCAGACTGAATGAATAAAGAAGATTCAGTCTGAATAAAGCTTAGGCGCCGATTCAGATTGTCACGTGACACGATTTTGTTGGTTCTCACGTTCACAATGAAATATGAGTTTTTTTTTTGGGAAGGTTCACCTGGACTTTGGCCAGACTACATCCTTGGCAATTTTTACCGAGAGCTAAAGCATGCTCCCCTGGAATTAACACTCAGTGGCCCCTGGTTGCTCACCCCCGGATTCGAACTTGGGTGGGTTTTTCCCCAACACCAAGCCTTAACCGGTAGGCTGCCCCATTGGGGTTCAATGAAATATGAGTTCACATTCAACTTTCCTCTTTCTCTCTCTCTATATATACGCACATACATATACATATACATACACAAACATGTATAAAGTCAGGTTGAAACAAGAACGATATATATTTAAAAGAACACGAGAACTAACATATAAAAGTCATATAAAAGGACAAAAATGGCCTTGACCAAACTGACTTTATTAACTGGATTAGTCTCTAGGATGGAAACGAAACTAAACAAAAACAATATAATGACGAAAAAAGCAATTTTTAAAGACTAGGGGCCAAAGTAGTTAAACAACAAATAATAGGGACGATAGATTATAGTTTACTCTTATTCTAAATGATGAAACATTTTAATCCGTGGACATAAGTAAGTATGGTAATAGATACAGTTTACTGTTATTCTAAACAATAGTGGTTGAGCCTGCCGAGCCCACCACGAAATCAATTGTGTGGTATGTTTGGCCTAAGGATAAGGTTGCTTATTCTCTTTACTTTTTTAGTTGTACTGCGATTTGTTTCCTTGTGTTTTGTTGTTTATGATTATTTTAGTCCTTGGTGTTTAAAGTTGCTTTTGCTTAAAAAAAAAAGATTTATGTTTTGTTCTTTGATACTAATTTCATTGAAACAAGTTATTTTGATCAAGGGTATTTGATAAGCTGTATTTTATACATTTTAATGCCTAAATTACTTGGAGGCTTAAAATACCCCCTACTTATTCAAGGTTAGTATTTACTTGTTTGCTATATTTTAAAATGAAAAGAAAAGAAATATCTTTTAAAATGTGGTACATTTGTTATTTGGCAGCAACAAACAAGTGAAAAAAACAAGATAAAAAAAAGGAAAAGAAAGGAATATGGATAAAAGGATGTGATAGTCATAAGTCCATATGATGTGATAGTCCAAACTCCACAATCAGCAAACCATTTAGTTGTCCATATTCCAGGCCTAAAGTTTGCAATAAAGAGAAAGGAAAAAATGAAATTGGGCTTCAAAATAATCCAATCTAGCAGAGAAGTCCCAAACTCCCAATCTAGGGGCTATTAATTAATTCTTTAATTTCAACATTTGTAAGTATTTAGGTTTTATTATGAATAGTTAGTCTTTTGATTTCTTAACAATGGATAGATAATTAATTTTTGATTTGAATGAGTTGAGACTCAAGTTTTATTCAATCTCATTTGACTTTATTTATGCAATCTTTTTTATTTCAAAACGTTTATCATTTTTAAGTAGGAAATTATGAGTTGGATTCCTTATTTTGTCCACTTAAATTTGACTTGCTCGAGGAATTTTAGAATCTGTAATTGTTCTTGGATTTCTCTTGGTAGCAAACAGCATTAAATTAATAATCGTGTTAATTTCAAGTGTTGTAAGGTTGTATAATCTAACTCAAGCAATTAGGCGTCTGATTGTTGTTAGTTTTGGTGTTTGTTTAATATTACTGCAATTAGCAATTGAGTTATAAGTTCTTGACTATGCTAGATTAGCTAATTAGAGACTAATTGTTGAAGTGTTTCACATTAGTCTTATTTTCGTAACAAACGAAACATCGACGCGTGTTGTTGTTCAAGCCAATTTGATTTCAATTGAGAAAATATTTATTTCAGGGAGTCAATGATATATCCAAAGAATTAGTTGATTGATACTCGTTGCTAGATTTCAACCTCTTTTGTCATAGTTTTAATATTATGTACATGTTTAGTTTAATATTACATCAATTCACCCCGTTCTTTTTTCATAAAGTGTAAACGTTTGACGACGGTCACATCCAATTCATGTGGAATCGACCCTACTTGCCACTTTTACAATTTAGGTTGTACGTCAAGGTAAACAGGAAACTAATTATTATTTGTCGGGCTCGACACCCATTAGTATTTTTGTCTTAGAATTAATTACACCATTGGTCCTTTTAAGTATACCGAAATTGCAAGTTTAGTCCTTTATTTTTTTTGTTACATTTATGATCCTTTAAAAGAAAATTAGTTACACCAGTAGTACTTTAGACTAACTTTCGTCAATTACTAATGGAATACGAGGGGCAAATCCGTCTTTTTAGTTTTAAAGAACAAATAGTGTAATTATTCGGTTATTCCAATTAAAAACCACCGATATCCCCTACCCTTGCTCAATTGTCTCTTTTGACAAGTAAAAGCGAGTGATATGGACGAGAAGGGTTGTTGACTAGGTTGGGGGTGTTTCATATAATAGTACATAACATAATAATAAAAGTTATTAAAAAAACTAAAAGATGGATAAAAGGACAAAATGCCCTTGACCAAACTGACTTTATTAACTGGATTAGTCTTAAAGACGGAAAACTAAACGAAACAAAAACAATATAATGACGAAAAAAGCAATTTTTAAAGACTAGGGACCAAGGTAATTATAAACAACAAACAATAGAGACAATAAATTATAGTTTACTATTATTCTAGATAATGAAATATTTTAATCCATCAACGTAATTAAGTATTTGTAAGAGTACAACGATAAGCTTTCTTATCTTTATTCGCAATGATGAAATATTCTAACAGAAACAAAAATAGATTGTTTACTCATGAGCAATGAGTACAACTTGTTTTCCAACATTTTTGCCGGTAAACAAGCCAACGAGGGCAGCTGGAGCATTCTCGAGGCCTTTTACTATGTCCTCAACGTATGTTATCTTTCTTTCTTGAATAAGAGGCAAAATCATTTCCAAGAACTTAGGATACAAGTGATAGTGATCGATAACTAGAAATCCTTGCATCCGAATGCGTTTCATGAGAAGGAAAATGAGGTTGTATATGCCTTCTGTTCGATCGAGGTTATATTGTGAGATCATCCCACAAACCGCAATGCGGCCTTGGAGTCTCATGTTGGGTAGAACTTCATCGAGCATTTTTCCGCCAACGTTCTCGAAGTAAATATCAATCCCATTAGGGAAATACCTGAATCATCAACAATTCAAAAGAAACTTAACAATTTTTGTGCTATTAACAACTTCAAATGGCACTTTTGCAACTGCACTTCCACCACTAAAAAAGTAATAATATTATTAATTTTTCGTATAGTAAAAGTAGTAACCTTTTTAAAGTAGCACCAAGGTCTTGCTCTTCTTTGTAGTTAAATGCTTCGTCAAATCCAAATTTCTTCTTAAGTAGCTCAACCTTGTCAAATAAAGGAAGTATACCACAACCGAGTATAAAGTACGGATAAGTCATCACATGTAAAAATCAAATAAATATTAGCCATTTATGGGCGTTAGTGATATATTTAGTCGATTTTGCTCGATTTTCACCTTTTCTTTGGATCCGGCACTCCCGACAACGTAACAACCGTAGAGCTTTGCAAATTGCCCAACAAGTTGACCAACGGCTCCGGATGCTGCTGACACGAACACAATGTCTCCTTTCTTTGGTGAACAAATATCGTAAAAACCAACATAAGCGGTCAAGCCAGCCATACCTAAACCATGCCGAGATCGAAGATGTTATAAAAATATGTGAAACCCTTCAAAGTCTCTTTCAAAAACCAATTCATGTAGAGAGGGGTTTATATAGTCTCGATCATTTGCAAACCACTTAATTCTCATAAACTAATCACAATTGTCCATCTAATCTAATGAATATTTGGATCCATATATATCTCAAATGTTTCTAATTTAAAACATTGATGATGATCAATGAACTTTGATTATCTTTCATAAATATTCATATCATAATAAATAAACCCTCATCATTTATTTAAATATCTCAACTAATTTTTTTTTTGTATAAATCAAGAGGTTTGCAAATGGTTTTATAAATATCTCAATTGTTTATAATCAAAACGTTCACCATGAGGAATGAACTCTGGTTATCTTTCAAAAATATCCGTCGTCATAATTAATAAACCCTTATCATTTACATAAATATTTCAACTGATTTATTTATATAAATTAGGAGGTTTGCAAATGGTTGAGACTATACACACATACAGACACATTTTTATGATTCGTGTCTGGCCCATGTAACAATCCAACACAAGAAACATACAAGATTTGAACAAGAATATGTAAAAATTACCGAGGATTCCAGTATGGTATGAAAGAGGAATATCTGTATGTTGAATCTTTATTAAAGACTCGGGATTCGTGATCAAACTATATTCTTCCCAATTAGTGGATCCTGATATCAAGTCACCTTTCTTGAAGTCTGGGTGAGTTGAATCCAAAACTTTTGCGACTCCATATCCAGATATTGGCTATTGAAAAAAATGGTTCAGTTTAAAAATCCCATTCCCTTTCATCAATCAAAGAGTAAAAAAAATGTAAAATACAGAACTCATATCTTTTAGCGAATAACATAGACATACCAAACCGGGTACAAAAGAATCTATGTACGTTCCTTCAAAAGGCTTGCTCATGCGACCTCTCATGTAGGGATCACATGACAAATAAAGATTCTTCAATAAAATTAGTCGATCATCGTTCTTTGGTAGCTCCAAAGATATGGTGGCATCAGAGGTTACTACCATGTCGGATTCTTTTGGATATCCATTCACGTAGTCTTTGAATATCACCTGTTTGTTTCTCACCGCCACCATCTCGACGACCTTTTGGCCACTTCTCCTATTGTATGTTCTATTAGGTTTTTTATATGAAGATGATTTACATATATATGGTAATATATAACAATACCATATATGTTTAAAGGTTTGTTGTTGGAAACATAGTATATGGTTAGGTAAGCCAGCCAACATACGTTGCATCCAAGAACGTTGAAAATCTATTTCTTTAATATTTATTAGAGCATCTACGATCGAGATCTTTTTGAGGTTCTTTTCGGGGTTTTTACAAGAACCTTCATTGTGGGGTAAAGTTTCTTGTCCAGTCATAGGTTCTTATTGAACTCAGATGCTTGAACAAGAACCCAGGTTCTTGTAATATTTTTTTTTACTGTTATATACTAATTTACATAAATAAAAATTATATTATAAATACGAAAAGGGATGTGAGGTTTTTGTAAGAACCTCCATTGTAGAATTTTAAGGGGGTTCTTACTTTATTGAGGTCACAATGATGTGACAAAAAAAATATGGCAAATAAGGTTCTTAGAGGTTCCACTACTGTGGATACTCTTATGTCCCTTTGTTGAGGTTGATTTATTTTTCGTAATAGGTAGTTTTCATTTGTTTATGAGTTATATAAAAAAGGTTATTATCATTCTCAATAATGCTATAGTTAATAATAGTTACATCAAAAGAAGTTATTTTTTAAGATCCAAGACATAAGATGCTTGAACGCTTATATGTTTAATAGAATCAATATTGACATTTAATAACCATAAAACGCAAGAAAATGTCATTGACAATTAACAATTAACGAGTTATTATTGATTTTGGGATTTTTAGAACCAAGCGCAAGGATCAACTAAGTCCGATCCTTTACCACATTCATTTATGTATTCAGAATTTAGGGTACAAGTGATAGTGATCGAAAACAAGAAACCCTTGTATTTAGATACGTTTGAATATAAGTAAATGGAGGTTATATGTATGCCTTTGAGTCAATCAAGCTTATATGTATGCCTTTGAGTCAATCAAGGTTGTATGGTAAGATCATCTTGCAAACTGCAATGCAACCATGAAGTCTCATATTGCTTAGTATTTCATCGAGCATCCTTCCGTTAACGTTCTCAAAGTAAGTATAGTTACTGTTTGAGAAATACCTGATATAAAAAACGATTAAGCATGAATAACAATTTTTTTGATTATACTATTGATCATAAACAAATAATATCCCATGAACTTGGGTGCGTCTACCTAGTCATACATGTCATTTTAAAACATATTGTTTTATTACATGTGATTTTACTCTATAATCATATATAATATGATGTGTCACACGAATCCAAAATTCATGAACTAATATCATACGATCTATATTAAATATAAATTATTTACGTGGTGTTTTTCTTCTTCGTCTTATTTATCATTTATATTTGATTTGGTTAGACATATGATATAACTCATAACGTTTTTTGTTTCTCTTTTTTTTTGAAAGCCTTCTAATTCTTAATATTCTACGATAAATTAAATCACGGTCTAACCGCTTAATTACCTCTAAATTTCGTCCAATGCCATTTTTTCGATTTCAACATCTGTTTTAGCTTAGATGTGCCCCAAATTAGCAAACGCAAAACATGAAGATTGTAGACATGTATGTATGTTTTTCAGCATATGTTGAATCGCTTACACCCTGTTCTCTACTTTAATAAGGGAAGGAAAGGAAAGGGAAGGGAATCCTTTCCTTTCCTTCCAAATCCTCTCATTTTTTGGATGACAAGTTTTAAGCCAAAATAAGCCTAGACTCTTCCTCCAAACCCCACCCTTTCCTTCCCTTTTCTTCCTTAAATGAAACTCGACAACACAAATTTCAAGTTTTCCTTCCAAACCCTTTCCTTTCCTTCGCTAAAAAAAAAACTCGAGAACATGGTGTTAGATCAGGGTTTCAGTGTGTAAGATGTGATTAAAACTCCACAACCTTATAAATTTACCAACTTTCTTCTCTGATTTTCTTTTTCTCATTTCATTCTCCAATCATCGATATTCATTTCAGTTGACGTATTTAAGTTGAATATTCGAAGAATAATATAGACAATTATACATATCCACACGTTTGCCCTATATAAAAACAAACAATCTTGTCAAAGACCTTCTAGCCTAGTGGTAAGGCTTGGGCATGGTATAGCCATGAACCCGAGTTTGAGCCTTGGGAGAGGAGTGTTGGCGACATTTAAGTGTAGCTATGTTTAGCCTTCAAAATTACCGAGGATTAGTCGGGCTTTGGCCCGGAGACACTTCTAAAAAAACAATCTTATCAAATTTACATTTCAGACCCCCCAAATTTCAGACTTGAAAACCTCTAACCTTAATTTTACCAATTTCCAGGTTTCCTTTTAGAACCCTAATTCAAACCCTCATTTGGTGATCAGAAACCCTAGGAAATTGGGGAAGCCAAGAGCTGTTTGATCTTTCTTCCCACAAATGGGTTACGTTCAAGAAGCTAGACAAAATCACGTTAAGAAGAAAGTCGAAGAAGGTATAAACCCTAAATCCTCATCACATTTTCTAATTCCAATTACGATTCCTAATTTTTTTTAATTAAGTTCTACTCAATTAGATTGTTTCGAATTCAAATTTCGAACGATTTAGGGTTTATTCAAGATCCACAAGCGTTTTTAGGAAATTTGGGCACCCTCATGATCTGATAAGCTGCCTTGATTTTTTCCGAATTTCCATCTTATGAAAGAATTAACACAGCTAGCAGTTTTAGGAACTTAATTAGGGTTTTTTCAATTCATTGCATATAAGATAGAACTGCCACATTGATATGTAATATTCAATCCACTCATCACACCGTTCCATCTGAACAGCTCATAGCTGATAAGTTAGTTGATAGCTGATAAGCTAGCTTATGAACAAATTATGTTTGGTAAAGACTAGCTTATGGGTATGTAAAATGACCAAAAAAGGTATCTTGGGACTTGGGTTATAATAGTTAATATTAATAAGGCTATAATTGGAAAAAGCTAGAAAAAGCTCTCAAAACGCTACTCCAAGTAGCATTTCAATAAGCCAGTAACCAGTTTATGGTCCATCCAGACAAGTACAAGCTTATAAGCTAGATTATTTTTGCCAAACATAATCTTAGAATTTTGTGCAGTTGGGAAAACCTAACCCTTTTTGTACGGTACCAATATTTGTCCCTTATACCAACTAATTATAATGGAACCGGTATCAACGAACTGTACTTGGTACGAAATTAACTGGTACCAACGTTTTTAGGTCGGTACATGTTGGTACCAGTTTGTATAAACTTCGAGTTACATGTATGAAAACTTTTCAGTTTGTTTGAATTTTGAGTTTCTAGATATTACATGTGATGTCTAAGGGTTTTCAATTGCAAGGGAAAAAACTAAATAGTTGAAGTTACAATGTTTAATATTAAATACATAAACTATTAAATAATTAAATAAGTCGGTACCATTGTACTACGGTGGTATGCAACTTTCAATAGTGTGTACCAACAAGTTCCATACTTGGTAAGGTGCCACCAACCGACTCTAATTGGTACCAGTTAAGTTAATACCAACTTACTTGGTATAGTTATACATATGTTGGTTGGTTTTTTGGTACAAAAATGTCACTTGTAGAAATGGTTTAAGAAAGTTTTGTACGGTTGTACAAAGGGTTCTGATACATTCATAATCATACATGCGGGTGAGGAATTTTCACAGAAATGCATAACCGATTAACCTTGTACCTCAACTATCACCAAACTAATGAATTTATGAGCTAAATAGGATTTATTCATATGTGAATAAACCTATACGGCCATCCACTGTCGACCCACTGCAACCCAATGGTTTCAACTGCCACATCAGCGCCACATCAGCTTTCTACAAAACTACCCAATTCATCCACTGTCGACCCACTCCATCAAAAAAAACAAAAAAAATTAAATAAGAAAAAGAAAGAAGAGAGAGATAGAGAGAAGAAGAGAGAGAGAGAGAGAGAGAGAGAGAGAGAGAGAGGGGTGGGGGTGGTGTGGGGGGTGGGCGGGCGTCGGCTTGGTGAAACCGAGAATCACCTACCCGATCTCACCCGCGGTGGTGTTCAAGCATTTACCCTTCGGCTTCAAGCTACCCGTTGGCTTCGGGTAAGGCCATAACGGATGGCCTACGAAGTTTACGGTAACAAAACGTATTGAATGCAAGAAAGACATGCCAACTCTATCAAATATGAAATGGAGAATTCATCAAGGTTTAAGTCTTTTATATAGCTATTGACCTTTTTAACCATGGTAGCTGGCATTTTCTTGCAAGATGATCACCCAACCCAAGAATGAGTTGTTTTGGACAAATTTTCAATTTATGATGTTCTTTTTGACATTTTCCCAATAATGATGGTTAGTTTGTAACTAAAAACCAAGTATGATGGTTCAAAAGGTCAATACTCTCTCCATATGTAGAGAAATCTATATAAATAATAGATTTATTACCCTTTTTGAATTAAGTAGATGACAATTTTACACTATAATATGATTTCTTCATCATATAATTTAAGGGGCATAATTGGAAAGTAGGTACTTGCTTTTGAAAGTGGACACTTATTTTGTGCCAAACTTAAATAGAAATGTAGATGCTTATTCTGGGACGGAGGCAGTAATTTCTTTCTAAGTTTTCCATCCTTTATCCTTGTTTGGTTTTAAGTTATTCTTGGTCATTCAATGGATGTAGCTTTACGAAGCAAAATGAAGGCACAGGCACTAAAGGAATGTGATTATTACACTGCTAAATATGCCGAGTGTGCTTCAGGTCGAACATTTTCCGTTGTGTGGAAATGCCGTAAACAAGCTAAAGAACTAAATACATGTCTTCATGAGTAGTAAGTTCGTTCTTCAGACTTTTGTGTCGATCTTTATTACTTTCCCTTCCCCAAAAGGTTGCAACGGTTAATTAAGCCAATAGGTGTGACCCCTTATGGTTACGGTTGTTTTTCTTGCAGCACAAACGACAATGTATTGGAAGAAATGAAGAAAGAATACGCTCTTCAAGAAGATGCCAAGAGACCCGTTGGAGTCTGACTATATTATTGTTTGTTTCTTCTATAGAGACATGTATGTTTTGCTTCCATGAGAATGATAAATTCTAATTCTAAAATTAGTATTTGTCTATTGATGTTGCTAACATCTCGATTTATCTAGACATAAAGTTTATCGTGTTTTTTAAAAATGTTTTAATTTTGGTTGTTTTTAGCCAAAGAAGAAGAAATCTGCAGCTTCTCTTACAGCAGTTTTACTGTTGCTTTTCATGCATTCTGAAGATTGAGATGTTAGAATATGATTTATAGCAATCCACTAGTTGAAAAATTAGAAGTGTTGTTTAACAGTAATTAATTATGCTTAGTAGGTAAGTTAGTTGATGAAATATAAGTAGTATATTTGCAAAACTGAAGCTTGTCATTTCTAATTAAAGAAATATAAGTAGCCTCTTTTAGCTTAACAAGCTTAAATAGAAATTCCAACTTATTCAATCAGTTATAGATAACTATTTGGTGTTGACTTAAAGATATACAAAGTAATTAATCAGTGAATTCTAGGGGAAAATTTTAACAGAAACCCAACTATTTTCCCAAACCTGCCTCTTCTGATTAAAAAACACAATCTATGCGACAAATAAATCCACACAGATAACTTATAGAGAATTTAATGTAAAAGCAACTATCAACCTCAATATATATGTTCAAGCAAAATGGTGCAAAATAAATCATCCCTGAAAAGAAGTCATAAATAAGACAGAAAAACCATTTCTGAAAACTCAACCATAAGGCCAACTTAAAAGTGTAACATGATTCTAATAGAGTTCAAATGGTAAACACATCAAAAAGTTTAAATGTTACAAAACCAATATCTTAATTGAGAAAATACTTGGAATCTACTGCAAAAGGCTTACTTTACACATCTCCAAACAAAAACCACCCTTTTACCTTCTAAGTGTAAGCTTGAAAAACACAAAAACAAGAAGCTTAAGTCGGCTTTCTCATGTTACGACCTGCACGAATCACTTCATCCACAAGCAGCAGCTGCGATGCAATTACCGGGCTGTAAAAAAACATCAAAATTTCAGTCATTGAAAACAAAAGGCTAATCAACAAGTACTCAGTTTGTCTCACACAATTTAGAGACCCCATAACACCTGTATTAAAACTATAGTTTGACTGGACAAGTAATAAATAAAACAAAATATAAAAACCCATACTACATACATATTATTTTAAAAGCGTTAGAAATTTAATAAAAATGTCTTATGATGATGTAACAATACAAAAATCACTTGAGTAAATTTAACATTCTTTGAAATCCGAAACTAGAAATCGGCCGAACCGGCTAAAAGAACAAAAAGCTAAAAGATGTTTATTTTAGAATAAAGTGCAGACGTTTCAATTCTACTCTTTACTTTTATAATAAAAAAAAATTCAATCTCTATTACTATTAAGGGGTAAAATCGTCATTGTAGATTTATTTTCTGACAAGGAATGGTATCAAAATCTTTGGAAGCAAGAAAATGAATTAAGCTAACCCAAGCACACATGACACAATATGTAGCTTTATGCATACCCGGAGTTTATGATTTGGCGCTTCACAGCATAGTTGTCAAAAATACCCTCCATCTGAGGGTCGATTGGCTCTCCTGTGTGCTGATTTATCCCCACAACGTTACCCTTATCGTGCTCTCCCTAATCAAGGATTCAAGTTAAATCAACGACCCAATCTGATTTCACATTTAAATTAAAAAAGAAGAAAGAAGGAAGGTGGAGTGAGTATATAAGACTTACAGTCAATGAAATGATGACGTCTTGAGTGTCAAGTCCGAGTTTTCAGCAAGTGTTTTGGGTATAACAAGAAGAGCATCAGCAAAAGCTTGAATACCGAGTTGGGCACGCTGTTAAAAATGTAAGCACCAAAAGGGTAAGAAACATAATACAAGTGATCAAACCATAAAAAATGTGAAGGAAATGAGTAACTTTACCCCTTTAACAGATTTTTTCACTTCGTTAATTAAGTGCTGTCGAGCAGCAACCTCAAAAGCCCCAGCACCCTAGATGCATATTAGAATCATTAGCAATAATATTAGGTTCCTTCCTAATTTAATTACCATAACTACCATTTATATCTCAACATAAAGTACAATCTGTAAGTACCAAAATATGATGGTTCCTTCCTAATTTCATCCAAGTTGTTTTTGACATTTTCATCGTGTGGTCCATAATTATCGGTGTAACACCAAATATACATGATTGCAAGTCCAATTTTCCTTGGTGTAAGAAGAAATAAAGATGATTCTCACAAAATGAAGAATTGAGAAAAGCGGTATTTACCAAATGGAACAAAATTTTCTTAGAACAAAACCAAGAAAAGCAGTTTAAAGCATGTAATCGAAAAAAGTTGTATTGTGACAAAAAGTACAATAACAGATGTACGGAAGACCTCTAAACAATACCCCCCCCCCCCAAAAAAAAAAAAAAAAAAAAAAAACAAGTGCCCACATTTCTATATCAGCTTGTCTCAAAATAAGCATCCGCTTTCAAAAGTGCCTGCCTTTTCAATTCCACCCTTATTATGAGACGCATACTCATTCTACGGTAGTAATTGTCATTTATTTAATCAAAAAAAGTGTAGAAATTACACATTTCTAAAAATTCTACCTTTTTCATTATGGACATTTATTTTTAGAAAAAGAGAGTACGTCTCATACAGATTGCAGCCTCATTTAGCCTCAGGTGTAGTGTGCATTGATATACAACACAACGGCCTAAGGCTACAAACATGCTATGAACTGATTATGCTAAGAATACTAATGCTCAAGAAGCTCATGATTATTACATAATTGAAGAACACTTACTAACACAACCGCTTCATCTTCAATAGTATTTTTGACAGATCGCAAGCCATCTCTAACAGCATCCTTGATTTGGGCAATTGTGTGGTCATTAGGTCCTTCAGTATCACAAGTATTAACGGTTAAGCAACATTATAGATCATGGCAAAACATGATGAAACCGACACAGAACCAAACAACCTAGCCCACTGACAAATTGTTGAACATAAACTTTTCAGCATAACAAAAGTACATAACCATGAAAAACTAGTAAAACAATACCTTTAATTAATATCGTACACGAGTGAGGGTGCTTTACTTCCTCCACAAAAGTATACTTCTCTTCTCCAAGGACGTGCTCATAGACCAGTCCAGCCCATCCAAGGCAATCAGGACTTAACTCATCCACAGAGTTGACAGCCTCCCCACCACATGCCAAAACCAAGCGCTCCATATTTCTCCTCTTGGCTCTTCGAAGAGCAACTATCTGAGAAACAACCACGTTAGCAATTTGAAAAGAGAAGAAAGAGACTAGTAGTAATATTTGATACAAAGTGCTCTAAAATGCAATGAAGTCAGCCTTAGTTCCTATTTAGTGTAGCAATAGATTTTTGTTCTCAAATCAAAATTCAAAAGAACGAAGTTTCAAGATTTTCTATATTTTCACATTTTGACTGATAACCTGCTGATGTTATTATATTTGATAGCATGGATGTCATGTTTCTAGTCCACTTCGCTGTAGCCGTTTCGCAAACCTTTTGTAGACGGGTATCCAAGTCACCAAAAAAGAATTTAAATTGAACTTTGTTGTATTTTACCTTAATATTTATCAACCAAAAAAACCCTTTAAGTTGGCATTGCACTTTGTGCATGGTAATGAATCAAACAAATACTTCTTAATGGCCATGCATTTCTCAAGTTTGAAAAGCAGGCAAACAGAATATTAACATCCATATTAGTACTTTGTAGCAAATAAAATGCTGCCATAGAAAATGCAATAAGGCTGTATAGTTTGAAGCATCAAGTTACTTTTGCAAGTGATAATCTTGGTATAGAATCCATAGAAGGTTGCATATCCGATTTTGTAATTCTGCCGTAATTCAGAACATATATAAAGTAATGGCAGGCTTCCCATAGTACAGAAATTGGATTTCAGTATGATCCAAAAGCAACTTACCCCAGCCCTAGCAAGAAGATCCAATGATGGTGGATCAATTCCTTTCTGATTAATAACAACGAAGTTATTATCAGTTCCATTGCAGACCTGCACACCACCGAAAACAAGATATTTGAATATTGTAGTTATGAAAATATAAACTTTCAAAATCCACTAACACGTAGGTAGACTACCTTATTTTTTAGCTCGATTATTTTTTTCACTCTTTCATCAACTGAACGCCTCTCCGCAGCAACCATTGCTTCTCTTTGCTCCGCATTTGAATAAAAGAATCCAGCATTTATTTCACTGAAAGAACAGAGGAACTTAACATCACATGATTTGTACTCCCAAGGGACAAACATAAGATTCTATACGCCAAGTGTCACACAATCACTTGACGAGTTTTGGGTGAAAAGAATTACTTTGAAGTTTTATTTTACTGTGGCTTGTAATCACACAAAAGAACTTACAAAGAAATTTAAACCACCCTCCTCTCGTTGATCACATGAAAGGGCTTACCTTTTCTCATACTCCAATGATACATTGCAGGTCAAAATGTAGCAATTCTCTGCTCGCCTCTTCATATCTGGGTGCCTGGACCCATGATCAAGGACAAGGCCCTCTACCTATAAAACATGTGAAATCATCAAAAATTAAAAAGAAAAAGAAAAAACAAACCCTGCCCAAAACCAATCGATAACTTCAACTGTTACTACCGAGCAACTAACATTCTAACATACCAGGCGAGTGTCTACATCAAACTTCTGTCGCATGTGCATAATCTCAACCATGAAAAGATCAATAGGTTCTTCTGGCTTGCGAACGCAGAGTACCTATGACAAATGATTTTAATCCTGTCAGCTGGAAGTTAATGTAGAATGCTGATTACAAAAGTTTAAGCAGAAGTTAACCCTGACATAACAGCTTTATCATACTATTAGAGCATAGATAGAAAGCTTACTGAATTGACAACTATGTCAGTCAACTGATCTGCCAATGCTTCATACAACTGCATAATCATTACAAGCAATAACAAAATGATATATGATCATCAGTATTTATTCATTATAAAGAATACCTGCATGTACTATAACAATGAAGAGCTTGACAAAGAGATAAAAGACAAGTGCGACGATCTAAATACCTTTGTTCTTAAAGTCGTCCTTGCAACCATCTTCAGCATCTCTCTATCAGGCTCTTCGCCCATCACAACAGGAGTTTTGAAATTTTCCAGAAATTGCAGTGTTGCCTTTTTGGCAATTTCAAAACCATCAACCAGAACTCGTGGATGCATCCCTTCATTAACATAATGTGAAAATAATAAATATGGTTCAGTTACATGAATACTCAGATATGAAAAGCAACTATAAAGATGCTAATTAACTCTGAATGATGCATTCAAAAGTTCAAAAAATGACAACTTTACCGATTAGTAACAAAATTTTGACACAAAGAATAATTTACAAGTAGTTTTTTTCCAAATATCTTCATCAAGTAACAAATTCAATATGAAAACTAAATAACTCAGACTGAAAAGTTCATCGACGGGATATATAAAAAACTTTGAATTAAGAGAGAAAAAAGACAAGCACTCAAGTAATGAAACAAAACAGTAAAAGTTACAAGATAGTGAGTCATTTCTGAGGCCTAGGGTCACCAAATCCTCACTTACAAAGCCAAACCCTATGTAAGTGGATGAAATTGAGAAAAGAATATAAAGGAAAGCCATATCATAATTTGCAGGGAATTTAATCGACCAAAGAATCAACGTGGAGTTCCCTGACACAGATCTTGGGTGTATAACAAAACATGATCATAATATCATTTTAGGTCCTTCATACTATTACTCCCTCTTTCCCAAAATAAGTGTCCACACTAGAAATGGCAGAATGTTTTAGACATGCAAAATAATTACAACGTTTAGTTAATACAAATAAGAACTCTTAAATATTGTGTGCATCAATTAAGGGGTAGATTTGAGAACTTAGTTATTTATTTTCGAAACTAGACACTTATTTTGAGACAAGCATAAATAAGAAATGCAGACACTAACACTTATTTTGGGACGGGGAGTAATGCAAAAACTGAAATAACAAGTCCATAACCAATATTAAAAGAGTGACAAACCTTCATCGATATAGCGGTCAGATTGTTTCATAAGCTCGCCAATGAAGATGACAGTAGATGTTGTCCCATCTCCACTTATATCATCTTGTGCAACAGCTGTCCTTGCAATCATAATTGCAGTCGGATTTTGAATTTGCTGAAAAATATTAAATTTAATCACTATGAAATTTGGCAATACTTTTTTGTTTCCTTCAATATGATATATGGTACACACTTTATAGTTTGTTTTATTTACTACTCACTCGATCTGTAGTTTTGGTACATGTGTAACATGGTCTTCAAAAAGATTGGAACGGGAACAGTGTAAAAATCTACGTATTAGTGCAACCTGAATCACATCAATATTTAAACTACTACAGGATAAGAACTTGTCTACCCAGGTTGAAACGTCCCGAAAGAAATTAACACTTTACAATGTAATGATGATGCTAATTTATGCTTCCTGCCTTTAGTGGATAAAGAGTATCATAAATAAGTCTGTGACAGTTGACAAGTTTAATGTAAAAAAGATGCAAATGTAGACAACTTGTTGAAGTGATCAGTGCACGCTGCACCTTTTCCTTCTATAAAGATGATATGTGGTGAAAATGCTCTTGGAAGAGTTCATCATCCTAATACCGTTGCATGCATCGGTTAGAATATGCATCTTGTGCAAGAATGAGTTAGTAAGAAGACTAGTAACAATGAATTGACCAATTAAACATTCGTCCACATACTCTAGGACTTAAGCATGTTAGCCTAACAAAAAATTTTATGCATCTTTTTCGTTACACTAACTCCATTGCAGAAAAAAACTGTGCTTTAAATTTGATCATAAACGCATTTCTTTTTCAACTGAAAGGTGATGAAAATCATGTTACAGATTTAGAAGCACCAACTTTGACTTGTAGCAAGGTCCTGAATTTTGATGGTTTTCACGTTTCAAAATTCGCATTGTCTCAACGCAAAAATATTGGCATTTTGACATTCAGGAGGAAGCACTTAGTTTGACATGTAACAAAAATTACACATTAGCATATATAGCTAGGAACAAAGAGTTGGCCAATTAGAACAATGACTGGTACACTCAGAAATACCACTAGTGAAAGAGTGTTTGCTTACCTCCATCCATATCATGTACGACTTAACCATGTCTACCTACGAAACTATTTATATGCTAATTTTACGTTATACCAACTTGATAGCCGAAAAGAGCTGTGCTCTAAATTTAAAAACAAACACATTTCATTTCAATTAGAAAACTGAAATAGATCATGTTACAAAGTTTTTAGAAAACCAGTTTCCACCTGTAGCAGTTGTCATAAATCTTCATCTTTTCCACTAAAACATTACCAATTGAAATTCAAAGTCAAATTATTTTAAAAACAGATCACCAAAAGAACTAACCATCTCTTTCAGTAAAGTATTGCCATCCTTAGTTAACTTAATATCCCCAGATCCACCAACAAGCCTGTAAAAAAACAGCTAAAACAGTAACAAATCTGAACAAAACAAAACAACATCCATTATATTATGAAAAAACAGAAACAATAAAAGTATAAAACTAACATCTTAATGGTGCCTTTAGGGCCGAGATTACTCTTGAGAACATCTTGTAATCCCTTGGCGGCATTGATGTTCATATGAAGTGCAGCCGATTTGTTCAGCACTTCGGCATTAGGGTTCAGAACTCGTACAGACATCTTCTGAGATTTCACAAACCAAAAAGCTCGTAAATTTTTGAGATCAAAAGCAAATTGAATCTAAGATATACATATATATATATATATATTGTGTGTGTGTGTGTGTGTATATAAACAGTATTGAGAAGATCGCCTGAGATGAGTTAGAGTGGAGGTATACCTTTTAGGGTTACGGCGGCGGAGATCGGCGGAGAGAAGGGCGGAGGGGCGCCGGAGAAAGTGTGGGTTTTCTCTGTGAAGTAGAGTGGCGGGGTTTTAGGGCCTTTCTGGAGAACAAATGGGTTTTTCCAAATATAACCTTTTGAGAAAAATTACAAATTAGTCCCTAGGCTATTCGTTGATGGGTAGGTTTAGATACATTAGGTTTCCATTTTACATTTTTAGTCAAAAGCAAAATTAGCTATGGCAAATTGTTGGAACTTGGAAGTGGTGATTACCGCACATACAATTTAAACTAGTAAATTTGAATTGTATTTTATTTGTAGTTGATCTAAGATGGTTATTTTTTTTTTTTTTTGGATTTATCTAAAAGGGAAACACGAGATGAGAAATGCATAAAGAGAATGAATTATGAAATGGAAAAAGTCATGTCTGGCAAGCGTGAAACCCAGTCTCGTGTCAGGTTTGATGCTCGGCATCATTCCAAGGCTAAAAGGTCGATCAAACTGGGTTTTTTCTCCTTTTAAAAGCCCCTAAAATATTCTTATCTACAAAGCTTTATCGAACAACTTTTCCACAAAATATGTATATTTGCCCCATGATTAAAAATATTGGCCTTTTTATTTACTAAAAACGGATTTGGGATACCAAAACTTATGCATCTAGGATGCGGCACATTGTGGTCACATGTCAAGCTAATTGAGTTCACGTTTTCGAGTTGTTTGAAAAATAAAGGTAATATCATCCATTTTCTAGCTTTATCGTAAAGAGCGGAGGCAGACACCAATCTATATACAAGTATTGGGTCAATGGATTTAAAGAGTCGTGTGTTTTATTCTCAATGATTCACTTATCATTTGATTAAAAATTCAGATCCAATTCCTAAAAATCAAATTGACACTGACCTCCTTGACTCCTTCGTCAAATTCTAGCTAGTACTTTGTATTCCCAACATATCTTCGACTACCACGAATCAATGATCATCTGCAACAGAACTTCATTGCTAATTGCTTGAATCTTAAAAGGTTAGAGCCTAAGAACAATGAGTTTCATGGGATTTTCTCACATAACTTATGGTAATTAACTTAAATTAAGCCAAACAAGTTACTTATTTATTATATATGGAGACATAAGAGAGAGGAAGAGAGATGCACAACCGAGCAGGTGTACACACTCAGATGCCTCACCCCGCTTGGGTTCAATGAAGGGGACGTACCGGTGCGTATATCCCACCCACCAAACCTACACCCCCTCATCCGATAATGGTACGAGTGGCCTTGGATAAGAAACCTTTGTTTTTCATTTTTGGGCCTTGCTATATACAATTTTTTGGAATTTGAGAGCGGGCCTGGCATTTTTCCCCCATCTTGCTTAGCGGGAGGCAGGAACACACAAAAGGGTTTTACCTAGGGGTAAACAAAACCCGAACCAAAATTTGATCATTTCTTCAAATCCGAACATCCAATTGACCCGAAGACCGAAATCCGAGATTTTAGACGTTTATATAGGATCGGGTAGGGGCGTGATTTCTGGCCCCGAACCCAACCGAAGTTTTTTAAAGACAATTTTTTTAACTTTTAATATATACGATACAACAGAATGTTTTGATGTTGTTTTTGTCAAATGTTTCAAAGATTGAGGGCTAATTATAAAATTCTTATTATAACCCTAATCAATTAAATCAATTTCACGGCTCGCTCACGCCTCTCTCTTTCTCACGATTTCACGCAGCCGGAGACCACCTCCGTCGACGTCCGGTCGGCGACCATCTCTATTAGAAGTTTTAGTTCTATCTTAAGACCTAAGCAGCTTCCTTTGATTTTTCGGATATCCACTACCCGACCCGAATAAACCCGAAACCCAAATTAACCCGAAATCCGAATCACCCAAAAACTATTAGGTCGGATTTCGGGGCCACTTTTTCCCACCCGAAAAGTTCGGATATCCGAAAACTTTTCTCACCCGAGCAACCCGAACCCAAACCGATGCTCCCCGGTACTTTTACCATCAAAATTCCACAAAATCAAATATTTCCGGTTCGCCAAACTTGATAGAGAATTCTCATCAATTTCTCACCGGCCGGCGAATCACAAACTGGAGGAAGAATATCCGACGCCGTTGCCGGCCGGTGTTTCACTCTTTCAGTTTAATCAAAACACAGCTATACCCAAAAGTTCTGATTTCATACAGCAATGGAGAAAGAGAAAGCTCGACCGCTATTGATTCTATACGCTACGGAAACCGGTAACGCCTTAGACGCAGCTGAACGATTAAGTCGCGAAGCTGAACGAAGGGGATGCCCTGTTACTTTGTTTTCCCTCGATGAATTTCACCCCGTAAGTTTATCTTCTTCAAAATTGATACTTCTTTTTTAGAATTTTTTAGTTCATGATGTATTTTGTTTCTATGGAATTTTACAACTTTGACAATTTCTGTAGTAAATCTGCAACTTTTATGCAATCAAGTAGCTTAGGAATCTTGTTGATCTGTGTTTTGTGTTTTTATATTACATTGTTGTGTGTGTTAATGACTTAATGAATTTAGTTAGTTTACAGAATGATGAACAGGATTAAGTGATAAAATTTATATGGTAACACTGACTATCATGATTATATGCACACTTACATGGCTGAATAGGCCGCGGCCGAGCTGAAAAAAATAATACCGGGCTCGCTCAAGCTCGACTCGAGATTGATTAACTTTTTAAGAGCTCGAATACTTTTTTAGTTATCAGGCTCGAGCTCGAAGCTTGTTTATGGGTTCGAACTCGAGATCAATTAACTCGTTTATCAACTTGAGCTCGATAAGTTTTAAATATATATACTAGTATTAATAAATAGTATGAACATGTTTGAATGGCTGGGCTTGGCTCGGCTTGAAATTTTTTATCGAGTTTTTGCACGAGTCGAGTCAAGCATTGATGTTATAAAGCTCGGCTCGTTAAGTTAAACGAGCTTTATTTTGTGTTCGAGCTCGAGTAGCTTGTTAAAAACTCGACTCGCTAACACCCCTAGCCAATATGCATGTTCTAGTTGTAGGGTCTTGTTTGATGTTTGTCACTATTGGCGCGTTTTGTATCGTATACAACTGTTTGCTGGCTTGAAGTCTTAAAGCTTGCTTCGGCTATGTGGGGGCGGGGGGTAAATCGACCCCATGGACTAGTTGGCCCAAAGGTGTCAGATATACCTCAAGTATTCATAACAAAAGCAGCGTCTTGTGTTTTTTTTAATTACTCGTGGGTGTACATTTTATTAAAAAAACAGGCACTGTAATTATTTGTTCTCTCCTTTCACATATTTTAATCAATGGGTTACGTTCCTCTGCTAACCATATTGCTCATGGATTACGTCAGAGCTCCTTACCTAGTGAAGAATTTGTGATTTTTGTAGTCTCCACAACTGGACAAGGGGATACCCCAAACTCCATGAAGGTTGGTTATTGTTACTGCTTTGAGGTTCAAAGGTTGCATTTGATAATGTTTCTTCATTCTAATTCTGGATAACTCATGTTTAGGTGTTTTGGACATTTCTTTTGCAAAGAAGTTTAAGCCGACAATGGCTAGAAAAAACACAATATGCAGTGTTTGGATTGGGGGATTCAGGTTACCAGAAATACAATGTAAGTTGATTTAGTCCATATATGTGATTTTTTCAATATAACTTCATGCTTCACTATTTTATCTATACCTTGACTTCCTGTATATCATCTATATACCTCATTGTGTTCATATTCTTGTAAACTGTATATGTTGGCAAGAAGTTTTGGTTCAAATGAGAAGTGCTAAAAAAATATGAAGTAGAGAAGTGAATTCCACCACTCATCTGGTCAATAAAGGCGGCTTTAACAGCAAAACACCGAATAATTTCTCGCAAGGGCTGTAGGACACGGAGGGGCAATTTCGTAAATTTTACAAATAGTCTAGATATGAAGATTCATATATGAATTACACAGATCATATATGTCATATGAACCCATTTCTGGCCTGATTGTAACATTTACGGAAGTACCCCTCGCAGATGCGCATCTATGCGAATTTTGACTAGTCAAAGCTTGCTTCTTTGACCGGTCAATGCCGCAATCTTTGACTAGTCAACTTTGATCTCAACCGTATCAATAGTTGAGATCACTTCTTTACTTCATATTGTTTTAGCACTTCTCATTTGAACCTTTCTCTTGGCAAGAATGCATTATCTTTATTTTTGTTTATTAGAACAATATACATTGGAACATCACCTATTTTTCATAGGTAATCTTTCTATGTGGTTGTTTATCTTGCCATTTGTTGGATGTATTTGGTGTCTATTATTATATGTAAGGTTTTAGTCTTTTAGATATTCAAGCTCTCAAAATATGTTAGTACCAGTAAATTGGATATGTTCTTTTTCTTAACTCTCGGGATCGTGGTATTTGAGACTACGATTGTGCAATAACTTACAAGTTACATGTGTTATTACGTTTCAGTTTGTGGCAAAGAAGCTTGACAAAAGACTTGCAGATCTTGGGGGTAAAGCAATCATGGAAAGAGGTTTGGGAGATGATCAACATCCTTCAGGGTATCTTTGTTACTTCCAATATGTGTACAAGTTTGTTGCATAATCTATCAGTGTTATCTAATAAATGCGCCTTGATTTTCTTTTGCAGGTATGAAGGGGCCTTAGATCCGTGGATGTCCTCTTTATGGACTACGTTGTATAATGAAAAACCACAACTCTTCCCAAAAGGTTTGGATGCTTTTGTGTCTGATATAAAGATGCTCGATCAACCCAAAGTAGATATAACATATCTCGACTCTGATGGAGGGTATTCACAATCTTCAGCACCAATTGGTAATTTTAGCATGTTTGGTCTCGATTTCATTAGTTTGTCACTTGTATGCCACCAAAGCCAGTTTATTACTTATTTTAATAACTTGCTGATAATTGAATTTTTGTCCACAGATTTGGAGTCACTTGAGAAGGAAATAGTGAGATCTCGGTCAATGTTGTTGGGGAAAAAGTCTAATGACAAGAGTAAACCCGATTGCTTTTTGAAAATGGTAGTGATGGATTTCCCTAGTATTACCTGTTTTCCTAATTTAAGAGATTGGAATTGTATGTTTACTTTTTGTTTTTATAATCTATACGGTTTTGTTATTAATGGAGGTGAAAAGTCATCCGATAAGTAGAGAAGGTTGCGGCAAAGATGTACGCCATTTTGAATTTGAGGCGCTTTCACCTGTAAGTACGACATTAGCATTTTTTTCCTTGAACAATGTTATTTATCATTGGTTGGAAAATTGGGATTCCATGTACAATTTGGTAAATAAGTCTACCGAAAAGCTCAAGTTACGGATTTGCTTCTTTCAGACGATTGAGTATGAGGTTGGCGATGTTCTTGAGATTTTACCTGGACAAGACCCTGAAGCTGTAGATGCCTTCATGAAGCGTTGTAATTTGAATCCGGAATCATATATTACTGTGAGTATTTGTTTCTATATATCCAAGTTATTTCTGTTTTCCACATTGAATTTATTTTGATTAATACATGTTCCTTATCCTATAAAATTCTAGGTCATATGGATGCAATATTCAAGTTTTGAAGTTTTAACATGTTACATAGCTAGTTGAAAACCGATTTTTGCTGCATATATTTTCAAGAACACCAAGACTGTGTTTGGTAAAAATAAGCTAGCTGATAAGCTAGTCCATCCAAACATGTACCATAAGCTAGCTTATTGAAACGCTATTTGGAGTAGCGTTTTGGGAGTTTTTTGTAGCTTTTTTCAATTATATTCTCATTAATATTAATTATTAAATTAAAAGATACCCTTTTTGGTCATTTTACATACTCATAAGCTAGTTTTTGCCAAACATAATTAGTTCATACGCTAGCTTATCAGCTACTAGCTAGCTTATCAATCAACAACTAGCTTACCAGCTATCAGCTAGCTTATCAGCTAGTTTGCCAAACACAACCCAAATGATAAGCATTTACATTTATTTTTTATATCGTTACTCTCACGGTGTGAATTATATTGGGAGCTTCTTCATAATGAATTGTTGTGCATATGATATATAGACTTTGTATTTCAGGTTAAGCCTAGAAAAAAAGAGGATTATCTTGCAAATGGTGTATGTGCCTCAAAAGGTCCAATAAAGTTAAAAAGGTTTGTCGAGTTGACTATGGATGTTGCATCAGCCTCGCCCAGACGTTACTTTTTTGAGGTAAAATGTTTGAATAGATTTGCTGTTCTTGCATGTCAATCATACACCATCAGTCCATCACAGATACACTATTAAGTATTTGGCTCATCAGATTATTGAATTTTACGTTTTACTCCTGTAACTAAATGTCCAAAATGAAAAAGGCACACCGTTTTAGGAATGCGTAACTAAATGATGATTTTATCCTTGATAACAGAGAGAGTAATGATTTTCTTCACCTCGTAACTGATGATTGATTCTTGTAGGTGATGAGTTTTTTCGCTAGTGCTGAACATGAGAAGGAGAGGCTCGAGTATTTTGCCTCACCTGAAGGACGAGATGATCTGTATCAGTACAACCAGAAAGAACGAAGGACGGTTTTAGAGGTAAAAATATTCATTCAACCTGAAATGTGCTTTTTGTGCTGATTTAGGAACTGTATAGCGATTATTTCTCTTCTTAATTATTCAACCTATCATTCCTATAATCTGTAACAAAAGACTGACCATTAGCCAGCTTTCGAAAAAAACCTCGTCAACAAAATACTCCCTCCGTTCTAAAATAGGTTCCACTTTCAGAAGTCTTGATTGTGAGATGAAGAAATTCGTTACTAGAGCTGTTACCAAGGGTAAAATTGTCTTTTAGTATATTAGAAAGTGTAATGATGACGTATTTCTAAAACTATGTGCCTTTTTCATTGTGGACATATATTTTGGGATGGAGGGAGTATAAGAATTCCATGGATCAGAAGTCCAAAATCCATTTTAATAGTATTTTCTTTTGTGGTGGTTGCCAATGGGCAAGATGGTAACTTTTGGTTTTAAATTGGCTGAAAAATGAAATATTGTATTTATGGTAACTTTTCGGATGAAAGTGAATGTGCTCATTTAGTCAGAGTTCTGTGATTGTGCAGGTTCTCGAGGATTTCCCATCGGTGCAAATGCCGTTTGAGTGGTTGGTGCAGCTGACTCCTCCCTTGAAAACAAGGGCGTTTTCGATTTCTTCGTCTCCTTTGGTTCACCCTAATCAAGTACACCTCACTGTCAGCATAGTTTCATGGACAACTCCTTTCAAGAGGAAACGGACCGGTCTCTGCTCCAACTGGCTAGCTACGCTCGATCCTCAGCAAAGTATGTCACCTCCCTTTTCGATTTTTACGTGCTTTTTGTACACACTAGACTAGCACCGTATATAAGCCAACCAAATGATCCCCAGGGTCTGAGGTGTGTGAAGACCCCCCGACTTGTGAGCAAAAATAAAACCGTCCTCTGTCTTTTCCATTTAGTTTTGTATTTTCACGAAAACGGGTTTTTTTCATGGAAACAATCGTTCTACTCTTTGGGTAGAGTTGGTTGGCAATGCTTTTCTTCCACTCTACACCCAAGTTCAAATCCCTTTAGTTTCATTTTCTTAGTTTTTAGATTTTAATTCCAAATTCATTATGCATCTGAAAACAAAATTGGAATAAAAAACTTGAACATAGCTACATAGGACCGAAAAGCAATGAACCAACCAACAAACGGACCAATGACGATTTTGTGAAAAATTTGTTCTATATTGTTTTCGCTTCATTAAATATATGGTGTTGATAAACAGGAGTCTGCATACCAGCATGGTTTCACAAAGGCTCTCTTCCTGCACCCGACCCCGCACTCCCGCTCATCCTCATCGGACCCGGAACTGGTTGTGCACCTTTTCGTGGATTCGTGGAGGAACGGGCCTTCAGAGATCGTGAATCATCCACACCAACTGCTCCTATTCTTTTCTTCTTTGGCTGTCGAAACGAGCATAACGACTTCTTGTACAAGGATTTCTGGTTTTCCCACTCGCAAGACGGTGGGGTTCTTTCGCAAGAAAAAGGCAGCGGATTATATGTCGCTTTTTCACGAGACCAGCCGCAGAAGGTGTACGTCCAACACAAGATGCGTGAACAGAGCGGAAAGATTTGGGAGTTGTTGAGTAAAGGGGGTGCGGTTTATGTTGCGGGTTCGTCGAACAACATGCCTTCGGATGTGTTGGCGGCTTTCGAGGAGATCGTGGCTCGAGAAGGCGGCGTATCGAAGGAGGCCTCCATAAGGTGGCTGAGGATGTTGGAGAAAGGTGGCAAGTACCATGTTGAAGCCTGGGCTTGAGTTTAGATGATTATTTAGTACAACTTTTTGTATTGTTATGTAGTTATATACTTTTGACAATTGAGTAAGATATACTGATTTTTTTTAATTTAAGCTTATTTGATTGATTCAGTCAGATGGGAATTGATTAGATAGATGGTGTAACAAATTGATTCAATCACATTAATTTTTGTTTGTTTGTAATTTAGTGGTTTATTAGCTATAATATTTGTTAATATATACACTATATATTATACTTGTATCAGAGGCTATTTGATTGGTTTTGTTATTAGTTCTCTGTATTAATTAATTTGTCCATATAGATTAGATTTATGTTTGGGAGATTTTTTTCATTTTAAGGAACTTGTAAATTAATTGAAATGACAGGTTTGGAAATACTAGGCTTTTTACATATAGCTCTCTTCTAAAAGCTTAGTGAATAAGCTACTTTCTATATCATTAAACTGCTACCAAACAAGTTATGTATAGCTGAGTGAATAAGTTATGTGTCTCATTAAGCTGCTAACAAACAGGCCCTTAGTTTACGATAAGTGTGCAAAACCTAAATAACCTGAAACTCGAAACCAAACCGAAAATAAGAAGTTTGTGAAAACCCGAACACCCTGAAATCTGAAAAACCGAAACCCGAATTTTGGGTGGATATTTGAGTTTGGGTTGAGTTTGATCTTTGGTCACCTGATATGTCAAAAACCAACATAATATTCATAATATGTTATAAATATTATATAAATACATTTATTTATCTAATTATCATTTGAAAAACATAAATTTTAGTCGGTCGAAATGTATTTTATTTTTGTAACAAAGTATCGATTTCATCAATCAATTGAATTCTTCATCAAAACTGATAATATATATATATATATATAGGGGTGAGTTCAAATGTGAACCACTTTTTGGTTGTGAACGTGAGGACAACCGAGAGCGCGACACGTGGCGGATGACTAGGCGCCACGTCAAGTCCACGGCGGATGACTAGGCGCGATTCATGGGAGGGCATTGAATTAAAGAGGGGACCACACTCAAAGCCGCCACGTGTCGTGCTCTCGGTTGTCCTTACGTTCACAACCAAAAAGTGGTTCACATTTAAACTTTCCTCTATATATATATATATATATATTGTTCATTATAATAACATCCGAACCGAATTGAAATTAACCTGAAACACGACCAACCTGAACTGAAAGCAATCCGAAATCCAAAACTAGGGGTGAGCAGGGAAAAACCGAAACCGAACCGAAAACCGAAAAAACCAAACCAAAAAAACCAAACCAAAAAAACCAAACCGATACAAAACCATTGGTTTTGGGTTTTAAAATTTCAAAAACCGAAATTTTCGGTTTGGTTCGGTTTTAACCTTCAAAACCGAACCGTTTAAACCGAACCGAACCGAATTCAGAAACCGAACCGATACAAACCGAACCGAACCATTATAAACCAAACCGTTTTCTTTTTAGTTTTTACTTTTTACCCTAGTTTCCTTCCTAGTAATTATTAATTTCAAATTGAATCTGCTTCACGACTCTTCTTCTTCTTCTCTCTAATCGACGAGACGACGAGCACTCTTGACTCTTCAATCGACGACTATTCTTCTTCTTCTTCTTCTCAATAGTCGACGACAGTTCAAGCAGACAAGCATCTTCAATCGCCATCTTTAATCGACGACTACTGTTTCGGTTTCGGTTTTTCTCTCGCCGGCAGCCACCAATTCGCCGGTAGCCAGCAATCGCCGGCAGCCACTCCTTCAGATCGACAACAACAACAGTGCAACACCCAATTTCGGTTTTCGGTTTGATTCGTTCTTGATTTCAATTTGATTTTAATTGTTGATAACCTGTGTGAATGTTTTTGGTTTTTGGTTTTTGGTTTTTGGAAAAACCAAAAACCAGAAACCAAAAACCGAATCAGAAACCAAAAACCGAATCAAAAACCGAAAACCGAACTTAAAACCGAAAACCGAAAACCGAAAAACCGATTGGTTTTGGTTTTGGTTTTTCAAAAACCGAAAATTTCGGTTTGGTTTCGGTTTTACCCCAAAACCGAACCAAACCGAACCGAGCACACCCCTATCCAAAACAAGATGCTGGTGTTGATCTTCGTACCTAGGATCCAATCAATCGGATATTTGGTTTCCTCATCCGAACCCGCCCTGGACCGCTCGATATACACCTCTAGTTTTGATTTCAACTTTTTTTTTTTTGAAATAAATATAAAAAATTATTAGAAAAATGTTACCAGTATGCTATTTAGAAGAAAGGGAAAAGTCTAAAAAAACCCAACAAACTATTCCATTTTGAATGGTTAAGTCCCTAAACAATTTTTTTGAACAAAAAAACCATTAAACTTTCTCATTTTGAATGATTAAGTCACTAAACTATTCAATTGAATAAATAAACCATTAAACTTTTTCGTTTTGAATGATTAAGTTCTCAAACAATTTCTTTTCGATAAATAAACCATTAAACTTTCAAAATTTGGTTACTTACTCCCTTTTAATAAAAATAAAAAAATTAAATGTAACCGACTATAAGGTTTTAAAGGTAAAATATAACTATATTAGTTTAGTTTAAACAAATATAAGTAGCAAATTTTTAAAAATTCAATGATTTATTTTGTTGGAAAAAATGTTTAAGGACTTAATCATTCAAAATGAAAAAGTTTAATGGTTTTTTTCATTCAAAAGAATAGTTTAGTGACTTAATCATTCAAAATGAGAAAGTTTAATGATTTTTTTGTTCAAAAAAATTGTTTAGGGACTTAACCATTCAAAATAGAATAGTTTGTTGGGTTTTTTTGGACTTTTCCCTAGAAGAAAAGTTTATTTTTTAATAGAAAAATGTGAAAAAAGATTTTTTTTTTTTTTTTTAATCTTTAGCCTTTATCCAAATTCCAAAGAACCAGTTCAGTCTCTCGGCTCTCCTCCCCTTTCGATACGACGCCGTTCCGCCTCTAATAGTCTCACCGTCGCCGGCCCGGTGGCTCCGGCGTTCCGCCACCGTCCCTAAACCCTAGCATCGTCTTAACGGTAATACTTTCTTTCTTGCTAATAATAATAATCACCAATTATCCTTTTTCAATTAAAAGGAATCACTTGAGGATATGGGAGCAAATGTTTCTAATCGTATTATGGAAATTGAAGTCGTAGAAATGCTTAGATTGTACCGTCTTAGCTAAACCCTAGAGGTTTTTTCTATTAAGTTCTGGCTTATTTGTGCTTAAGATGTTGTTAAGTGGCAGATAAGATGCTTTTGAGAAATTAAATTATGCAGCATTGGATTTTGGGGGTTTCAAAATCCAAAACCCTAAAGTTTTAATGGACTTGCTTGTTTGCAATTTTTAGGCAGATGATGTATCTTAACAAAGTTTGTTATTCTAATGATGATTTTAGGATTGTAGAGCATTTCTTTATCAATAAGTGCAAGCATAAATGATAAGTGGATCTTATCGATCACTTGTCGAATGCTAGAAAGACAAGGAACTGCTACTGTATTAGGTAAATTTTGGACTTAGATGAGGAGGAATGGAGGATTAAACTTACATTAGCAACAATTCAATTCATGACTTAGGCAATAAGCCAGAGTTATGTTTTGTGGATTCGTTCTTCTGTTTTCATTCTCTTCACTTAAAATTAGATTGCTTACGCGAGTTAAGATTTCTATTCAAACCAAACACAAATATGTTTCTCTGCTTCATTGTAAATTTTTTTTTGTCTATCACATGAAGCACATTTAATTATTACCATCGGACGGAAAAGTTAATGGTGAATAAGAACTGAAAGAAATTTCTTATCTTTCCATAAAGATTAAGCATAAAGAGTAAAAATAAATAAACAGTATTTGTGGATCAAACAATCCAGCAGCAACATCTGAAATTAACTTCAAAATATAAAGTTTAAGAATTAAACATGAAAATAAATACAGATTTTAAGCACTAACAAGTGCATACCGTCCAGATAAAGGGCTACGTGCGTTCCTCACTGCTCCATTTCTTTGAGATTTTCTCCTGCACCTGACTCTATATATACATGTATAAGACAAAAAGTCTTAATTATTTAGTTTTTTTTTACGGTTCATATTTCACATACCAATATAATTTTGCCACATTTTTTTAAAAAAGAAAAATTATTAATTACAAAAAAAGGAAAAAGAAGGCCTTTTTGTTGCTAACCCTTCCAATCTTTTCGCCTCCAACAGTTGACTAAGAAGATGTTATCGTCATTGGGAATGAGTGTGAATTGCAGTTGTTCTTACAAGCCCTCTACCGTCACAAATATTCATGGGGAATCAGTCCTGTCAAACCCCTCTGCCGTTAAGCTCTCCACCGCCGTTAAGTTCAGCCACGCTTCCAGAGGATTTAGGAACCCTACTGTTGCTATATCAGCGGCTGCTGGAGTAATTGCAGCAGAAACACCACTCGAATCTGAGGTTCAGTTCTTTTCTCCATAATCCTCTGTTCAATTTCTATTTATTGCCCCCTCCTGATAGTATGCAGTGTTTCTTCTATAAAGTATGTTATTAATTTCTGACAAATCTTGAATTTAAAGATGATTAATATCCAAAGCCACAAGATTTTTATGCATCTGATTAGATTCACATACATAGCTTGCAATTTGGGTTTACTTGGAATTAGATAAATTTCTTGTCCCAAGGTGAAATAGCGATTTGGGATTTTGATAGATTGCTACAAAAAGAATTGAGAAAATTGAAAAGTTGCATATTGGGTTTTGGGTCGAACAAAGAAACTTGAGAGTTGAGATTAATATGGTTTTGGAGCCATATATAACATTAACAATAGTCCCCTTGGGTTACGTTCAAATGCGAACTCAATTTTGTTTGTGAACGTGAGGACCACTAAAATTGCGCCATGTGGCAATATTCATTCTGAATATCATGCATTATTCAGAGTGAATAAAAGCTTAGACGCCGTTATTCACTCTGAATAATGCATGATATTCAGATAGAATATTGCCACATGACACGATTTTAGTGGTCCTCACGTTCACAATGAAATATGAGTTTTCATTTGAACTTTTCTCTAGTCCCCTTCTTTTACAAACCTAATAATTCGTATAAACTTACAAACCAATTTTCATCTGTTGTTTCATAAATAAAACAACACATGTTTCATAAATAAAACGATCTTGAATTTGAATGTATGAAACAACAATGTATTAACGATTATCTGTTTGCAATGAAAAGTCAAATTAGTGAGATATATAAGCTAGAAATGGGTTGAATTTGTAGAAGCTTGGAGTGGTTGTGAAGCCGATGGAGAAACCTCGGCTGGTGTTGAAGTTCATTTGGATGGAGAAAAACATCGGGCTAGCCCTCGACCAAGTGATTCCGGGATACGGAACCATTCCCGTAAGTCCTTACTACTTTTGGCCAAGGAAAGATGCTTGGGAAGAGCTTAAGATCATGCTTGAAAGTAAGCCATGGATTTCTCAGAAACAGGTAATTATTCTTCTTAATCAAGCCACTGATATCATTAACTTATGGCAGCAGAGTGGTGGTGATTCACAGTAAGTTCTTGTTTACTTAGTGTTTGTTATTGACATGATGTTGTTCACAAATTGATAGAGAGAAAATGTTATTTAATTTAATGCTCTTTTTGTTTCTTGGTTATTTTTGCATCTACTTTTATTTTGGGTTATTTAGTCGAATGAGCTCGTGACAAGTGTTTATTTATCCATTACCTTCTGACAAGTTTCTGTTATTTCTTGTGCATGGAAGTGGCATGTTTTTAGAAAAAAAACCCTTTTAGCCAATGCCTAGAGCCCAAAGCATTAGGGTGACTCAATAACTTTGAATTCAACTTAATGGTGGAATTTATTGGTAGCACACAACTTTGAACTTATATGGAATTCACATACTTTCTTGATTTCTCGTTTGGCTTTCCTATAATTCTGATTGTGATCACCAATGTGGGAATCACCTAAGATATTACAGATATCCCCCAGTAAGGACCCATCATTGGTCTACCATCCCAAATGGTAAAGGATGGTTCTGATGTCAGTTGTAACAATTCGTCTTGCATTAAGTTCAAAGTTGTGAGCTACCAATATGGTTTTCAGTCTACTTTGAAGTTATTGGGTGAGGTGTTGCTTTGGGCTTTGAAGTGTTACATTTAAGAAGGTCATGGATTTTATAAAGAAAACTTGACAAAAGGTTATTTAACTGAGGGCCATTTTTATTTTTTTGATTGAATGTGTTGCTTTTCTTTATGCCCCCTTTGCTGTAGAGAAATGGAATTATTGAAAGAATTTTCATTTTGGTCATTAATATGTTTATCTTAGGGGTCTTGATTATTGGATATGAAGAAAGTGAGATATGGGTATGGGTTTTTTTGCTCTTCATTGGATTGATTGCAATTCTAGCCATGATTTAAAAATTAGTTGAAAAACAGACACCCTATAATGCCGAGTGAAAACGCCAAAAAATATGTTTCCAACGGTTCTTGGTTTTAACAACATTTGAAACTTGCGTTCATGTTTTTTTTTTTTTTTTTTTAACGATAGCTTAATTAGTTGTTAGTATACACCTTATATAGATTAGAAACGTCTCTGTCTAGGTTTGAACCTGAGGCTTCTACTCCAAGAGGGTGACCCCTCTACCAACCAGGCTAACCCCAATTGACATATATTTAAACCAGTTAGCTATTGCCCAAGTTAGATTAGTGTTCATGTTGTTACTTGACTATATTTAAACCAAAATTTTTTAGTATATCCTACTTAAAGCTTCCTAGTAGTCTATACTTTAGCATAATCCATAAAGTTTAAACAAACTTCTAAAAATGAATTTGTAAATCAACTTATAATGTTAATATTTTTCTTAAATCATTTGCTAATCATAAATCTATGTCTAAAGTATTTTGTAATTATAAATCCTTAACTCTTCTTCTTTTTCATAACTCACTTGGTAATGTTTGTGTAATGATCCAAAATTACCTTTGTAGTTTTAAAATATAAACAATACAAACGGAAGTGTTTCGGGAAAGCTTGTGTATTAAAGACATGAGTTTCAATAGTAGGAGCTACGAGCTAAGTGATGGGCTCGGGTTAGAGGATCAATCACCTATTGTTGATTTATTAACGATGAACTTTCCAAGCTCATGTGAGAATATAATACTGAAGTAGGTTTTTCTGTATCGGGTTGGAGGATCAATCACCAATTTTGTTTTGTAGTTGTCTAGAAATATGTATTGTTTATTGTAATAATCTCTTTTGTCTTCCATTTGTTTAAAATTTGTACTAGTATTAATTTATGTATATTATAATTTTTGTAGTATGTTTAAATGATTGTTGTAGTATCTTAATGAAGTTATACTCTTGTTATACTTGTAGCAAGTTTATTTTAATTTGCCACAATCATAAGTCTTCCTATCCCTTAAATGGATTCATAAAAGAGTTTCGATAGAACCTTTGATTCATTGAGATCCGGGATAGTATCGAGAGCATTATTATATGTTCATATTTATTATGAATGTATGAATACAAACACTTATTAATAAATGTGTTGCTCGTATTCATCGTGAATATAAACATGTAACTTAATGTAGCATTTCGTGATTTTCAATAAAAATAGGAAAAAAGAACTTCCCAAAACATGTTTTAACTCTTCTCCTTAAGCAAGAATATCTACTTCTACATCCACATAAAAAGATTTGAACATAAACTAGAAAAAAACATAAATATTACCAAACTTGTTAATTTTCAAAATAAATATCAAGATGAATTCTCAAATTTCCATAGAAAATCAAGTCGATACAAACTAGGCATGGGAATGGGGCGGGTTTGGGGCGGGGACCCCAATTTCCATCCCCGTCCCCGAGCCCTCATCGTCATCCCCATCCCCATCGGGGAATTTGATCGTATCCCGATCCCCGTCCCCAACGGGGAACGGGGATCCCCAATGGGGAAACGGGGATTTTATGTCGGTTTATATAATTTATTTTAAACTAAATGTTTTGCGATACAATATGTGTTTAATTTCACATATTTCCAATAAAAACTATGAATGTATCGTGTAATAATTTATAGACATAATTATATAATAATTTTTAAACCTAATACCAAAATAAGCTAAACTTAATGCTAAAATAATTTTTAATGACACACGTACCCAAACGTATTAATTAATAGTCAAAACCATCAACTAATATTCATAATTTATCGAAATTGGAACAACCATATACCGATATAATAGGAAAATAATATATAATTTAAATAGTTAATTAATATATATAAGGGTACGGGTATGAGGCGGGGCGGGGAGTGCTAAACCCGTCCCCGTCCCATCCCCGGTTTGAGAAAACGGGGATCCCCATCCCCGTCCCCAATACCCGGTTTACCGGGGAATCCCCGTCCCCGACCGGGGCGGGTGGACCGGGTTCCCGATGGGTCGGGGACAATTCCCATTCGTAATACAAACATCAACCATGCCAAAAAAAAAAAAAATCAGTTTGTCATTCATCAAAATTTGGTTAACTCCATAATGAAAAGTTTTGTTCAGTTTAAAAACATCCAACAATTTACAGTAAACTTGAATTACTTGAGTCATTAGTTGTTTGGATGACGTACATCAAGACATTATGCGACACAATACCCATTTTTTTAAAATCAAAACACACACCCTAGTGTTTTTGGAAGTATTTACTATGTGTAAACGACAAAACTCACACGTTTCTCATAACTAATGAGACTTGGATACGACCTTTAAGAGGATGAAATCTACAAGATACCAGTGGGACAATAACCCTTTGGTACAACAAACTTTACTTACCAAATAATCATTTGCAAAACAGTACTAGATTACCTATATCCGAGAAGGTAATTTATTATATATAAATATTATATACTTAAACAAAGTATATAAGTATTTGTTGTATATAAATATTATATACTTAAACAAAGTATATAAGTATTTGTTGTATACACATATTATAAACTTAAAAAAAATACAATTGTAAGGCTTAAGTATTTGTTGAATATAAATATTATATACTTAAAAAAAATCTACTTGTGAGACATTTGCTTGATATCTATGAAAACAAATCTTTAGAGAAAAAGAAATCTGTATACATCTGACGCTTCCTCACTTCTAAGGCCAAGAGTACCACACACTTATCTGGTTTCGTGGTTTCACAACCTTTCATACTCTATAATTTTATTATTATTATTATTATTATTATTATTATTATTATTATTATTATTATTATTATTATTATTATATATATATATATATATATATATAATGAGAGGGAGAGGGAGAGAGAGAGAGATCGGGTTGTGAAACTAGCAGGTTGGGGAACCCGCCAATGAAAACAAGAGTGAAACCAATGGAAGTCGTACCATGGGAGGGCTCAACCTGCCGAGCCTGCCATCAAACCACCATGAAACCGATTGTGTGGTACGCTTGGCCTAAGAGCTTATTCTTTATGATATTCACCAGTCCATTTGATTTGATTTTACTTGTTAAAAGACCCAATCTAGCCAATGGACCATGGCCATACTTTATGGTGCTACCTTAAAAGGGTATATAAACTCTAATAATCCTAAAAACACATCTCCAATTCACATGAAAATGTGAATCCACACCCAACCATGAAAAATTAAACCAATTATTGTAGAAAATAATGTCATCAAACTTCAAAGATAAGTCAAATAAATCTAGAAAAGATGTAACAAAAACCACCACAATCCTTTAAACTCACTCTTCAAACTCGTGCATATGATCCAAAAGATAGTTAGCCGCTAGCTCTTCGTTCTTGTTGCAAGCGAAAAATACTTCCAATACCAATGCTCGATCAAAACCCATCGCCTCCAGCTGCACGAAACAACCTTCATCGTCTCAAATTCATAAAACATCCAAATCAAACAGTACAATAGTATACCCACCACCCGAAGGTGGGGTCTACAGGTGGGATGTACACAAATCTCCATATGCAGGAGGAAACTTACCAAAGGTTTTATGGTGTTCACGGAAAAAATATTTATCTTTTAGGTGTGTTTGGTAAACAGAAGGGGCTAGACAGGGCGAGAGTGAGTTAGGTACGTGAAAAAATTGTGCAAGGTTTAGGTTTTGGGGTTTTAATTTTCTTATGGGTAGTTTAGTAATTTACCACTATTGCCCATTTTCTTGATGTTTGTTCCACCTACTTTGATGGGACAAGGAAAATGCCTTTTTATGTCCCACTCAATTATGTCATATCCCTATCTAATGTCATACCAAATATGAAACAACGGATTTTTGTTCAGTCATATCATGTCCTAGTCTAATGTCATACCAAACATGGGACAACAGGTATCTTTTCTGTTTTGTCCTATCCTGAATACCAAACGCACTATGTTTTTGTTGAGAAGTGATCAATGAATCAAAGATATAGATACGGTAAGCTTACACGTTCAATTGCTTCACGCTCTTCAGGTGTTACTGTTACAGACTGTGGCATGGCTCCGGCCAGTTGTCCCAGAACGTTTCTGATTTCACAGTCGTTAAGCATCAGTATAGAATATAGCAAAACATATATAAATGAAATAACGACAGCATAAATGTGGAATCTTTTGATAAGTGAACTCACCCCTCGCCTTCCACAGGCTCATTTATCAAACGTAAAAAGTCTGCCTGATGGTCTTGAATAAGCCGCATGAGGTTCGGGTTTTGCTTTCCTAGCTCTTGAAGCATAGGCTGCAAATGCAAATATTAGCTATATATATGGAGAAAGATACTTTCTGAGGCATGATACTTATTCCATCTCAAAGTATAAATGTCCACAATGAAAAAGTTCACAGTTTTAGAAATACATATATTTGGTTATAGATAACAATTCTACCCTTAACGATAGAGGAAGTAAATATTATAATCAAAGGTAGAATATAGAAATGTGGGCACTTATTTTGATAAAATATTCTTTTAAGTTTTACATTATATAAAAAACTGAATAATGGGCAACCTTCATGATTCATTGATGAACATTGATAGAATACTATGAATTTGTTTTAGCAAAGGCTTATTCATTTTGCATGCAGGGAGTTACAATAGAATAACTTTAGCTAGTATTAGTAAGAACTATCAAATAGAATCACCTGCAAGATTTGAGGATTGGCTTGCACCATGGCTCGGAATGCTTGGAACTAAATAAAATAAAAATACATAAATTAGAACTTGAAGATAGCTATACTTATATGGGAAGCTTGAGAATCTACGAACAAACGCTCCACCCTACCTGTTGACTATTTCTCAAGAAATCCAAGGTCCCGGCATTCGCATTTGAACCCACATTCGGAAGCCCCTATTATAGCAAAGTGTAAACCAAGTGCCAACGAATCTTAAAAACCAACATCGGAAAAATCAAATCAAGTTACTAATTACTACTCCCTTCATTCCAAAATTATTGTCCATTTTTTACTTTTTAAAGTCTTTTCTTTTTCGATTTTGACCATAAATTTTTTGTTTGTGTTATATACTACTTGATGCAAGATATATTAATCGGTTGTGTTTTTAATGTATTTTCATTGGTATAATTTTCATCAAGTATTATATACAAACAAAAATATTTAAGGTCAAAGTCGAAAAAGAAAGACTTTAGAAAGTCAAAATTGGAAAATAATTTTGGGACGCAGGGAGTATTAAGAAAGATATTTTACCTGTGGGAAAAGATCAAGAGGGTTTGCATTAGGACCACCAGCAAGGGCTGCTGGTTGGACAGCTGGAACCGGGGCCGGAGCTGGAGCGTTTGTTGCTTGTCCACCTACAGAAGCTTGTGCCACTGGTGGAACTTCGGCTTGCTCAGGAATACCCTGCAAGAATTCACTCTCGATAGCTTAAAATGCTGTTATGGAACATAGAGTAGAAAGCTATTAAATCACAAAACAAATGAGTTCATGTGGTGTTCTTTTTGGTAGCCATATCCACTTTCTATGGAAATATAGTTGTTGAAAGTTATTCTGTTTTTTGAGATCTTTTATGCGACCGCTTCCTTTTTTTTCCTGGCATTATTTTAGGAAAATTTCTTGATTTGTACAACAATGCATCCATGTGTCTTTATGAGTTTGCATACTCGAAAGTAAAACCTCATGATTATTATGGAACAAAATCCTACGAGTAATTAGAAGAATGAACAAATGAACTGAAAAAAATAGAGGCCAAACTTACAGAATACAGGTATTCTACAGCTCTCTCTGGGTTGTTAAATGCAGCACGAAGTGCACGAATAACTGTTTCCCGATCCCAACTTCCTCCACCCATATCGAGGATTTGTTGGACGGTAGTCTCTAAGTTACTTCCTGCAACTAGATTCGAAGCTGCTTGACCATATACGTTTGTTTCAGCTCTGCTTCCAAAAAGGGAAGTAAAGATAATGAGAGAACTCGTTAAATAAATTAAATTTAATCAAGGGCATAAAAGAAATAAACGTGGTATTTATATCAAGAAAGGCGAAGTATGATGTGTACTTACATGGCAGGAGATGGAACAGAAACAGGAACAGGAACAGGAACAGGAACAGGAATAGATTGAGGAGAAGGTTCTGAGCTGCATAGTTTACACCAAGTTGGTAATTAACTACAAAAGTGAAATGCAAAAGGAAATAAAAATTCAAAGTTATTCCCAAAAAAACAATTGTTTAAAGATGCTCACGGTGCGACAGTTGGAGCAGGTTGAGAAGCTTGTGTAGGCTGTGTCGAAGGAGCCACTGGATTCGCAGGTTGAGCCTGAATGAATAAGCCTTCTATCAGCATTTTATATGGTAGCTGGTTAACATGATTCGGTTTTAACTGAGCTAGATTAACCGAGTCAGAATATATTGGTGAATGACTGAATGGAACAAATTAGATACAATTAATCCTCCAAGTAGCTCCAATACACATGTCAATTTACGTAATGTACATCATAGTATCATAGTATGCTAAAATGACAAGTATGCTTACATGCTAAAAAATATATAAACGAACAGGGTGGCCAATCTAGCAAACCGAATGGCAAACTTGCACAAACCTTGTGCAGATTTAGTAAAAGACTGTGATCAGCCCCTTTAAAGCAGTTGATCCAACATCTAGTCTAGATAAAGCCCATATGATATCATTCTCTTTTTCCTTAAGTAAGCAGTGCTAGATCTTATGAGAATTACGCTGAACTTACATGTATGCTACATGCTAAAAAGAAATAAACTAACAGGGTGGCCAATCTAGCAAACCAATGGCACCTACAATTGAGTTCCTTAAGATATAGGTAGCAGAACAAAGCAAAAGAACAGATAAATTAGTAAATATGTACTGACCACATTTGCAGGAGCAGCCACTGTGGTTGATGATCCACTTGCTGAACTCTTACTCACAATTGACAACAATATGTCATGACGAAATTAAATTACTTACACAAGTTGCCAAAAAAGAATTACCAAAAAAAATAGCGAAGATAATGAAACTATAACGCTATCACATTGATATGAAGTTCTTTCCCATTTTGTAAGAGTTATTTATATATCTACTTCCTTCAGAAGAAGTAATATTGGTAATAATGTCCTTACTCCTACAATCAGGCATCGCTTAGGGAACGTATAACTTAGTCCAACCAGTTCATGTATTATAATCGACATTGAAACTTGTCTCTTTTCTTAGAAATAGGTTTATGTGTAAAACAAACATGTAATATACTAATATACCATAAATGCTAATAAGTACCTTACTTAACATAACGACGATAAAACTGTTTTCAGCAACTTTGTTCTCCTCAAGTGTTGTTGCATCCTTGAGAACTTTTCCTTGATGTATTAGCATTTGTTGGGAAGCTGGATAAACAGCAGCACCTTGTGCTGTTTCTATAGTTTTCTTGACATCAGCAACCTGAAAGAAAACAATCATGAAGTTTGTAATTCATGTTTAAAACCAAGAGCACAATAAAAATCAAGGTAAAAAGATCTACTTAGTTGACTACAAGCTATGTTCTAAGCCTTATTATTATAAATTTTAGCAGTAATTTCTTATTTCTGAAGTTTCATCCATTTATCTTATAAAAGTAAAATCCCAAAACTACCATTCTTGTATCTGTTCACGTCTGCGGTCATTTGGGATACGAACAATGAATCAAAGCCACACCCTCAAAGCAATGGCAAGGGTTACTTTTTCTCAGTCCAGCCCTACTAGAGCATTCGCTGATGCTCGAATGAGTAAAATTTCAAGTGAGAAGCTTTCTGATCATTGTTTCTTTTCTGATTAAATTTCAGTTTGTTTCTTGAATTGTAACAGGGTTTTTGTTCTGCAGATATTTGGTGTTCCTTGTTATATATACGTTAGGTGTTCGAACTTTGAAGCATACAAAACTTCATCCTTATGCCAGATAATTGCAGCCGATACTATGATTAACATAATTTCACCTTGTCTTTCAAAAAAATCCCACAAAGTTAAGTCAAGGCCTAGTTAACAAAATCCCACACCTATTACTACAAATCATAGATTAACACATAGTTCCCAACTTAATCAATAAGAATATAAGCTGGTTTCCCACCACTCTTCTCACATACTTGAATAAGCAAGTCTTAATGCAAAGATATATAGAGATAAAATATTCATACACCAATTTGACTTCAAGATCAAAAAGGTTCCCTTTGCAACTTCACAATTGATGTAAATATTTGAACCATTCCTCTTTTAAGGGGAATGTACACAATTACATTAAGCTTTATAACAAGTATATAATTGGATAACAGCACTGTTGTTGAATTTCTAATAGTGTAACTTATAATTCAAAATTTGATGAATTTAGAAAACAGAATTGATAACAATCAACTCAATTATCAATTTCATACACACTACAAACTGAACCCCTTACAAAACCCTAATTAATCCTACAAGCATACCTCTGTTCAAAAGTCAATCAAAAACCATATTACAACTTCATATAAACACATAATTCTGTATATATATACATATGCACACATGTCATGTATATCTATGCACAAACACAACAACCTATACGTATATATATATATACATTTAAGATAGAGAGATTGATTGATAGAGAAAGAGAAAAGCGTACTGTGTCTTGTGGTTTGACTTGGATCTCAAAGTGTGTGCCTTTGAGAGTTTTGACGTTGATCTTCATCGTGGAGTTAATTTTCCGATGGACGCAGTCTCCGATCTCCGGCCACCGGAGGGCTTTTCCAGCAGAACAGTGAAAGACTGAGAATTGGAAGCAATTATAGTGTATATATATTATATGTATATATATATATATAGATATATATATTTTATATGTATAGATTGAGATTCAAGATAACAATAGGTTGACAGCACCGTTCCTGACAGGGGATTATCATCCAATCAATGACTGCCACGTCATTCACTAATTAGAAAGCTGCCTTCATATCCTTTTTTCCTCTATTTCTTTTTGCTTTTTTTGTATTTTTTTTATAATAATCTTTTCCTGTTATTTCGTTTTCCCCATTTTTTTTAATGTATATTAAATGATATTGTGAACTACCTAAAGTGAAGTTTAGGGATTTTGGTTTATAAATTTTTTGTTTCCTTATAAATCTTAATTCAAAATAATAATAAAAATACGAAGAATATTGGTAAAGATTTGAAGAATATAAACAAGGATTTGAATAACATATTAGAAAATTGATTTAATTAGTTTTTTTCTTCATAAATTGATAAAGTTAATGAATTTCCTAAAATAACAGGAGTAATGAGTTTTCTAATATAATAGGAAATAAATTTAACTTAATGTTTTTGATGATTTGTTATTAATTTTATTTTATTTAAGGAACAATATTAAGTATGTCAAATAAATGGTTTATTTTGGATCTAATTTTGTTTTGGAGGGGGTAATTGTTTTGCTGTGGTGTTTCAAATCTAAAATTATGGTTTTACGGATACCATAAAAACAATTTGGTTTCACATAATCACAATTCTATGCTTGTAAATATACATTGGATGTGTATACGCGCAATGCAATGTGGTTTAATTTTATTTTATGGTTTTGAAAAATTTAGATGTTATTGTTTTACGTTAAAATATATAGCAATATTGTTTTCAAAGTAAAAATTACAAAGATTTTAATTTTTGGTTTAATTTATTTTATTAAAGTTTATGATAATTTAAATTTAAAATTAAAAAGTATTTATTTTAGTTTATATATTCTTAAAAAAAATAAAAGATAGGAAAGTAAAATTACGTTTTATCTCGAATCTTATTATAGTTTAAATAAAACATATCTTTTTTAAGTTCTAATTATGAGAGTTCTTATGGAGATAATGATGAATTTTATTTTAAATAGAGTATTTTTTTTTTTAGATTTAAATGTTAACTATATTTTAAAATAAATGAATAATATATGTTAACTATATTTATTTTGTATTTATCATGTATATCTACACTTAATTATATGATAATTAATCCAAACATAAAGCATTAATAAATTACAATTATGTTCAATCAACTTGTAATTTTGAATTTTAAGTAAGATAAATTAATAATCGATACTTGATCTATAAAAATAATAAATTTATAAAGATAATAATTAAGCATCATAAAATTCTATGATTATCCTAATTATATTTTAGGTTTTTATATCTTATAAAATGTTGATTATGTATATGATTATGTTTATCAGTTAGTTATATGAAATCATACATATAATTCTAAAGTGTTTTTATGCATCATTTACTTGTAATCTTGAATTCTAAGTAATATCCATCAATAAATAGTAATTTGTAAATAAAAATTGGTTTTTAAGAATTTGTCTTAAATGCTCTCTATAATATTACCAGAAGTGTACTAGCGCAATGTGAGTTTGATTATGATGTTTCGTTTTATTCTGTCTTTCCAAATTTTATAATACAAATTTCTGTGATTTTAAGAAATTGATAGTGTTTTTCTAATAAATTTCTTTTCGAGTAACTCTAATTTTGGTCCCAGAGGTTTACTGAAATATTCGAAAGGGGAACCGAAACTTAGATAAGTCTATTAATAGTCTTTGTATTCCTCATTTTGCTTTGAAAGTAGTCTTTAGTCGCTAATTTTGTTAACAATTTTCTTAGCATGAGGGGTGCTTTAGTCTTTTTATCTATTTTCTTAAATATATTTGAAAAATATAGTATAGTAATATATAACTTATATTATTATTATTACTACTACTAAATAATATATATAATTTGTGTTATGTAAATATAATTTATATTATATATATATATATATTATAATTGTAATATAAATTATATACATAATTAGAGGGATCTTCTTTCAAAAATTTATAAAATCATGGTAACTTTGAGAAATGGCGCGTCATGTGCTATTTTATATATTTTTTGCATCTACAATTAGGATTAATTAACATATATTTGTTGCACGGTGTGTTTGCTTCACATGTATTCGACTCGTCAATACCTATAAAATGAGTTAATATTGAATATTTTTGGATTTAATCATATTGTTAAATAACATAAATTATTTTTAAAACTTACTTTTTTTACATTATAGTTATGTATTTAATTTGTTATGGGTGTGAAGACTCTATTGTCGTGCGAAACTTTTTCAATTTTTTAACCAATTGACCTTGAATTTTATACATTCGATATGCGATTTAAAAACTCATAAAACTATAAAATTGGAATCGAGTGATATAGAATAAAATTGACACGAAATAAGATTATGTATTTGAGTTTTCTCAATAGACTTAAAGTATTTTGCGTCAAAGTGTATATACATGTGTATAATAATAAGTAATATAAATTATACATCATATTTTTATTTTACTTTTAAGAAATAGGTACAACGACTAAACTGCTCTTCACTTTAACAAAGATTATTAACGGAGTTAGTGATCATAAGTTATTTTCAGAGCAAAATGTGAAGTATAAGAATGATTTAAAGACTTACTAAAGTTTGGTTTCACTTTCAAAGATTTTGATAAATCTCAGGGACTAAAATTAGAGTTTTCTCTTTCTTTAATTTAATTTTTATTATGATCTAATTTAGGTTTAATGGCGATGTAATTGATTTTAGATTTAATAATCATTCTAATTCTACTTTAAATTATTTATATTAGAAATGAGATATTTATGTTGTAGTTGAATGTGTTTACCAAAATATCAATTAGTTAGGAACTCAAACATGCGAACTTTAAAAAATTGTATTCATGTAGGGTTGGATTGAAGTGTTTAACCACTAGGACAAAAGAAATCCTTATGTCCATGATGCCGCACTTAATCTTTATGGACAAGCTCTCGGCTAAATCTCAAGTTCGAATGCGCGACGGTCCGTGAGCCTATGCCCCTTTCACTATAGTGCAGTGTTACCTGTTTTACTGGGCCAACCCGAGAACGACTTATGTTGGAACCTGGATCTCATAAATCTGGATCCAACATTCCTCCCTCCAACATTCCTCCCCGCTCTGATACCAATTGTTGAATCGAAGGGTTTAACCACTAGGAAAAAAGAATCCTTATGTCCATGGCGCCACACTTAATCTTTATAAACTAGCTATCGGCTAAACCTCAAGTTCGAATGCGCAGTGGTCCGTGAGCCTATGCCTCTTTCAGTTCCAATGAGTTGCATATTTTACACTTTGTTGTTACTTCAAATTTAAGATTACGATGTAAGAGTTTTGTTTTATAATTTTTGAATGATGAGAAAACTTAGACTTTTGTATGTTTTTTTTTTCTATTGTGTTGTTTTATGTTCAATAATATTTATTTGTCTCATAACACAATCTTAGGGTTTTAGGGAAAGTGTTATAATATATACAATATGCACGTATATTATTTTGAAAACATAGATGTTACATTAATCATTTATGCTATGGCCTATGTGTATATGCTTTTTAATAGTTGAAGCATGAACTTTTTGATACCATATAAAACAATACATGTATGAAAACGTATATGTAGTTGGTGATTCTTAGTAAATTAAGTTAATGACGCCAAACTCGAATAAAAACTGGTATGTCCTAAACTTCCCTATCCCATCAGTTATGACCTCGTCATTATTTTATTCAACATAGTAACTAATTACTCTCTTTTCCCAATAAACGTATGATGTGGATCCATCTAATTGGTGCACATGGAGGGAATAGAGAAGCTTGGTGCTGATCATTTTTATCTCATCAGACTCATATGGTATATGACATCACGATATTTGTTTGAAAGTGATTTTTATCTCACTAGACATATATGATTTTTATCTCAATATATTATCTACATGCATGCATTCGATTGAGTGTAAACTTGATTAAGAGCATTTTTAACTGATTATTTAAATTAGAGAAAATAAAAACTTTAGGAAAAAAGAAATTAAAAGATTTTGTTTTTGGACCAAACAGAGAAGAAAATGTAAAATTTTAGAATTCACATAACTACCAGAAATGATTAAAATTAAAGAAAAGAATTACTTTTATTATATGTATGAAATATTTTAATATAATTAATGTTGTAATTTTTAAAATTGAGAAGTTAATTAAGTTGGATATATTTGTATATTTTATGTGCATTCCAATTTCCATGTCTCAACCAGGAGGAATACATATAATCTTTTGGGCTAGACCCAAATTCGACTGTGCAAGCTTAGCTAACATTGACCCAACTGGTACTGGATTGGCCCAGGATCAAATCGATCTGTATAGATTTTCTTTTTCTAACGGGTGTCATCTAGGAGCGGAGCAAGAAACTAATTAGTACGGGGGCAAATTCTGAACAACAATTTTAATACTAAAAAAAGTAGTTTCTTATACACAAAAAAAGACCTCCAAAGAGGCGTGAGTAGATGAACATCCAAATTGGCCTCTAAATTTCCGGTTCACGATGATTATGTGATTTCCAAATGATAAATAAAATGTTACTCCATCCGTCCCAAAATTATTGTCCAGTTTTGACTTTTGAAAGTCTGTCTTTTTATTTAAAATTTTTGAAGGGACAATTATCCAAATATTCCTAATATATATAAAAAAATGTAAAATTTTAAAATGTTAGGGGGGTAACTGCCTACTCTGCCCCCTTCATGGCTCCGCCCCTGATGTCATCATAAACGGTTTCATTTTTCACCAAAAACACACGGCCCTTTCCCCATATATAAAGCTCATTCCCTGACCCTGTAATCGGTTTGGGGTCCGGTCCTAATCAATCTCTTTTTTATAACTGGGAGGTCGGACCAACCACTTCTTTAAATTTTATAAAAGGAGTAATCGTTCCTAGATTGTTAAGCCATTACTGGTTCTTATCTTTTCTTAATCAATCTCAATTTTAATTAGTTAGGCGAGGCTGGGCTCTAGTCTTAGGTTTGATTAGGCCCAGTTTGGCTATCTCAACTCTCAGGTAGCGTTTGGTACGCAGACAGGATTGGACAGAACAGGACGGGACTGGACTGGACAGTTGAGGACAGGACAAGAGAGTAGGACAGGACTGGACGGGACGGGACAAGACTAGACGGAACAAATGTCTGTATTTTGTTTGGTATGCCTAGGACTGTACTTGACAGAACTAATCAAGTTATCCCAAAAAATTATTTGATGATTTTATATATCACATAATAGTTATAATTAACAAAATAAACTAAATTATATAATTTATTAAAAATACACAATTTTCATAAACATAAACACACACACACACACACACATATTTATATACACATATATGATTTTTATGTAACTGATATTGATGGTTATGGTAGATGTGGAGGTGGTGGCCGACGATAATACTAGTGATGGTGTGGCGGTGGTCGGTGGTTGTGAAGAACAGAAAGATGCTGGGTGGTGGTGACCAACGGTGGTGGTGGTGGTTGCGATGGCATGGACAATTGTAGAGGTGGTAGATGGTGGTGGTAGGTAATCGTTGACAGTTGTAGAGGTGGTGGAAGAGGTTGTTGTAGTGGAAGAGGAGGTGGAGGTGGCCGATAGTGGCTACCGGTGGCGACGGTGGCCACGACTAGTGGTGGTAAACACGAAAACAAATACCATATTGAAGTTATATATCAAACAAATGTTAGTTAGTAATATATTAGGTTCTGTCTCATTTCTGTCCCATGTTGTTCCACCTATTTTGGTGGAACAAAAAAAACAGCCCTTTTTGTCCCATGTTGTACTACCTTGTCCCAGTTTCTGTCTTGTCCCATGTCGCACCAAACGTGGGACAGTGAATTCCTGTTCTGTCCCATGCTGCGCCAAACGTGGGACAGTGAGTTTTGTCCCGTCCTGTCCTGTCCTGTCCCACGTACCAAACGCAGCCTCAAGGATCGTGAATCTTCAATACAGATTCTCCATTTTTCCTCTTTTGAAAAAATAAAGAATTATTATTTATACATTGTTATTTTTACCTTTTAAAACTTTTAATATTTAAAGGAATATAAGCTTTCAATGTGAAAGAGAAAAAAAAGTTAACTTTGTAATATAAATAGTAAAGAAAATTGTCTCGCATGTTTAATCGTTTTCGAAAGTCCTTTAAATGTGATTTTTTTTAACGGCAAGTTAACGTACACATACATTCCAGCGATATCGAGTTTAAACCTGATCCAACCTATGGCTGAACCTGACCGGCAGGTTTTAGGGGTCTTATGGACCAACCCAAACTGGTCCCGAACCCGGCCCCGAAGGACCAGATCTAGAATCTGGATATCTCATAAAAGTGTTGCCCGTGAAAATCGAACTCTGGTAGTGTGGCTTTCATACCACACCACCTAATGATGTTACCTATCCAACTGAACTTGCCCCCTTTGATTTTAAATGTAAATTTTATCTAGTAACATATGTTGTCTTCTCAGATTGTGGAAGAAATGGTGATTAGAGATTTATGCTGAGTTATTTTATTGCATCTTCATTTTTTTAATCGTCCAACACTTTCTTTTATATTATGTTCATCTTGAAGTAAATTAGAATTTATTAATATCATAGATAAAAGTGCTTTCATGTTTTGTGGATCTAGTGTTATAGTACATTGATCTTGTATATGCAAATCATAGACATGTTGCTCAAATTTCCCAATGGTTTGTTTCCTTGTGCTCTTTTAGAAGACAAGCAGTATCATAATTCCCGTAGATTTGCATCCTTGTGTTAGAGTCACCACTTTATAGGTTCATCAACTGTTTAAGGGTGCAGGAGATGGAGATGCATATTGAAATTGTGGATGCATGGAAGGGAATGTGCTCTTTATGGTTGTTGTTGAAGACGTTGAACATCAGCAATCGACATGAGAAGAAGAAGTGGGTGTAACATGTTTCATCATAAATCGGTCTTGACCAAAAACATCTGCTCCATTCTCTATATAGAAATCCCAGTTGATGATATAGGTCTTTGGCCGCTCACAAATTGGTTCCACTTTCTTTTTAAGAGATCAATTTTGAACATATAGTAAATATTCTTTTGAAGATTTTTGTATAAAAAAGAATTTTCTATTATACATATAATTATAATTATGGTTTTTGAAATTTAGTATTAAAACATTTTAAAAACTTCAAAAAAACCTTGAAAAATTGAAGTTTTTGGTATATTGTAGAAATTTAGAAAAAATAATAATATCTAATTTATAAAAAAAACTTACTCTTAAATATAAAATAAAAATGAACCTATGTATAACCCGTATTTGGGCGAGATAGGCTAGACGTTAATTTTTTTTAAAAGCATGAACAATCTCAAAGCTTCGATCATTAATTATCTTAATCAGTCTCGATCATAATCAACCTAGGGTTAGATTAGACCTAGTCTCAAGATCGGCCGGCCCAATTAAACCATCTTAACTTATATGACATATAAGAAAATTTGCAATATATTTAATATCGGGGACTTGATTTACTCTCGAATTCCCATCAATCTGCAATGGAGAATTGGGATTTTTCTTTTTCCCCGTCCACTTCATTGGTGCTTTTGTGCTTTTTTTTTTTTCCTTTTTAGGAAAAAACAAAAATATATTATTTATAAATTATTTTAAGCATATAGGTTTTACCTCTTCAAAACTTTTTATTTTTAAGAGAATTAGTGGGATTGCCCAATTGAAGTCCCGATACCGCTGGATCGTGTGTGTTAACTTGCCGTTCAAAAAAAAAACTATTCAATAATTTATATACAAATCAATAATGTATACAGTTTTTCAAAATTATACAATATCTATATTTTACAATTTTTAAAAAATTAGAGGGAATGGAGTATTTTTTAAAAATGATTGCAATTAACTTTTAATGGTATATGTTGGATCATTTATCTTAAAATAATAAATACTTAAAGAAATTTGTTAATAAAAAGTAAATTCAAAAACTATATTTAAACAGAAATCATAAGTGATGGTTAAATATACCGTATTAATTTGACTATTATTAACAAACTTACTATATCAATATTTAGAGTAAATTACATATTTGGTCCCTGTGGTTTGTTGGTTTTAACACTCTGGGTCCCTCGATTGAAATAATTATGGCTTGGGTCCCTGTGGTATACATTTTATAACGCTCTGGGTCCCTCTGGGTCACGCCGTCTATCTTTGCACCGTTAGGCCCATCATGTGCAAGGCACATGATGGGCATTTTAGTCATTTTACTTATTTTTTTAATTTCAATTAAATAACAGGGACCAAATATGTAATTTATCACATTCAAATAACTTCATCTTCTCCATTTAACCAAACCACCACCACTTGCCACCACCTGCCGCCGTTACCTGCCGCCGCCTACCAAGAACACCAAATCAATCTTTTATCCAAATTCATACAAACTAAGAACACAAACTCTTAAATATTAATAAACTTTTACAAATCTGCTTATAAAATCAAAAGGCTAAACAAACTCATGTTCAAACTAAAACCATCAGATTCTTACACAACCAAAATTAGATACAAGCCAAAACTTTTTCAAACCATCATAAATTAGGGTTTTTAATATGAGATTGATGATGACTATGAATAAACCTAGAAAACCCAAAATTGAAGAAGATGAAATGAAGGAAATGAACAAAATCCAGATCCAAAAACATCAACAACAAAATCCAGATCCAAAAATGAGCATGAACAAAAATCCAGATCCAAACATGAAAACAAAATCCAGATCCAAAAATCCAGATTTAAACATGAACAAATCCCTAAATTTGTTCAACCTCATGAACCATAAATTTTGTTTTCCAAGAACCTTAAAAATCAAACCCTAACAAAGAATTAAACCCTAAGAATGAATCAAGAACCCTAAAAACCAAACCTGTTCAAAAGGAAGCCATGAAAATCGTCTGCAACCTTAAAAACCCATGAAAATCGTTTGCACGAATCGTGAGGGTGGCTGGGGAAGGATGGCCGGCGATTTAGGGTTGAAGATGATGGCCAGCGATGGGTTTTCCGGCGATGGATGGCTGGCGATTGGTGGCTGGAAAAGGGCGACCGGCGGTTCGTGTTTGTTCCCTGCTGTTCGTTGGAGTTCGTCTTTGTGACCGGCGAGAGCGGCGGTGGCCGGCGAAAGCAGCGGTGGTGACAGTCAAAACCGGTGGCGACGACGGTGGTGGTGGAGGAGGGTGGTGGTGAATATGGGTTGTGGAGGAGGAGGGTGGGATGAAATTGAATGGTTGGTCTACACTCTGCAGGAAGGAGGCTTATCTTTTTTTTTTATTAACTTATAATATAGTTAATTACATATTTGGTCCCTGTTATTTAATTGAAATTAAAAAAAATAAGTAAAATGACTAAAATGCCCATTATGTGCCTTGCACATGATGGGCCTAATGGTGCAAAGATAGACGGCGTGACCCGGAGGGACCCAGAGCGTTATAAAATGTATACCACAGGGACCCAAGCCATAATTATTTCAATCGAGGGGCCCAGAGTGTTAAAACCACCAAACCACAGGGACCAATATTTATATAAATTTCAAAAATTAATAAGTTCTGTTTTCTACATAAAACTTATTTAGTTAAAAATTTATTACAATATAAATATTTGGATTAAAATTTATGTTTTATTCTAGTATATTTTAGTATTTTCTTGGGATAAGGATAATGGATGAATACCTTGTTATGGTTCAATAATTACAGTGTATTTAAACATGTTTGAGTAATATATTTTGAAGAACTTCAAAAAGTGTATTAGACCATGAGTTATGGTCATCTCGAAGGCTTTGGGTGACCTTTTGGTTCTTCGGATGATTTTGGGAACACCATTATGCCCAATTTGGGTTGGTGGTAATCGGTTCCCCAAGTCGATCGCAACGCCCCCACCCACCTCCACCTCCTTTCTCTCTCTTTTTTTTCCTTTTTTCTTTTCTTTGGCATCATTTGATAAAAATAAGGTAGCTTATAAGGTAGCTTTTTTAAAAGCTACTTTGGGTAGCGTTTGGTGACTTATTGTAATTATGATATTTTTTTATTTTTTTTATTCCAACTATGCTCTTCTACTTTTTACATTACTAAATTTTAAACATGTATTTTTTTGTCATTTTACAATCATAAACTACCTTATTAGCTAGTTTTTACCAAACACATCTTATCGATCAGCTGCCTTATTAGTCATCAGCTAACTATCAGTTATCAGCTAACTTACTAGTTATAAGTTAGTTTATCAGCTAGTTTGCCAAACATAGCCTTTATTGGTTATTTAAGAAGTTAAAAAGGTGGATAAGATTTGGTTGAGTAAGTATTGGGTAATTTTAAATAAGAAGTGAAAAGTTGATATGGTGTGGGTTGCATCGCACGATGGTACGATTTCTGTTTAATTCCAAGTGTTTCCTGTTTGTTCGCGCTCTAGATGGTTCATGGTTGTTATTTCGACTTTGGATCGGCTGTCTGTAACAGCGCTGCTGTAAGTTTTCTGTCGGTTTGTTTTTTCGTCTCGCGTTCAAACGTGAGAAGGGTAACTGATTTGAGCTGTTTGGTTTATCCCTCTTAATCCATTCAGCTGGAGTCGGTCTCGTCCTCTTGTTGTATTTTGGTTCGATCGTTTGCGGTCGTCTTTTGTTTAGTTTTTTGGATGCTGCTGGTTGTTTTCGTCGATGTACTGGTTGGTTTTGTATCTGGCCGTTGGCCTGTGATTTGGTTGTTAATATAATAATGTTGTTCAAAAAAAAAAGTTGATATGGTGTGGATGTGAGATTGGATAGCTTAAAGTAATTTGGGAAATATAACTTATGGTCTTAAACATAAAAATAATAGTGTTATATATAAACAATACAAAATATTTAATAATATAGTTGTAGATTTTTATGTAAAAATCTTATAATATACTATTAGAAAAGTATTCTAAAATTCTAAAAATGAAATTAAGAAATCGTTTGTACTCGTGTTCATTTTTCCTTTCGGGAAACACGTTTCTACAAATTTTGGGCAAACCAATATTTTGTCCTATGGTTTGTTGATATTGCTATTTTTTTCCCTATATTTATTAGATTTTAATTTCATTTTTGTAGTTAATCTTTTTTTGTATATAATTAATTAGCTTAGGAGATATCGCCTATTATACTGTAATATAGTGAGCATAGCCATGTCTAATGAAAGAGCCACCTACTGACCTGGTGTTGACGAACAAGTTCCGGAAGCATGCGAACAAGTCTTGAGATCGCGGCTCGTACCAGTAAAGCCACATGAATCAAAGAAGGCGCACAAAGGAAGGTGTTTTTGTCTATGGTTTGCTTTCATTTATCCTTTTTTTTTGTTCATACAAATTAACAAAGTAAATACTAATACCGTTAATCTTAAAAATGAAAATAAAAATGAACAAGAATTACTAAACATAAAAATAAAAATTGTATTCTCAAAGAAAGAAAGCAATAATTAACAAACCAAAGGGACCAAAATGTCGTCCACCTTAACCTTCTTTTACATTTATTTCATTCGTACTTGCAAGTTGAGTAATGGGAAATTGGTAGTTGGTCATTAAATTCAATATTAAAGTTATTGTGCCGATAATCTTAGAAGCGTTTTTAATCTAACTAAAGTGTATATTAACAACTAATTAAATTGTCACTACATAGTGGTGAACCTGAGTTCGAACCTTGGGAGACGCATTCTGAAGGTAAGGGAGCTTCGACCCCGGGCTGCATGCGGGCTTCGGCCCAAAATTGCCGAGTATTAGTCTGGGCCCAATGTGGTCTGAGATACCTCTTCCAAAAAAAAAAAGAAAAAAAAGTAATTAAATTGTCGTTCAAATTTTTTCTTTTGTATTTTTCAACCAATTAAACCGATATCATATATTCGGTTCAGTTTTTGTTTCCAAAACAAAGCAAAATGGAAAACTAATAAAATCGAAATAAACGTAGGAACCAAAAGAACAGATCACTATGGACTTTTTAAATAAAAGATTAATACTTTTTGTATGTAAAATAATTTAAAATGAATACATTATAAATGACGACATACATGCGATTGTTTCTAGAAGTGTGGTATTTAATATAAGTTGGTAGCAACTTTATTTTCTCTTGGTACCTATGTAGTACCATATACATATTAGGGTATGACTATTATATATTTCCTGTTCATATAAGTTGCTCTTGGTACTGGCAATTTCAAGTTGCATCTATGAATACATACATAGAGGGAGGTTCATACGAAAAATATAATTTTTTAAGAAAACGCGAGAAACAATCTCAACCAATCATCTCAGTTAAGAAAGACGGTTTTTACCATTCCCCCCCTTTAATAATCTCTACCTTCCCATTAATCGCGCCAACCCTCCGTGATCATGTCCACCGTAACTGTGAGATGAGTGGCTGAGATTACTCCTCACTTTTTATTAAATTGACTTGCTTATCATTTAAACCTTCCCCTACATACATACATATATCTTTGTCAAAATTTAAGAGACATCTTGAGTTTTTATGTAATGCATATATCATGTTTATGGGGTTAAAACAAGATGGAATAAAACTTGCAAACATTCAAATACTCAACAAGACATCTCAACGACGGGACAAGACCCTTTAACCTCTACATCAAAACTACCTCTCGTCAAAGGACACCATTTAAGTTTTATTCAGTTTGAATAAAGCATGAATATTCGGATTGAATATTACCATGTGATGCAGTACTAGTAGTCATCACGTTCACAATGAAAGATGAGTTCACATCCATGGTGGGCCGGTTGGGGTTATCGGAATCAACCTTTTTGCTAATTCACATATGAACCCATAGGAGGACATGAGATTAAAAGAGATCAAAGGATTTAGATCCACTTTTCAATTTGATTCTTCCTATATATACACACACAAACACATATTAGTTGTATGGTTTATAGTTTATACGAGTTTTTACGCTTGAAATTGGTTAATATGGTTTATATGAATGAAAAGACTTGCAAATGATTGAGAACTTATGAAAAGGATTTCTTTTACAATGTATTTGATACGATGACACAAGCTACTATTTCATATTTCTTAAAGGTGTGTTTGGTATGCAAATAGAATATGACAGGATAAGGTAGAATAGAATAGGACATGATAAGACAGAACAATTGTTTAGTGTTTAGTAAGACATGACATGACATGACAGAATAGGATAGAACAAAACTGATTAAATGACCATTTTATCCCTTATGAGAATTTTTAGTGTTTTTTTACTTAATAGTCAATATAAATGAAAATTAAGAAAAAACAAAAAGAACTAGTATAAAATAGGAATAGTGTGCAATAAAAATTTAATCGGGTGTGAAGCATTTCGGACCATGTCGGATTCAGATTTAATCGGGTTTAGGTTCGGATTTTATCGGGTTCGGATTTAATCGGGTTCAGGTTTGGGACCGGAAACGAAAATGGCCGATTCTTAGAACCGAGAACCGGACCGTATAGGTAATACCGGTTCTGATTCCAAGGTCGATCCCGGTTCGGGCCGATTCTTGCAGGCCCAATGGTTACCCCTAAAAAAACTATCAAATGAAAACTTTACTTCTATATTATATATGATAGTTATAAATTTAACTTTAACCCTTTTACATTTTAACCATTAAATATTAAAATTAATCCGATAGAAAAAACTTGAACTAATAAAAATAAAGTTCATACCTCAAATAATTACAAAAAATATTGATCAAAGGTTCTATTCGGGTTTCCGGTGGGTTCGGTTGACGGGTACGGAGACACTACCCGAACTGAGTAAGTCGCCAAAAAGTCGAATTTTTGGTTTTTCGGACTCGGTCGAGTTTTGCTCACCTCTAAGTATGAGACAATTATCGTAAAATAGAAAATCAATTTGTATTTTGAAGGGTATAATGGTACATCTGACCATGTTTTACTTAGTTTTAGGGTAGGATGGAACAAACTTGTCCGACTCTTATTCTACTTAGGCCATCCACTATGGAGTGGATTTGGCCTACGGGTAACCTTCGGGTTGCTTGAAGCCAACGGGTAAATGCTTGAACACCACCGCAGGTGAGATCGGGTAATTGATTTTCGGTTTCACCAAGCCGACGCCCGCCCACCCCCCACACCACCCCCACCCCCTCTCTCTCTCTCTCTCTCTCTCTCTTCTTTCTCTCTATCTCTCTCTCTCTCTCTTCTTTCTTTTTCTTATTTAATTTTTTTTGTTTTTTTGATTGAGTGGGTCGACAGTGGATGAATTGGGTAGTTTTGGGTAGTTTTGTAGAAAGCTAATGTGGCGCTGATGTGACAGTTGAAACCATTGGGTTGTAGTGGGTCGACAGTGGATGGCCTTAGTTCTAGTGTGTCCAAATAGATATTTGTCAAACATGGAACAACTGTTATGTTACCCATCCAATCCTGCCTACTAAAGTCACCCTAAAGGAAAAAAAAATTATGTTTTTTGAAAAGCGTAACTTTATCGATTTGCCTAAATATAATATTAAAAATACAATATTGGTGCAAGACTTTAATAGCATAGATAATAAGAAGCCCTAACTAATAGGTCAATATTAATATTATAAAATATTTCTTTAGCCATTATTTTAGAGTCATATGATGCCACTATGCAAATAAAAAAATCTCGATAAATAATATTTTAAATTCATTAACAATCATAAAGGAGGAGGATACCTTATAACATTTCAAATGTCCTTTGACTACAAGCCCGTTGGCCAACAATAATATTTGTAAATGTGTTATTCTTAGGCCGTGCGTATCGGGAGGGCTGGGCTCGGTGGGTTCGGAGCCGGTGGGCTGGAGCGGCCTCCGATACGCCATCAGCATGCTCGACGAGCTGCAGGCATAGCGGTGTAGCCACACCGTTCATAATCGCTGTTGTGTGTGTGGTGTGTTTTATTTAATTAAATAATTAAAAAGTGAGAGGGTTGGGAGAATTCAGGTACTAACTAAAGAAGGCTCTAGAGAGCTTATTGTGTGGTTATAGAAAAGCTGATGTGGTGCTAATATAACATTAAGGCTAGGGTAAGCATGGCCTTAGAATTTAAGTATGTTACCAAACCAAAAACTAAACGTGATGAATGCGTTCAGAAATTCATTGTACATAGCCTTTGTTACAAGTTGCAATAATCAATTCAAAAGTCAATTGCTGGAGTCTCTATGGTCAAAGTGCTCATTAATTTCAAAGTTTTAACTTTTAACTATATATATTTGTTTTTATTACATCTGCAAGAATATTTAAATGAGTAAAACATGTTAATAAAGTTTTAAGTGTCTTTTTTTTGCTGTAGGTTGGAGTCTTATCGTAAATGTCGATGTAGATTTAATGGGTGCGTTTGTCTACTTACCCGTGACGGAGCTCAATGAGGGCTATGGGGGAAAAGCTCTACATGTTCCTTGGGTTAACATTGTTAATTGAATTTTGTTAACTATAAACATGTACCTCTCATATAACTACAAACCCTCTCTTCTTCCTTAGTTTCTAATTATCTTTTCAAAAAATAATAATAAACTACTTTAATATATATATATATATATAATACATATAGAATATATAACACATATACATTGTATAGACTTAAGATCAGGTGAGACCAAGCTGTTACCGTGAGACCGCATGAGATCAATACCTAACGTATGAAACTTCACAAAAAAACACCGTGAATGTACATAAAAATCGAATATGCAGACCTAAAATTCACTTTTGATGCAAAAAAATATCGAAAACTAGCTAAAAAACGAAACATTCACAGCTCAAGTTCTGTGAAGGTTACATATATATAATGCGAACCTTCACAAAAAAAACTGTTGTGAAGGTTTCGTTTTTTAACCTTTTTTTTGGAATTTTTTTTTCGATAGTGTTTTTTAGTATGTTTTAACGATGAATGTTCAATTTTTTTACCTTCACAAATGTTTTGATGTGAAGTTTCAAGTAAAATATGTTGGTCTCACCAGTCTCACCAAAAAGGCTTGGTCTCACCAAAAATGCTTGGTCTCACCAGAACTTAACCCACATTGTATATTTTACATTTAATATATAATACATATACCATTGTATATTTTACATTGAAACCTACTTTTTAGATCTCGTTAATGAGCCTCTCCTCCCCTCCATGTTCTATTCTTTCTCTAGCAAACCTAATCCCCCTCTCTATTCTATTACCTTCTCTAACGAAACTCATTTGATGAACTAAATTTTGGTTTCTTTTAGCCAATTTAACAACGTTTATGATGAAAAGTTGAAAACCATAACTCACTATCTTCTCTCGCTTAACTATATAGTGCTAGTGAACTCCAAAAACCATAGGAAACTCTAATAGTTTTTGATGAAAATATGCATAAACTTCAGGTTTCTAAGTCAACTTAACAATATTTGTGATGAGTTTTTGTGTACAAGAGTATCACATTTGAGAGATTGTGATTGGCACGAAGAAGGATTTTGTGTTCACAAGGGACAATGAAAAGCGGGGAATGGAATGTAGGTAAAAGGTGAATCTGCATTCATATGAGAGGCACACAAGGGCGGATGCAGCCCTAAGATGATGGGGGTATGGGCCCCCACTAAATTAAAAAAATATATATATTATTTTTCTAGTTTAAGTTCAATCCTTTTCTTAACATTTAATCGTAACCCCCACGTGTTTTTATATTAGTGCCCCCATCAACCAAAAAACTAAAGAAGGTGCCTAAAGTTCAACTAGAATACTGAAAGAAAATCCTTGAAATCAATTGAAAAAACCGCTTGAAATCAATAAAAAAACTTAAAATTTTCTAGAAGTAAACCAAAAAAAAAACTCAATAATCTCTCGAAACTATCGAATTAGGCTGAAAATATATTGAACGACTTTGCCGATCTTTAATATACCTTAAAGGTAACCCCACTAGGCAAAATTCCTAGATCCGCCACTGGAGGCACATGCCCCTATTTGACGAAACCCATTAACATTGTTAACTCGATGGACCATAGGAAAATGAATACTTCACAACATTTTGCTGTAAGGTTTCAATTGTAAAAATGTGGTCTACGGGTCTTACGAAAACAGGCTAGTCTCACGTGAATCCAACCTCGTGTGTGTGTGTGAATGATCATGTAAGAAGTTGAGTTAACGATGAGAATGCACGAAACGATTTTTTTAATGATGTAATTTACAAAATAAAAATATTCAATACGTAACTCAATATACAAACAATGACAAGATTCTTTTGATGGTGTAATTTACAAAATAAAATATGTACTTTTTTGTTAAAATAATTATTAATTCATTGATATAATATAAATTAAAAATGAAAAATATAGGTACTAAAATTGTAGTATAGTTTACAATCTAACAAAACATAAATAAGGAAAAACACAAAAAAGGTAAAATGACCTCTTTACCCTTAAGCTAACTAGCTTTTTAACTAAAGTTAGTTAGAGGAACCAAAATCGAAACAAAGTAGCAACCATAATTACCAAAATTGTAATTAGTTTGATATAAGAACCAAACTTGATAGTAAATAGAAATCACATGGACCAAAAATGTAATTTACTCCAAAATTAAGTATCTAAAAGAAGAGGAGTTCATAGGATACTTTCTCAAAATTGTCATATAAAATAAGCCAATACAACATTTCATATTAAAAGTGTTCTTACAAACTTTTAAGGTGTTTAAAAGCGTCCTATAAAATTATTATAACACATTTAGATAGATCACTTTAATTTTTAGTCTTTTAAATTAAGTATTATAAAGTAGTTTATAAGAATGTTTTATTTTTTCAATATCTTATAAACCCAATTTTGTTATAATGAAAAAACAAAACCACAAAATCATCAATATAGTTCAACTTTTTTTCATGAGCATTTTGAGTCGAACCTTGTTGATGTTTAAGATTATAGGATGTTGATGTGAAATCCATGATCTGCATCATGATAAAGCTTTCGTAAAATCATCAAATGTTAGAATATCAATAGATTATTAATCAAAATGGATATAAAATAAAAGAATATTGGAATTTTTTTTTGATAAAATTGTTACATCATTAATTTTTTTTTTACACTAAATAAAAATAAATACAAACTTAGTTGCATTTTAATAACATTAATTCAGGTCAACTAAGGGTTGGCAAATTTGTGGGCTTACATTTAAATTCAAAATATTCCCACGTAGCCCTTTCGTTAAATAGATTTTAAGCTTCTAATTACATGTAAAAATAGTGAGTTAGGGGACGTTTACTTGATGATTACCCGGTAAATGCTTAACGGGTTAATTCACTTTACGCTATGAACATGACAAGAGGACTAGAATCTTACCCGGTAAGAGTGATGCCATGACCCGGTAAGAGCAATGATATGAACCAAGAGTCTTACCCTGTAAGTGAGATCGACAACTCTTACCTGGTAAGAGCGTACCAAGTAAATTGTTGCGTACGACACTGTTTTGAGAGACTAAAATATTGTTTGATATGGTAGATGATTATGTTCAATTTTACCGGTAAACACTTACCAGGTAAGTGTTTAAGTAAACAACCCCTTAGTTTTTCCATATAGCGGTATCATATTTATTGAACTATATACATTCACAAATTATTAAAATAAAATCATATTTATTAAACTACATACTTGCTTGCTTTTACAGTAACATTAATTATGTGAACCATATTCTCATGACCTTCACCCAATTATAGTAACGGGACCTAGTAAATTGACTAAATTCTTTAAATGGGTCCACTTGTAAGGTGAGTCAAAGATTTATAAAATTGCGATTTAATACAGGCAAAGTTTAACTCAGTTTAACTTCAAGGAAAAATCATGTGTTGAAAAGGTTCCTATCATGAATTTTAGCGTTTAAGGATCCTGTTCGTAATCAACATTAAAAACAAAATTTGTAATTTACTTTTTATACGAGAACGATAACTATTTACGAGAATGCAAAGAGCTTTTTCAATGTATAAAATCACATATAATTTACGCGACTTCGCCGGCGACTTTAAGTCACGTCCAAAGTCGTCCGTGTCCTCATTTTTTCTTTAGTGTAAAATCACATGTGATTTTGTAGCTGGACAAAACTCCTCACGTTCTCATAAATAGTTATGAGAACGTGAGGAGTTTTGCCCATCTACAAAATCATATGTGATTTTACACTTTTAAAATTCATGTGAGTAGTGTGCCATAAACTTGTAAAATTATTTGCCATTGTTTATTATTTTTAAAAAAATATTTTTCCGACGGATATATCCATTAGAAAAAATCCGCTAAAAAAGTGTAGTTAAAAAAACATGTTTTTAAAATTTAAAACCTATAACTACTAAAATACATAAATATTGCTAAACTTAAAGTCCTATTATATCAGTTTAAGTCTAGCTAGATTCATCAAAACCTAACTATATCACTTGAAGTCCAACTAGATCAATGAAAGCCTAACTAGATCAAACAAGACCCAACTAGATCTAACAAAGCCCAACTAGATCCATCAAAAACCTAACTAAATCCAACAAAAGCACAACTAGATCAATATTATTAAAGCTCTACAAGAAACATCGAAGCCCAACTAGATCGATTAAAGTCCAACTAGATCAATTAAAACTCTACAAGAAACATCAAACATATTTAAAACAACATTGCCGAACAAAATGTTTAGAGGTAAAAGTTTATCAAATATGAAACCAACAACCACCAATCGATTCATCATGCTAGTCTTTAAACATTTATTGTGAAAAATATGTGAAAGACCATTAGATTACTATGCGAACAAGCTATTGAGAAGAAAAAGAAAGTTCCAATACATACATAGAGGAGAAATGGTCTAAGTTTGACCAATGTTACAATCCAACATCTATATAGTGTAAAACAAGGGTTAACCACAAGAGTGATACATGGAAATGTCACTCTAATCTCTAAGAATCCTGAATTCCAACTCCAATATATGATAGACGTTTCTTGTCCTTTTCTTCCTGTTTCGTCTTTTCCTCTCTCAATTCTCACTCGTTGCATCATTATCAATACCCCACACGTTATCCATACATGCATATGCCTTACCATTTTCACTATTACTAGCCGACCTTTGTTAGGTTTACATTTGTTGTACCATATAAGTGAATATGGTTGCCAAAGTGCTACTAACATTAAATACGAAGATGGATATGAAAGAAACTCTAGTAATTGGTATACTCATATTTCCTTGAGAGGTTCCTTAAGCATCAATTGATGGTTGATGTCTCTTGTCATTGTTTGTGCCTCTATAAAGTTTTCACACATTATCCAATTTTAAAATCGACCACAATGTTAAATATAATGATTATCAAACCATTGTTTTGGTATAATAATCTCATTGACTAAGTGGTTTGAAAATCATCACGATAAACCTAGTGTTTCTAAGTAGTTGTCTTAGTCCTAATCAACGGCGAATTTAGCAAGGGCTGTAATAATGTTTACAATGTGATGAACCGATTTAATGATAGCACAATATCAAAAAACTTAGAGTCTACTTTTGGACTAAAGCTCAACTTGATTCAAGATTTGTACCCTTAGTAAAGTTCATATATGTAGAGAGAAATTTATGCTCATATATCTTAACTCCTTAATTTAAGTCGTAGGTATATAAACTAGCTTTTAAGTCTAGAAGTGACATATGTGTGACAAGTCTTGTTCATAAAGCAACATTTACAATCCACTTCAATGCCACCACAATAAGATTCGGTTTTCATTAAGTTGATATACGTTTTTGAATAAAAATGAAGTCTTTAGATAGCATTTTTGAAGAAAAAGAAAATATCTAATGAATAGATCACAAATACTTGTGTCCAAAACGATAAATATACATTTCTTGGGCAATTATTTTATATTTAGATTTTTTATCTTTTACAGATAGATGTTATTTCGTTTTATAATTATTTTTATTAACTTTTGTTTTATTTTACCTCAACTATCCATTGGGAAATTCTAAATCCGCCTCAAGTAATAATGTATTCATTATACTTTTATTACTATTATAAGGTAGAAGGGTAATAGGGTATGGTCACCCCGTTCACCAGGGAATGCTTGATGTGATAGCGGGGTGAAATGGTGAACACCACCCCCACCCCCTACGGGTTGGCCACCCCTGCAGGAAAACTCATCCTCCTCCTCCTCCTCCTCTCTCTCTTTCCCCTCCCTCTTTTGTGTCTATCTCTCTCCTTTTTTTTTTCTTTAAAATGGTTAGTGGGGTGTAGGGTGAAATAGTGACCACTGCAAGAATTTCAGAGAGAGAATGGTGGAAGTGAGAGAGTGCAAAATGCCGATGTGGCAAGAGGGGTGGAAATGTGGAATGGTGACCATTCCCTTCACCCTAAGAGCAAATAAAAAAATTTATAAGATGTTGTTTGGTTCCTTGGAATAGTGAAATTTGAAGAAATTAGAAAGATAAATTATATTCATGCATTTTATTCATTCTTTTAGTTTCGTTAATGAATTCGAATTCTACATATGGTGGATAGTAATTCATTCGGTTCTAGCAAGAAATTTCAACATTGTCATCACTATTGCTACCATTGTCGCATTCACCCTCATCATTGTTGGTATCACATCATCACCACCGTTGTCAGCACCATCATCACCTACACCACCACTACCGTGTGCCTTTCCATCCACCACCATTATTATATTCAACGAACATAATATGTAGATTCAAATTCTTTCAACATTTTTCATGATAATTCCTATCAACCAAACATGGTCAAACCTGATTAAATTTTTTAAAATTCCTTCATATTCCAATTTCTTTGATAATATCTAATTCCAATAGATTTCATTATGTGAACCGAACGCCAGGAGTGCTCAAAATTCCAATCAACCACGTTAATCCAACCCTAAAAAAAGTTTAAACCAAGGTAACTCGACGCATAGGAGATACAAAATTGGGCCAAACCGTATCTACCAGGTTGGAATTTGGTTAGGATAACTTGAACTCAAACCAACACGATGAACTCGATGCTTTTTTATACTATTGATTTCGTATAATCATTAAGTTATTGATTAATAAATATACATAAGATATTAATTTAACCAAGAGCTAATTGTTGGTTCCATAAGGGTCCTTCATGTTGTTGGGTCTGGAATACTACTGCTGAGATACATCTGCTGAAATACCACTGCTAGTATGATGGTTACTACTGCTGAGAACATTACCACTGTTGATCTTGTTACCACTGCTAGAACAGAATTACTGCTGTTGATGAAGATTACTACTGATTCTGTTTTACCACTGCTGGGAGAGTCCAGATAAGGAAAGGATTCTGTTGATGAAGATATGGGATAGATACGATTATTTTGGAGATTATCTTGTAGATTTACTTTCCTTATGTTTATCTTATAACTCGTATATATAGCTGATAGGTTAGATGTTCAGATCAATGAGTTCATTAAGTTTTCTGTATTAGAATTTGGAGCCTCAAGATTATTCTTGAGTCCCTACAATAGAGAAGTATTGCATGTCTGGTTTGAGTCTGTTCAAATCAGATTGGGGCTTTGGTTTTGTAATCATTAAACTTGTGATCAATAAACTATTGTTTTGCAAATTCATTGTTTCATTCAAAGTGTTATTCCGCAAACTCCTTTGAATTGTGATTTTCTGTTCTTGTCATTGATTCGATCCTGTCAAGTGGTATCAGAGCACAATTTGATCAAAGCTCATGATGCTCAAATTCTCAAACAGTCAAAGATAATCCAGGCTCAAGGTGCTCAAATGGCATGTATGCAAATAAAGATTTCTGCTCTTCAGAGAAGATATTCCACCTTGGTCTCATTCACAAAGAGGGAGAGGAGATCAAAGATCAAGGGGGAGCAGAAGAAAAGAAAAGTTGAGAATGCAGTGCCTGAAGTTGTGAATGAGGAGCAAGAGAACAGGGGTATAAATACTGAGGCTGGTATTGTTGAACCTGAAGTTGTTATGACTGAAAGTGAAGCTGGTACTAGAAAGGAAGAAACTGAAGTTGTTGCTAAGGGGGAGACTGTGAAGGAGACTGAGAAAGAGATAGAAAAAGAGGCTGGCTTGGAGGTGAATGAAGATGAAGTCACTATTGCTGAATTGCTCTTGAAACTACCTAAGGTGATTCCAAAAGCCAAAGGTGTAGTTATCAAGGAGCCTGAAGTGTTAAAGAAAAAGGATGCTGAGATAGATCCCAAGGATAAAGGGAAGAGAATTGTGGAAGAAGAGGCTGATTCAGAATCTGATGGAGATGAAAGAATAAAGCCATTGATAGATCCAGTAATTGCAAATCAACTCTCTGAGGCTTTCATTCAAAAGCTTACAGAAGAGGAAGAGAGGAAAAGAAAAGAAGACTTGGCTAGAGTGGAAGAGGAAGACAGGTTGGCTGCTGAAAGACTACAACAAGAGTTAGATTTGGAAGAAGCCAAAGCTACAAAGAAGAAACCTGTGAAGAAAACTTCAAAGAAAGCCACTCCTAAAGCAACTACTGAGAAAAGGAGGATTATGGTGAGGTATCTGGCTGGTGCTCTTGGAAAACCAGTTCAGTACTTTGCAAAGTGGGATCTGGAGAAGGTTGAACAGAAGTACAATGCTACAAGGGAAGTGATGCACCAGCAGGCAGTGGAAGAACAAGAAGAAGAAGAATAAGCAGATGTGCCCTTGGTACATAGAAAAAGAAAGAGAGATCAGATTACCACTTGATGCGGTAATTATCATACATAAAAAGCGTAACAAGTTTTAACCTCTAATGCCTAGCCACTGTCTTACCACATATACAGGCAAGCGTACCTGATCGTGAGTAATATAGTGTAGGAAAGTCCAGGTATCGTATCTACCACTGGGAACGGTCAAGTTATCGTAGATTATTAATCTAAATCAGTTTAATTAACCTAAAGCTTTTGGGGGGTTTTTATGAAAAAGGTTTTTAATACTAGAAAGACAACTAAATTAACTACTAACTAAGAAAGCAATAAAAAGATTGATTAATAACTATATGAAGGAAAAACAGTAGCACTTATCATGGTATAGTGAATCCCCAAGTGAATGATTTAAATAGGCCAAAGGTTTGGTTGTTTTGATTATTGTAGGAATTTAAGTCTAGGACACCGTAACATGCAGTGATTATGGTCTTTAACTAGGACTCGGTCCTCCTATTCCAATACTTAGGTCGTTTGTCAGGCAACCTAGTACCGGAAATCCGATCCTAATTCTATTGTATGGTTTTCTACCTCCAGGTCACTCTCGGTCCGAGTAACCACTTAACACAACTCTCTTGGTCCAAGGGTAGGTTAAGGTAGGTTGATTATCCTATCGGAGTCTATCTATTTTAGTCAAACAGATACACCCAACCAATGAGTTCAAATAACCAAACAATAATAATCAGAACGGAACCATAACACACATTCAATCAATCAAAAACAAACCAATAAACATTAAGTATCAAATCATCATCCACAATGGTTCATCGACCATGACAAGTACCACTATTAAAAGACTACTCACTAAACATACTGAAAACAGAAAACATGATAGTAGACATGATATCGACAATACAACGACGGATGATAAAAGATCGAACCCCGCAGCGTATCTGCACCACTCTGACTTTCACTCTATCGTCTCTGCTTCGTGTCGTGTAAAAACCAAATTCTGAACTGAAGGAGGAGGCTGGTATTTAAAGGAAAACGTCCAGGGGCCATCTGGCGATCGCCAGACTGCTGGTTTGGCGGCGCCAAACACTTAGGTCAACCCTGATCTTCATCTTTGTCGAATCTGGCGGCGCCAGATCTGGAATCTCGCGGATGCCAGATTGCTACTGTATTGAACTTGTGCATTTTTCACGTTTTCTCGCCTTTTTTCGTACTCTTCCGTTCCACAGCCTCCAAATCCTACATAAACAATAATAAGCTCATTTAGTGAGTGAAATGATCATAAACGGGTGAGAAATGGGGTAAAGTCATACGATTACGCTCAACCAAAACATGTATAATTTTGGTGTTATCAAAATCCCCACACTTAAGCTTTGATTGTCCTCAATCAAAAGACTGAAAGATAAGAAAGATAACTCCAAAATTATCTCCACCCAAGATCATCCAAGAGAACAAAGTATACTCACACAATCGAACACACAAACAAGACTCATTAAGCAATCGGATACCAAGATCAACCTTTTACCCTCACAAAGTATGAATAATCATATAAAGTGTATCTCTCGGGGGTAAAAGTGTATATGCAAGTGATCACACCAATACTCGACTAATTCCCGCATGCATAAGCTTGTCACCAAATCTAATCTCCACCACTGAGAAGTTGTCAACCGTCAAGAGGACTTTAGAGTTGTAACATTAGGCTAAGGGTTAAGGGTAGGATAAAGGATATATAAGTAACTAAGGGTTTTGCAACAAAAACTTGAAAACTCAATCAGTAATGATCCAAACAGCGAACCAATCTGACTTTCGAACGATGAAACTTTTGGGATGAGCATCTCCTCTCTTTCTTTTAGAATTGGCCTAAGCCTATGGCTTATTTGGGGCACAAATTCTTTTTCGATTTTTTTTCCAGCTCACATCCTTTTTTTTCAACATTCTCGACTCTTTTGATATTTCTTTTTCTTTTCTAAGTCTCAAATATTTTTCTCTTTATTTTCTTTTCCTCTTTTTTCAGAGCAGCAACTATGTTGCTTTTGGGCTCTTTAATCTCAATCCCATAAAAACTGTCAGATTTGAAAAATTGGATCAAAACATCTCAAGAATCAAATTTAAGTTACGGCCAAAAGATACATAAAACAATTAGGCTAAAGGATAAGGTGTATAGTGGGTAAATAAATGAAAAGACTAAGGCTCAAAATGGTTACAAGGGATGAAGTACTAATGATGAGTACTTTTCAATCAAAGGCTAAGCAAATCAAATAACCTTATGACGACGTTATCTGACGAAGGCTAAAAGGGTTAGAAACGAAGGCCTCTATCAGTGCAATGGTGATAAATACTTCTCTTATGTGGTCTCGACAAGCATTCAAATGACAAGTTCTACCTTGGGTCAAAGTCGGTATTCCTCACGAATTAATTAGATATAACAATTAAGGCTCAAACTCTCAAAGGAATTGGGTGAGGCACTCATGGTAATCAGTATTCCAAGGCATCCTTTTACTCAACTAATCATATTCAATGTTCTCCTATGCAAGCAACTCAGTCTCAAAAACAATCTCAGATTTCGAAAAAAATTGGGGTCAAATCTCAAAGCTTTCAAAAATTTGGAAAATGACACACCATAAAGCAAAAAGTGAACCCATTTAAACAGATAAGTCTACATAACCCCCTCCACACACTTAAAATTTGCAGTGTCCTCAATGCAACAATCAAAACAATTATGAAGTAATTGGGAAAAAGAGAAACTTCCCGGGTTATGTGATGAAATCTGTTCTGATCTCAGAGTGTTCCAAGTATCGTGCTCGATCAAAGGTCATAGATCGCTGTATCTACTACCAAAAAGAAAAAGTAAAAACGTAAAAACGAACTAAACAAAGTAAACCAAACTAAAGCAATTAAAAGTACTTAAAATCCTACTCAAACCAAACAAAATAAAAAGTTGTTCAAACAAACCAAACACAACCATGCAGAAAAATAAAATTGTTTACGACAACCATATCGAATGAGAGAGATAAAAGAGAGAGATCAATAAGGGCCACGAGGTTGGTTTTGCCAATCCTCGTAAGTCGGGTAACCGGGCAGAGCATCCTCGGAGTATGGCCAAAAAGGTGATGGAGCATACGCGGTATTCGATTGAATACCGAAATGAGAGGCCATCTGGTTCATCACTCCACTTTGCCAATTGGCTTGGTGAAGAGCCTCCACGGTGTTGTACTCCACATGTTGATGATGACGGCCAAAAGACAATGACATCTCCGAGAGTCGGTTACTCAAGTCTTGGTAACCCGAATATGCTGTCCATTCCGCCAGTTGCTCTCCCGCACTCGTCCCACTCGTTCCACCGGTCTCATGCGTGCTCCTTGCTTGACTTCTCGGTTGACTCCTCGTCCCATAAGCTTGAGGATTGTGGATCCATGCGTTATAATCCCTTCCTACCATATGCTCAACTCTTGCTACACCCATGCCACGGAGTTGGTCCATGTCAATCAATCCCTCCCCAAGGTTCGTCATCGAGGCAATGGCACCTTCGGTAAGGACACCGAAGTGCTTGGCCAAGAGTGTCACGTACTGGCCACCAACTATGCGACTACCCTCTCGATAACCACTTCCTTTGGTAAGTTGAACGGCGATGAGATACGGAGCATTCGAATATTTGTCATCCGTGGTGAGCTGCTCAAGAAGCCATAGATCATAAACCGAAACTTTCTCCTCACTTGAAGAACGAGCATTCACCGCTTGAATGAGCATGCGGTGTAGAAGTCGATCCGAAGAAGCAAGAAAACCTTTCACCTTAAGATTACCACCATAGTCACCTTCACCTAGAATTGCCTAAGCCAATTGAGGATCAAAACCATCCGGTCTTTTCGAAATCGCCCACATGTACTCCACGAATCTGGGAGCATCCACTTCCTCTTGGGTATATATCCCCAAAGCAACGGCAAACTCGACCAAAGATAGCGATCTCCACACTCCACTAAGTCGGAACGTCATGCATGACTGATGAAACTCCTCAAGGGCCTTGATCGCGTCGAAACAGAATGTGACCACGAACTCAACAATAAGCTCGCGATAGAGGGTCTCGGCAATGTCAAAGACTCGCTCCCATGCATGGCAAATATAATACTCGGTGCTATCCTCGTCGTAGGCATGCTTTTCGAGTATTGCCTTGATGTTGTTTTCGACACTCATCGATCGAAGAAGGTCCCAGTCGACTCTCCTCGGAATTAGCACTTGACGGGCAAGAAGCCGGTTAACGGTATCCCGGTACTCCTCCCGTTTCGGGGCATTCAAATTTGGGTCATTCATGAAATAGGTGAACACGTGACTCCCATCCGGTGCACGGAAATTGGTTGCGGTGGAAGTTGACGATCGGGTCCTTTATCTCTACAAAATCCAAATACCATTGTCTTAGAAGATTTAATCCATAAACACAAGACAAGGTTTATTCACATCAAAAACTCAACGAGACAAACTTCCACGACTAACAAGTTCAAGTATCAAATTCATATATGAAAAATCACAAATCAAAGATCAAAGGGGATGTGGAACATCCCCATATTGAACTTTTAGTCCAACCTCAATTACAAACTAATCTAGCTAACAAGAACGAATGGGGGATTTTGATGTCACCAAAATCCCCACACTTATCATCAAACCATATTCACTAGATTAAACGATCAACAAGCATGCTAGAATGAAATTTCAATCAAAACATAGTGCATGCATCAATCAATAAGCTCTAAACAATTAATGGTGTATCAAGAACAATGTCAAATCCATATAAGCATAAACACACCATTGATGCCCAAAACAAGATCCAAGTCTCCCAAATCAAGCTATCCTCATAAAATTAAAGTTAGGAAACATACCTTGTTCATGGTGAATAATGAAATTGAAGCTCAAGAAGGTCGGATTTCGCAAGGACGTGAGAGGATTTCGCGGCGCCTAAGAGAAATTAGGGTTGTGTTCTTTTGAAAAAGTGAGAAAAGAGGGTTAAAAACCCGTCTGCACTGTTTTCGCGTCGCCAAACCCAGGGTTTCGCGTCGCGAAACAGGCAGTTTCTGAAAAATAACCCTAATTTTTAAAGCTTCGCGTCGCGAAACGGCCCTCCTCGCGTCGCGAGATTCGAAATCTTTACCTGTTACCACGACTTACCAACTTCGCGTCGCCAGACTTGGAATCTAGCGATCGCGACTTTGCTTCTGTTTCCAACTTTTCACAAACTCTATCTCGCTTCGGATTCGCTCGATTTTTGCGTCTATCTCCTCTGTATGGTTACCTAAGCAATATCAAACAAAAAGATTAACAAAAACACACACGAAAAACCTAAAAATGCAAAAAGAAAGAAAATGCTCGGGTTGCCTCCCGAGAAGCGCTTCGTTTTTGGATGGGTCTAGAGCTCGACCCCTTTTTCGGCTCATTTCTTGGCACGTCGGGATGACGAGCCTCTCTTCTTCCTGAACTCCTTCTTGGAGGGACCCGACCCATTGGTTGTTTGCTCCTTTTAGCGTATTGGGTTCGGATAATCCTCCGTCTTCTTTTCACGTTCATGAGGGAGTAACGGGCGGTTCATGCTCTTCTTGTAGGCCAGAGAAGGATCTTTATATGGTTCATCAAGATGTCTGACCGTCTCTCTGTTAGGATCAAAGTAAATCCGATTTTCTCCATATCCCAAGCTCGTCACATGGTTCCGCATATCGGTATTCACTTGAGCGGTGTGCAAGAAAGATCTCCCGAGGATTATCGGGATTTCCGTTTCTGTGGAAGATTAGCTATAACGAAGTCCGTATAATAAAAAAAGTTGCCAATGCGAATTGGGACTCCTTCCGCTATTCCTAACGGCTTTGTCATGTAACCGTTCACTCCTCGGTATTGATAGTCTGTTGGCATGATCTTTTTAACTCCCATTTTCCTGCAATAACCAACATGCATCATGTTAAGTGCGGCACCTGAATCTACCAAAGCAAGACCTTTAAATTTATGACAAGAAATAGGTAAATTGTAACTCCCTGGATCATGCTTGATAGGTGCAATGTAAATGAGGTCATCCTCCGGTGCTTTTTCCTTCTCTTTTTCCTTGCCTTTATCTTCTTTCTTCGGAATCATGAACTCCGCGTATCCGCCTTGCTTTCCATCTTCCTCCTCATCATCACTTGAAGCAACGGGTCCTTTAAGTCCTAGATGCTCGAACGAAATGGTGAACCCCTCCGAGTCATAATCCGTGGCATAATCGGGCTCACTACCGCTATCGCTCTCCACATACTTCTTTGTGTAGATGTCCGTCCACTTCTTCTTTGATGGTTCTCCGGTCATCATGAGCATCGTCTTCACATTCTCCACCTTCGGGTTGACTTGTGTTTGCGTTGGTAACTCCCCTTGAGTCCTTTCACTTAGCATTTGCGAAACACGTCCAACCTGTAATTCCAAATTCTGGATAGTACTTTGGTGGTTACGTAAGTATGAACTTACCTCATCGTTTAGCTTCTTTTGCATATCCATGAATTGGACAATCCGATCTTCGATAGAAACACGTGGCTCTCCATCCGGTCTTTGGTTCTGTTGATTTGGTGCAAAGAAACCAGGAGGTCTAGGGATGAAATTACGATTGTTGTTCCACCTCCCTTGGTAATCGCCTCGGTTAAGATAATTCACCTCCTCGGGTGTCATCATTGGTCGGTTCGGGGAATCCTTAGTCAAGTGTGGTCCATTGCACTCCTCGCATCCAACCTGCAAAGCATGAACAGATTTAATTAGTTCTTCTATTTTTCGTTCAAACTTTACCTGTTGGTTTTTCATAGCGGCTAGTTCATCAGATGGATCAAAGTCGGTTGAGATTTTCCCGGCCATCCTCGGGATTTGCAAGCGCTTGTCCGTCCTCCAATCTATGTTGTGTATGAGCATGTCTTCAAGGAGCTTGTAACCTTCCGTGGGCGTTTTGTACATAAAGACACCTCCGGCAGATGAATCCAATGTAGCGCGTGAAGAATAAGCAAGCCCACTATAGAAAGTTTGGACTTGTTCACTCTTATTCAATCCGTGACTCGGGCACGAATTTAGAAGGTGTTTGAAACGTTCCCATGCTTCGGATATGGTCTCCCCGTCATCTTGTTGGAAGGATCGGATATCGGCTCTTAACTTGTCGATCTTAGACGGTGGAAAGAATCGGGAAAGGAACTTTGAACGAAGTCCTTCCCAAGTAGTGATCGAACTTGGCTCTAACGAGCGTAACCAAGCTCTAGCTTCTCCGGTAAGTGTGAGAGGAAAGACTCGGAGACGAATCGCATCATCTCGGCCTTCCTCTGTTTTGAACAGATCACAGATATCCACGAAGTTCTCCATATGTACGATAGGATTGCTATCGTTTTTCCCGTCGAAGGTAAGGTCCTTGATCATGTGAAGGAGCTTCCCCGGGATTTCCTTGTTTAGGTCCGGCTTCGTGATCAGATTGGTGGGTACAGTTGGAGCGGCTCTCCTGGCGGTCCACATCGGTGCTTCGTCTCCCATCTCAAAAATCAAAGCTCTCGGGCGAACTTTGTTTGCTTTTGACTTCTTTTTATTTGTTTTTCTGAATTCTCTCTCCGGCTCCTCAAATGGCTCTAACAAGTTTGCCGTGACTGAAATCACAACAAACGGTTACGGGCAACTTGCGGGAAACAAAGGGATAAACTAAAAATAAAAATATAAATAACTAATTTAACTAGAAAGCGAAAAACTTGCAAGGGAAAGAATCCCTCACAAGGATCGATTAACAAAACTAACTAAGACTAAAATCTAACAACTACCGTTCCCCGGCAACGGTGCCAAAAACTTGATGCGGTAATTATCATACATAAAAAGCGTAACAAGTTTTAACCTCTAATGCCTAGCCACTGTCTTACCACATATACAGGCAAGCGTACCTGATCCTGAGTAATATAGTGTAGGAAAGTCCAGGTATCGTATCTACCACTGGGAACGGTCAAGTTATCGTAGATTATTAATCTAAATCAGTTTAATTAACCTAAAGCTTTTCGGGGATTTTTATGAAAAAGGTTTTTAATACTAGAAAGACAACTAAATTAACTACTAACTAAGAAAGCAATAAAAAGATTGATTAATAACTATATGAAGGAAAAATAGTAGCACTTATCATGGTATAGTGAATCCCCAAGTGAATGATTTAAATAGGCCAAATGTTTGGTTGTTTTGATTATTGTAGGAATTTAAGTCTAGGACACCCTAACATGCAGTGATTATGGTCTTTAACTAGGACTCGGTCCTCCTAGTCCAATACTTAGGTCGTTTGTCAGGCAACCTAGTACCGGAAATCCGATCCTAATTCTATTGTATGGTTTTCTACCTCCAGGTCACTCTCGGTCCGAGTAACCACTTAACACAACTCTCTTGGTCCAAGGGTAGGTTAAGGTAGGTTGATTATCCTATCGGAGTCTATCTATTTTAGTCAAACAGATACACCCAACCAATGAGTTCAAATAACCAAACAATAATAATCAGAACGAAACCATAACACACATTCAATCAATCAAAAACAAACCAATAAAAATTAAGTATCAAATCATCATCCACAATGGTTCATCGACCATGACAAGTACCACTGTTAAAAGACTACTCACTAAACATACTGAAAACAGAAAACATGATAGTAGACATGATACCGACAATACAACGACGGATGATAAAAGATCGAACCCCGCAGCGTATCTGCACCACTCTGACTTTCACTCTATCGTCTCTGCTTCGTGTCGTGTAAAAACCAAATTCTGAACTGAAGGAGGAGGCTGGTATTTAAAGGAAAACGTCCAGGGGCCATCTGGCGATCGCCAGACTGCTGGTTTGGCGGCGCCAAACACTTAGGTCAACCCTGATCTTCGTCTTTGTCGAATCTGGCGGCGCCAGATCTGGAATCTCGTTTATCGAATCTGGCGGCGCCAGATTGCTACTGTATTGAACTTGTGCATTTTTTACGTTTTCTCGCCTTTTTTCGTACTCTTCCGTTCCACGGCCTCCAAATCCTACATAAAAAATAATAAGCTCATTTGGTGAGTGAAATTATCATAAACTGGTGAGAAATGGGGTAAAGTCATACGATTACGCTCAACCAAAACATGTATAATTTTGGTGCTATCACCACTGCTGAAGGTAATGCTGATAGTACTGCTGCTGGAACTACTGTTAAAGAAAGTGTACCTGATCAACAAACCTATCCAGAAGCTGAAAAGGAGATTGAGAAAGAGGGTGATAAGGAGGATGAGAATGCTGAGAAAGAATCAGAGGTACAAGTGCCAAAACCAAATAGAAAGAAGTCCATTGCTAAGAAGAAGCAAAAGGTGAAACTGGTAGAAGAGACTTCAACTATTTCTGATTGGTTGTATTTTGAAGATAAGGAGGTGGATGTCTTCAAAGTGTTCAGAAGCACTGGAGAGAATGAGATTTTTGCTAGTATTGCTGGAATTTTCAAAAAGCATTCAAGAGTAGATCTTAAGAAAATGTATGAGATTGGGTGTACCAAGGTGGATGAAGATTTTGAGGAGACAAAGCTGCTAATTGAGGATTTGAAGCTTATGTTTGCATTCTCAAAAGCAAGAGATGATCTGAAAAAAAAGAATGCTAGAGATCAGACTGATAGCATTGGTGAATGAAGAGTTGTTTCATGGAGCACTTACAAGAATAGAGTGTTTTCAGTTACTTTTGAAAAGGGAAGACAAAGTTATTTCCTTATTGACAAAAGGTATGACTTTGAGCATGCCCTGATGGAGAGCATACTGAAGACAAAAGATCAAAAGTCTGGACTCTCTGATCTTGATAAGGAGTTGTTGGGGAAGTTGAAGGAACAACTTGTGGACATTAATGAAAGATACTTTGATGTTCAGATTGTTGAACAAAGACCCAAGAAGGTGACAGAATGGGGTGTTTCTGAAGAATTGAATTCCTTTGTCAGATGGGATGATGGTTCTGAGCTAAGTGATTCTGTTTGGTTCAAAGTTCTAGAAGTCTGTACAAGAACCAATCTGAAGGAGATGTATGAACTTGGTTTAAAGATGATTGATACAGCTATGGATGACAGTGCTGGTTCTGAGAAGATTGTGAAGATGAAAAGTGCTATGGAATGCCTATTTTGGTTGTTTGAACCATCTAGGATTTCACATTTGCAAAATCAGTCTTGTGAAGTGGTGAATGAGTGGAGATGGTTTGAGAAGAGCAGGATGTATTGTTTAACAGTCAATGGAACCAGCAGGGAGTACTATGTTGAAGACTGTGACCCTGATGAGCATGATATTCAGAGGTTGCAAGGAATGCTGAAATTTAAGCTAAGTCTAAATGGAGATTGGACTAAACGTGCTAGATTGTTAGTGAAGAAGATGGAGATGTATCTAAAGAGAAGACTCAAGAACTTAGCTTCTCATGTTTGAAAAGCTAAGTTAGGGGGAGATTGTTGGGTCTGGAATACTACTGCTGAGATACATCTGCTGAAATACCACTGCTAGTATGATGGTTACTACTGCTGAGAACATTACCACTGCTGATCTTGTTACCACTGCTAGAACAGAATTACTGCTGTTGATGAAGATTACTACTGATTCTGTTTTACCACTGCTGGGAGAGTCAAGATAAGGAAAGGATTCTGTTGATGAAGATATGGGATAGATACGATTATTTTGGAGATTATCTTGTAGATTTACTTTCCTTATGTTTATCTTATAACTCATATATATAGCTGATAGGTTAGATGTTCAGACCAATGAGTTCATTAAGTTTTTTGTATTAGAATTTGGAGCCTCAAGATTATTCTTGAATCCCTACAATAGAGAAGTATTGTACGTCTGATTTGAATCTGTTCAAATCAGATTGGGCTTTGGTTTTGTAATCATTAAACTTGTGATCAATAAACTATTGTTTTGCAAATTCATTGTTTCATTCAAAGTGTTATTCCGCAAACTACTTTGAATTGTGATTTTCTGTTCTTGTCATTGATTCGATTTTTAAATATTGTTAGCTTTTCTGATATGTTCTCATTTTTATTTTATTTTGTTTAAACATAAGTGTTAGCTACATTATAAAATGACATAAGAAAGTTTCAACCCGACCAATCCAACTTAACCCAGACAATTTGGATTAGGTAGGGTTGTAGTTCTGATTCTGTGGCTTGAGATTTTTTAAGCTACAAACACTGAGTTAGGTTGTTTATATGTCTTCAACCCAACCAACCTAACCCATGTACAACCTTAATTACCAATAGTGGCAGATCCTACTTTTTTAGGTTTTATGGTTGATTTTAAGATGTTCTTTTTGGTTCTTGGTTAATTCGAGTTACTTTTTTTTTAGTTAACAGAGTCAATACGAAAAGTTATCTAAGAAACCCATAATAGAAGTATAGAATAATGTTTTTTGCCTAACAAAATTTACATGTTTTTTTTTCATATAGTATGGCCCCTTCCACCCCTATTTACATGTTTAAACAATTACGGCATATTTATAAAATATCTACGTATCTAGAAAAACTGAAAGCGGGATATAATATTTGAATCAAAAGGAGCTAGCTCAGTTAGATATGTAACGTCTTTGGAGGGTGCGGGGTGAAAGCCACACTACCAGGGTTCGATTCCCACGGACGACACTTTCCTGAGATATCCAGAATCTGGATCTGGTCCTTTGGGCTGGGTTCGAGACCGGTTCGGGTTGGTCCAATAGGGCCCCTAAAACCTGTCAGTCGGGTTCAAGCATAGGTTGTAACAAATTATTTTAAAGATCAAAACTAAGAAAAACAACATATCACAAGGACCAAAATTGTAATTTACTCTTTATTTAATTGAATAAGTAATTTTAATTAGATTCTTTTTATATTTAATTATCATTTATATCTTTTACTATTCGGTTAGAGTTTGACCTTCGATAAAATAAAGTACAATAAAAAGAGTTGAAACTTTGATTATAAGTTTAATCATGTGGCTATCATTTTGTACTTAATAATGTTGTTGTTGTCCAATCTATTTTAATATCTAATGCAATTTAAGTTGTGGGAACCACAAAATGACTATAATACCCGCATGCTTACGTTGATGTTCTAATCCTTTGGAACAATAAATTCACTTAAGATATATGTAAACAATGAAACAGAAAGCATAAATAAAAATTTTCACTATTTTGATTGAGTTCATGAAGTGTTACAAAAAGGGTACTGAATTCTAAAACAAACAATAACTTACAACAAAATAGTAATTTTATTTATTCCATGAGACAAAGAGTTTTTTTATGTTTTTGAGCGTTTGAAAAATGAAGTTTGATAGAAAAGTTAGTTTGGAGATTTTGAAGATTCACAAAAAAGAACATTTGGATATCTTACATTCACAATTTGTCAAATTAATATAGATTTTGTTGTTAATGTATATTTCTTGCAAACAAATGAGCAAATAAATAGAAATTCTTACATAACATAACGGTTTTATCTTAACGCATGAAAATTCATATTTAAAGAGAATTTTTAAATCAAACTGGATTCCATAATATTTTGATTCTTTTAACACTAGTAAAGTTTGCTTTATCATCTATGTGTGTTTTGGATCTTCAAATTTATTTACAACCGTAGCAAATTATCATTTGCAAAATTCATTAAGTCACGTTACACATAATGAAATCTTGCTTCTTCACACAATGGGCATTGTTACGGATTGTAACTAAAATATATTCTTACAAAACAATGTTAATCAATAAGATATGTCAAGTTTCACTTGTTAAAAATCAAATTTTCCAGCGTAAACAGAGATTATCGTTCATGTGGATTGTTTATAACTATTTTCATTCTTGATTTTTAAAAATAGCTTTTTTGGTTATTGTTTTTGCATTTTATTTCGTTTTTGTCCTTGAGGCTAAAAGAGTTAGAAAATCCCATTAACTTGGGATAATATGGTTTTAACTACTAAAAACTGTGTATTACCGATGGCGTACCAATTGTTATAAGCAGTCAGAATTTACCGACAGTTTACTGATGTTGCTTTTTTATTTTATTTTTAATTAGTCATTGGAAAACCATCATAAAACAGTTGAAAAGCCATCGATAAAGGTCTTTGAAAAACCATCATAAAACGTTTTCGTCTGAACAAACATCAATAAAGTCTATTTTACCAGCTCTTTTTGCCATCAGTAATAAGCTTGTTTTTTACTAGTGTTTTTTTTTTTACTTTTCTTTATCATTTTTAAAATATTAGGTCATTATACAAGTTATTAAAGCTTTAATGTAAGTTATTATAGATTTTATAATGAAATAAAATAAAACATAAAACATATACTAACATTATTTATTCGCCCTTAGAAGAACAGAAAATATGATTAAATATTTATAATTATTTAAATATGATTAAACATATATAATTATTTAAATATGATTAAACATATATAATTATTTAAATATGATTAAATATTTACAATTAAAACAAATATTAAAATATTATGTTGTAAATCAATTCAAAATCTAAATCTATCAACAGATCAATAATCATTTAAATAAAATATTTAGTTTCCAAAAATATGTTACAAGTTTTAATTAAGTTTGAATTGAAATTTATTGCAACCAATATTAAGATAAAATATTAATTAATCAAAAATAAATAAAGTAGTAAACTCTGATTTCGGTCCTTGTGGTTTAGTGAATACTTTAAAAGTAAGACATGAACTTTGATAAGTCTATATATCATCCTTGTAATTCTATTTTGCTCTGAAAATAGGCCCTATCTACTAACTTTGTTGATATGTCAGTTAAAATGAAGGATAATTTTATCTTTTCTATTTTATTTTATTTTATGTTTAGTAATATAGAATATATTATACATTAAAAAATATAATAATAATATCATTAAAAAACCTACCCTTGATACGAGTTCCCCTGTCTAACATCCCACCCAACAGGTTGTGACTTTCATCTTCACTGATGTTCATCTTCCCGTTTGGAACTCTAAAAAAACCCTTTCGACTTAAGATGAAATTAAGACAAAGAAAACCTAGGGGGAATTTTAAAGGGTTAATGTTTTGCAACGGTGAAAAAGACAAAGGAAGAAGTATGGTCACTAGTAAAGAGATGCAAATATAGATTGTGTTGGGTCATTGTCTTCTTCAAAGCTTTCCATGTCATAGTGATGGTGGTAGGTCGTCGTCCTTTTAAAGTTCATAAATAGATTTTTGTAACAACCTAACAAGGGTAAATCACATAGACAACTCATAAAATCGATCCTCGATAGGTGTTGTACTGGTCGGAGAAAGAGGGAGGTCGTGATTGTTTCAATCAGGATTGTGGATTTAGACATTGATTTCGTGAGATGTTGCTTTGATATGGCTTTTATGTTTAGAGGTGGATTTGGTGGATGGAGACTTCATCCATGTAGGTTTCTAGTGAAATGGACTTCCGATGAGATTTCGTCCATGTAGAAAAGGTGCAATTTTTCAGTAAAGTGAATTTGGCAAAAGAAGATAAAACATAAGGCTTCATATTAGTGGTAGGGTTTCATAATATATTATATTTAAATTTATCACACACACACACATCTATACATATATATATATATATATATATATATATAATATTCATTATTTTTAAAAGCAAAATTAAATAAACAAACAAGACAAAAATACCCCTCATTATAACAGACCCGTTTAATAGAGTTAGTAATTAGGGACCATTTTCAGATCAAATAAGAACCACAAGAATGTTTTATAGACTTTTAAAAGTTCAAGTCCCACTTTTAAAGTATTCACTAAACCACAAGAACCAAAATTGAAGTTTACTCTAAAATTAAATAAATAATATAATCATATGTAAATAATATTTACCCAAATCAATTAACCAAATAAACATATTCAATATAATAAACAGTTAAATATGTTATGTAGGAAATTAAATTTTTGTAAAATATGATTCTTATACCATATAAAATAATTAGTCATATTGATTCAAATTGGGTTGAGAGATAAGAAAATATATATGTTACGTTTTGTTTTCATTTTTAAATTTATAACAATAATAACTTATACTTAAACTTTAATAACTTATATAATAATCTATTATTAAATAAAAGTATATAGAATTAGAAAAGAAAAAGAAACTAAATTACCATATTATTCTTTAATTTAATGGATTTTTCTAAATTATTAGACTTAAGGATGAAAATTGAAATGAAATGAAAATCATAATGATAAAAGACAATTTTTTGAAAGACCAAGGATGAATACTATAAACAACAAACCATAGGAACGCAAAGAGGTTTACTCGAACTTTTGATTGTTTTATGTAAAAATAGTGTTTTTATCTCTCTGTACGGATATTTTCTCAATTAGCAAACAAATCCTTTTTTCTACAAGCATGAAGTTTATACTTTGGATTTGTTTAATAACAAAAAAAATAAAATAAAATAATAATTATCGTTCATGGTAGAAAATGCAATTTATCTCTTTCTCAAAAATTTGTTTTCTTTATAATAAAAAGTTAACTGCATAGATATAATGATGTCATTTATTGTTTTCAAATAAAAATATTTTTGAACTACTATAATTTGGAAGATTTTGAAAAAGCTAATTAAATTTGTATAATTTTTGAAGGTTCAAAAAATTAGTAATTCATTGTATCTGTATATTATACTAACATACATTTATCATAGTGCTTCACCAATTTTTTAATATTTTCTTTTTCTTATGAACAGTAACAATATATTATTTTAATGAATTTATATCTTTTTAATTTTTTTTTCTTATAAACAGAAACAATACATTATTTTAATGAATTTATTTTTGAAAATTACACTTTACACCCTTAGACTTATAATCTTTATTCATTTTATATCTTTTAGTTTTCTATATTTCATTTCACGTTTTAGCCATATATCGTATACCGACTAAAACATGTTAAAAAATGCGTTTCAATTTAAACAATTACGCCATTATAGCCGTATCGTCGATACCTTCGAAATGAGCCTAATATTGAATATTTTTTATCTAATTACCTTATTCTATATCATATATATTACAATTATATATAAAAACGTCATATAATCAAAATTTTATTATAATAAATTCGAATTATAAAAGTTATGTTTTACCCTCTTAAACTTATAATATTGATTCACTTTATATATTTTAGTTTTCTATATTTCCTTTTACGTTTTAGTCATATGTCGTATATTCGTCAAAATATGTTTAAAAAAATACGTTTTAATTTTAACAAATTACGTCATTATAATCGTGTCGTCGATACCTTCGAAAAATCTTAATAATAATAATAAAATAGTTGAGTAGTTAAAAAGATCTTAATCAAACTTTTATTATATATAGTACGATTATATGTGTATTTAAGAATAGTTGAGCAGTTAAAAAGGTCTTAATCAAACTTTTACTATAAAATAATAATAATCTATTAGAATAAACTACATCTTTCTCTCCACGGATTTGTCATCATCTTCTTTCTCTCTCTGTTTTAATTTAAACAAATAACGTCATTATAATCGTATCGTCACCACCTTCGAAATTAGCCTAATATTGAAATTTTTTTATCTAATTATTTTATTATATACGGCTCCCCATTGCTCATTCCAATTGCAAAAAGTACAACCTACATCACACTAGAATTTGTTGTGTTCGTAGCAACAAGTAAGCAAAATGAATCTAGACTAAAAAAGTGTCTAGGTTCATGTTTTGGCGGGAAAAATAGAAATTTAGCTCACCAGAGCGCGACACGTGTCAGCCAGTTACTCTTTTATTATATATAGATTAAAAATTAATAAGATTCTATTATTCGAATTGTAAAAGTTACGGTTTATCCCCTTTGGTTAATGACACTCATTTATAACCATCTCAATAACTTTAAATCAACTACAACTTCAAAATTTGGTTATAAAAAACGTTATATACATAATGACCCGCAACGAAACACGGGTATCAAAAACTTGTTTCACACAAAGTAAATAAATCATGAGTAGAATTTACTATTAATATCCGACGACTTAGGGGATGTTTAATTGTGGGGTAATTATAGATGTATGGTTATACGATTTATTTGCTCAACTATAAATAGTCATTCAATTGTGGTTTATACGGTCAACATCAATCCAAGATGAAATTTTGCAACAAAAACATACAGGAGGTGCAAGTTAAGCATGTTTTATGAAGCATCTCACTACTTAAAAATAAGAGTATTATTGACGACAAAAACAGTCGGTAAATAGACTTTGCTGACCTTTTTCCTACAAAAATAAGCTTCGATAAAAGTCAGCGACGTTTTTGTCGACGACTTTCCAACGATTCCATTTACTGACGACTTTCTGACAGTTTACTAACTACTAATTATTAAAACATAAATAAAATAAAGAGTAAATTACAATTTTGGTCCATGTGGTTGTTGCTTACTATCAAGTTTGGTCCTTATACCAAACTAATTACAATTTTGGTCACTATGGTTAACAATTTTGTTTCACTTTTGGTCCCTCTGACTAAATTTAGTTAGAAAGACTAGTTAAATAAAGGGTATTTTGGTCCTTTCAAGTTTTTTTTGTCTTTTGTCTTTTTTTGTTTCATTAGATTATAAAGTAATTTGCAATTTTAGTCCTTATGGGTTTTTTTTTGTCTTTTTTATATTTTTCATTTTTGATTTTATACTTACATTATACTAGTTAAATAATATTAATCTTAACTAAAAACATGTATTTTGTTTTATAAATTACACCATTTAAAATATTATTAGTATTTTTTTAAGTTGAGTTAAAAATCCATTTTCATTCATCTCACACAAACATATATATTTATTTAATTTTAAGTTAGTTTTAAAAAAATATATAATAAAATTATTAATTTTTTTCAAAATGTAAACTTAAATTTCTCATAACGAAAAAGAAACAACCAATTAACAACTATATATTTTCATTATTTTACACTTAAAACTATTATAGTTAGTACAGATAGATTTGAGTGTGTGTGTGTATAGTAAAGTGTACAAAAAATTGAAAACGTTCAATACTTAACTAATACAAAGATACTGAAAAGATTTTTTTTAACTGTGCAATTTAAAAATTAAATACAAATTTTTAGTTAAGATTATTGTTAAATAATTTATAAATATTATATATATATGTTTGTGTGTGTGTGAGATAAATCATATACAAGTTTAAAAAAAAATGATTTTTACCTCAATATAAAGATACTAATAAGATTTTTCTAATAGTTTAATTTAAAAAATAAAATACATATTCTTAGTTAAGAACTCAAGATTAGGATTGATTAATATAATAAAAGTATAAAATAAAAAATGAACAAATTAGAAAATATTAAAAAAAAACATATCATAAGGACTAAAATTACAATTTACTTTATAATCTAATGAGATATGATAAGGTAAAAGACAAAAGAATATTTGAAAGGACCAAAATGCCCTTAATTTAAGTAGCATATCTAACTAAATTGAGTCAGAGGGACCAAAAGTGAAACAAATTGTCAACCATAGTGACCAAAATTGTAATTAGTTTGATATAGGGACCAAACTTGATAGTAAGCAACAACCACAAGGACCAAAATTGTAACTTACTCTAAAATAATAATAAAAACAAAATTTGATAAAACGTCAGGTTGCCGTTGGTAAATTCCGACTACTTTTTAGCAGTAGGTTCCACGATCAGTAATACACGATTTTTTAGTAATTTCCGACTTTTAATGTAAATATTGATAAGGTTACCATAGAAATACCCATGGATACATATTAAGCCGGAGGGTTTGTCAACAGCATACAAGTGATAAAAATTTATAGAGGATGTGGTTTCTGTTTGAAAAAAATGTTTAAATTAATTTTTTATAATTAAATTTATTATCCAACATTTTCATCAAAATTAATAACTATTTTATTCAACAAAAATATAGATTGGGCATAAAATGATTATTTTAGATATTAATACTATTTATTCAGCACAACAATTCAATAACAGTTTATCTATTATTATACAGGCAATTTTACCAATACAAACAACTGTATCTACGTAAGTTTTAACAAAAAATGAAGCAATCGACCTATTAGTATTCTTGAACCAATTTACTTCGAAATCAATTACAAATCTTAATAGAAAATGAATTAAACCGCCCTCTAATATTTATGTTTGTTAAAAGATCAATTAAAATATTTAATTACATAATTGTTAACACGATAATTGCTTATTGGCAAATAAGTACAAACATCAAAGTATTAGTAGCTTAGTGGTTGATAAGAGCATCTCCAACAGCATCCCCAAAATGGGGAAAAAGGGAGAAAATGGGGATTTTGAGTTCATTTGTTGCTCCAACAGATTCTCCATACTTATCTCTAAAATGGAGAAAGTTGAAGAAAGAGGGTTTTTTTCCCCATATTTGGAGATCACCCCATATATGATTACAAAATGCAAGAACCAATAGAAAGCTTTAAAAATAAAAAAGTAAGAGAGAGAGAGAGAGAAAATATTTTAATGCATGAATGTAATATTTTAATATTATAATCAATCTTAAAATCTCCAAAATGGAGAATCTGTTGGAAATGGGTTAGATTTTTTTTAGAGATTTTGAGTTTTCTTTCTCTATTTTGGAGAAATTATGGAGAATCTCTTGGAGATGCTCTAATATTCTTGGGAGGAACAGTGGATGACATCCCTATCTATCCTGGTTCGATTGATGGGGTGAGCAAATGGTGATACTATGGGTCGGTTTTCGGGCCGGTCCATGATCACCAAGAATTAGTCAGGTGTCCGTATGAATCCCAAATTCCTCGTCAACTTCATGTCAAAATGTGTACGTAAGTTATTTGTCGTTAAAAAAAAGTACAAGGTTCAAAGGGTCCATTGTCCCCCGAGGAGCAATTAGTAGCTCCTGTAATTTCATAGCTAAAAGAAAGGAGATTTGCTTCCTTCTCCACATGCAAATTACTAGCTCCTATAATTTCCTAGCTAAAAGAAAGGAGATTTGCTTCCTTCTCCAAATATTAGATTTATGCGTCATGTTGGAAGTGAATCAAAATTTTACAAAAAAACGATAAAGAATAGAAAAACTATCAATTTAATTAAATCTGGATGGTTTTAAACAAAACTATGACTAAATACGTTAAGTTTATCGTATATTAGAAAAAAATATAAACTTAAAACCGTGTCATTTAAGTTTAGGAAAAACTAGTTTATATACGGTTTTAAATTGTACTAGACAAAATCAAAAGCTAATTTTTGTAAATTTCTTAAACCAAGAACCAAAAGGAACATAGTTGGTTCTTATTTGGTTTGATCTCCCATCTTGATTCGATTCTTCATTTTGGTAGGGTTATATTAAGACTGACTTTTGCACACCGGTAAAGTTATATCAAGTGTTGCACACCGGTAAAAATAATCCTACTATGTATTACTTGATTGTATTCCCTAAACTTTTTAAAAGACCTTCTTAACAGACATTTGATAAAAGGAAGGGTGTACATCTCTAAAAGTTATTGTTGTTTAAAGTTATATCAAGTGTGATCAATTATGACGATTTAAAATATAATATTATTCTTACTATTATAGTTGTCTAAAGCATACTAGCTAATATATTTTTACAGGATTTGCTTTGAAATTAGTGTTTAAGTTATCGAAAAATGCATGTAAGTTTTTAGTTATTAACATATGAAGATTCGTGTTTAAAGACAGTACAATAAGATACATGCTATAATTTAGACTTCTGTATGTTGAAGAGATATAATATAAAACTTTACAATATTACTTTAGTTATCAAAAATAGAAACACAGGTTGTTTGTTTATTTGTTTGCTTGCTGAATTCAATGAAATTAGATGGAATTGGAATGATAAACTTTTTTTTAACCAAATTTCTTGGTGATGTTTGGCTCGCAGAATGAACGTGATGAAATCTTTAAATTCCACAATTTAACAAATTCATCATTGATTGACTTGAGTTAATGAATTACATTCTAATTTCATTCTAATTCCACAATTTAAATTCCAAAATTCAACTTTCATCAAATTTCATTCTAATTATTTCAAAGTCAAATTATTTTAATTTCATCAAATTTAATTATGCGAACCAAATGCCTTCTTATTGTTTCTATCCATAATAAGAGTCTTTGGCTCAATGGTATCTTAATTGCTGATAAGTCTGAACCTCCCTGGAAGTCAAAAGTTCAGATATTATCAAAGTTGACCGTTTTAATATCTTCTTATATGAAAGGGATTTTTTAATATACTTTATAACTTTTGATGGATGTAGTTAATTTTTTATATTAAATATTCAAGTGAAATAAAAGTTGGTTTTTATAGTTTGAGTTTCCTCATTATAGATTTTCCTAGTTGTTATCTTTAAGAACCTACAATGTAAGTCAACATGAACACAATTTATTTTGGCCACCTATAATTATCAATAATAATAATTGTGCTTAATGTAATACCTTCAAAAATCATGAACTAGATCAAAAGAACTAGTACTAGGTTATAAGAAGCTCTAAAGGGAAAGAGAGTTTAATAACTCTCAAATTAGACAAAAATGGTATGTTTGATTGATTAATTACCTCTTATCAAAATAGACTATATTTTGTTACATTTTATATTTTGAGGAACTTTAAGTTCAAAAGCTCCATATTAAATAATCTAGTATTGTTTTTTTATGTAATTAAACAAAATTAGTATTAATCTAGGATATATTGTGTATAATTTTGTGAATAAAAGAAACATATTACAACTCTAAGAATAAATATATTGTTGTAAGAATTATTATTTTTTAATTGTTTTAGGCGTCTTATAACAAACACTAAAACATAACTTACAACATTAGTTTCAAAAAATACGTTACATTATAATAAAATCTATCTTAATAACACAGATAAGTAACTTTTGTGTTTAAGTTTCTTTTTGCTATAACTTCAAATTTCTACATAAATTTATCAATGCAAAGAAATTTAGAACCTTATATGAATAAAGAAAAAGAATCGTCAGTAATTTTAAAACAACTAATACTAAATATTTTATTTTAATTTACAGAAATGAATATTAAAAAAGTTTTCTATATGCAAAAAAGTAAACAATTGTTTTAAATAGGATTAAAGATATTAGGTATTTGTCACCACCCTAACTCACAACCACTTTCTTCAAACCGTGAAGCCAACTCCCCCCAACCCCACCCGCTTACTTAAAAGGCCATGGCCGACACTTTCTTTTAAAAACCTACTTAGTTTTAGGTTGTTTTAATATAATATAATAGGTAGAAGAAAATCATGTATTTTCTTTTGAGAATTTCTTAAATTGTGATAAACTTAAAAAATTAATATTCTATTTTATTTTATACTAAAAAGGTGAATCATTTACAACCATTACAACCTTACTTTACAACCATATAAAAATTAATATTATATATAGAGAGAGAATGACAATCATTTACAATCACATAAATATTACAACCTTGCAACCTCGTCTAAAATCATTTATTTTAGTTCATTCATTAGATTCTCATTAGTTCTCTTAGTGTATTTACTTGATTTAATCGAATTTTTACAATAGATGTCGATGCATAATAACGATGTACATGACGTCGTGTGAAAGTGATAATCAATGCACATATCTATCATTAGAACTGATAATCCATTTAAGTGTATGTATAATGAAAATATTATGCATTACATGTAAGATTATTGCATGAAATAGATAATCATTGATGAATCAAGTAATCAATCATAATAAATAGACTAAAGCAAATGATTTTAGATAAGGTTGCACGGTTGTAACATTTCATAAGGTTGTAAACGAAGGTGCCTCTCACTACAAGAAAAATGACATTCAAAGAAGGTTTTCTTTTGTATTTAAAAGGTTGAAAAGCTTCTATAGAGGTCTTAGAAAAGCTTTACGTCTGTCAACAACTTTCTCTATATAACAGTAAGAAAAGGTTTTAGGTAGCAAAAACTTATATTCAGTTACACTTCTCACAGTTGTCATATAATTCCTTCTCTAAAAATCACATTTAAATATGTTTCCAAATCATTCTCTAAAACTTTCTTCTCTAAAAACTCTTTTTCTTGTAGTCTCTCTCTCTCTCTCTCTATATATATATATATATTATTTGTTTGACATTTTTAAATATATATATATATATATTTGTTTGACATTGTAAACATTTTTGATGTGTTTATGAAACAAAAAGTACACATAAAACCTTCATATTAAGGACCAAGTATGTATGAAACAAACGTAATGTGAAACAAACATATGTTGTTTTGTGGAAATCAGATCTGATTTGGAGAATATAGAAAGAAGAAATTTGGAAGACAAAGTAGGATCACTTGAATAGCAGGTGGTTTATAAACTCTTGTTGGTGTGTGACCTATCAGAACTGTATTATCTACACCATGTCATGATAGAGATTTTTTTTAAGGAAATGGACTTTATAAGGATTGAGAAGGTACCGAGACAAATTCAGAAGGATCATTGATAGGATTAGGAGGAAGAGTATCAGAAAGTGTTTTAGAAGTAGAATGCATGGAACTTAGAAAAGGAAATTCAGATTCAAAAATTTAACATCCCTAGAATAGGAAATTTTCTTTATGCTCAAATCCATGACCCCACACACACCACAAACCACACTTTATTATAAACCGCACCACACACACAAACTCAGCGATTATGAGAGGTTTGGCCACACCGCTATTCCTGCAGCCCGCCGAGCCCGCCAGTGACGTACCGGAGGCCGCTCCAGCCCGCCAGCCTACCGAGCTCCAGCCCGCTGAACCCACCTTCCGATACGCACGGCCTAAGTATGGTTTTTTAAGTTCTTTTTGAACAATAAAATATTGCAAAAGAATTTTTTGGTGGATATTTAAAAGATTTATAATAGAGGTTTTTTAGGATTTTTTTGGTTTTCATATAAGAATATTTATTGTGAAACAAAAGTTTTTGTCGAGTTAAATATTTTTATAAGAACCCAGATACTTGAACAAGAACCTAAGTTCTTATATGTATTTTCATTTTTTGTTTTTATTTTGTTTATTTCTTAACCAGATCTGATTCTATTGACAACTTGCAGATTTGGTTATTTAGGGTATATTGTATATTGATCCAGGTTTTGGTGTGTGGTTCGATATATAATGGTCAGAGATGTGGTGGCGTGATGGGTGGCGTTGGTGACAGCGATGGGTAGCCGTGGATGGTGATGGCTACTGCTATTGGTTGGTGGGTGGGGGTGATGGTGTTGGATGGAAGAAGATGAAGTTAAATGTTATTTTTTATTTATTTTTTAATATATAATAGAGAAAATTACATATTTGGTCCCACTTGTTTTTAATAGAGTATAATGACTAAAATAACCCTTTTTCTGACATACTTAACAGAAAAGTTTAACGGAGTTAGAACTTATAGACCCAAAGCGTTATAAAGTGTAAACCACATATACCAAAACCATAATTATTTAAAAAATGGACACAGAGTGTTAAAACCACCAAACAATAGGGACCAAATATGTAATTAACTCTTTATTTTATATATATATATATATATATATATATATTAAATTTAGGGTAAATTACATGTCTGGTCCCCATGGGTTACTCTTTATTGCACTATTGGTTCCTATTTCAAAATAATTATGAATTTGGTCCCGTGGTTTACATTTTCTTGCACTATTTGTTGGTCCCTAACTTTCAGTCTGTTAAGCATATTGACCAACAATGCAATATAGTGTAAACCACAGGAACCAATAGTGCAATATGGGGTAAACCATAAGGACCAAATCCATAACTATTTTGAAGAGGGACCAACAGAGCAATACAAAGTAATCGGCAGGGACTATGTAATTCACTCTTAAATTTTTATAACAATCTATATATAATATTATATTATTGTTTGTAAAATGGGAAATTACGGTTTTTGTAAGAACCTTCATTGTGAAGTTTTAGTAGGGCTCTTATTTTGATAAATTGACAATGATGTAACATGAAAATATATAACAAGTTTCTTAGAGGTTCAATTATTGTAATGTTTTAAAATATTACCTTGTGAAACACATTCCAAACATTTCCATGATGAAACCAAAGTTTTTTTTTTGTCATATGCATGACCCAATATCCAAGTACATCTATTTATTCCTTGCCTTCACTTGTTATACGTTATGTTATATTTTGTCTGATATATTAAATATACAATAGATAAATGAGTACACTAATATATGAATTTCAAAATTAAGTTTGTTTCTTACCAAATAAGCAAGGGTATCTTTGACATTTTGTAATTTAGCACATGCCACTCCATTTTGGAAACAAATTTTATTTGGATTCAAATTGGTTTTCCTCCTCTTGTTGTGTTATAGCAAAATATAGTGTAGGGCATTTTCATGCTTGGTTTAAACCGGTTAGACATCGAATATATTTATTAATGTCTATCGTCTATTCAAGTTTCTACAAAGTGAGTAGAGGTTTGTGTAATGGTTAACTTGAGAGCTCCACAAAATTTATTAAAATGCTAAGAAGTTGGGTAAATCACCAATATAATAATATCATGTAAGACATTATTCTTAAAAACCATATTGTAGGTTCCAAAATCAACCAAGGTATGAATACTAAAGTCAACTGTATTTGTTATAATGACTTTGCAGTTTGGATTCCATTGTGTGGTGTGTCGTTGATTTAGGTTGCCTACTTTATCAAAAGATTGAATGTCACTTAATTTCTGGTTGATTAAAGCCAAATAATTGGTGTGATTAACAACCTTATTTTGTTACATACAAATGACGGTAGAAACTCAATTATCAACTCATTTATATAAAATAAGCATTGAGTTTTTATAGTTATGGTTACGCTTACCTTTCAAAAAAGTTGTCTTTATCTTGTATATGTGTGTTAATATGGTTTTTGTACTGTTTCATTTAATCCTACTTTTTATTTGATAATTTATGGTACAATATGTATGTATTATAAATAATAATAATAATAATAATAATAATAATAATAATAATAATAATAATAATAATAATAATTAATTAACTTAAAATAGATTATCAATTTATTAGAACCGTTAATTTATTAATTTAGTATTTCTCCAATGCTTTATTACTTAGGAAAATAAAAATAGATATAATAGATCATAAAGATGGAGTGAAAGAGAAATGTGTTCACTATCAAGTCCAAACTTATAATGTGATGATCTTGTCATTGGACCCGATCCAAATGTCCCTATCTCTACTATGGATGACTGCAAATTTTGATCTAGTTGATTCAACCAATCAACAACTTAATTTTTGATGAAATTTCGTTCCTCTTTTTAAAGTTCAATTACAATATAACATAAAGACTACAAACAATTGGGCCTTTAACCGACACGTTTCTAGTAATAACTCGGTTCCGTTAAAGAAAAGCTTTATAGCTGATACTAATACTTTAACAAAACATTGTAATTGGTTACATGATCTATTTCTTTAGCAACCTACTTCTTTTAGAATACCTTTCGAATTTTTCTCTTAATTAGTCACCTCAGCCACCACGGGGATTATTGAGTTTGAGAGAAAAAATGGGTGGCTGAGAAATCGTTCTCGTATTTTCTTAAACTGATGTCGTTCTCGTTTGAACCCTCTCTCCCTCCCTCTCTCTCTCTCTATATATATATATATATATAGAGAGAGAGAGAGAGAGAGGGTCAGGTTCAAATGTGAACTCATCTTTTATTGTGAACTTAAGGACACTAGTATCGCGCCACATGGTAATTTTCAGTTTGAATATTCATGATTTACTTAGTCTGCATGATTTTCATAGTGAATAAAGTTTATGTGCCGATTCAGATTGCCACGTGGTGCAATTTTGTTGGTATTCACCTTCACAATAAAAGATGAGTTCACATTTGAACTTTCCTATATATACATATATTATTAGGTTCAAATGAGAAGTGCTAAAAAATGAGAGGTAGAGAAGTGATCTCCACCACTCGTCCGGTCAATAAAAGGCGGCTTTGACTGGGTCACCCTCCTGTAATCGTCTCCACCTTCCATTAATCGCGTCAATCCTCCGTGATCACGTCTACCGTAACCGGTCAAAGCCGCCTTTATTGACCGGATGAGTGGTGGATATCATTTATCTAGTTGTTATTTTTTAACACTTTTCATTTGAACCTTTCTCTCTCTATATACATATATGTAAACATATGTTTTCCTACATTTAGTCAATCAATAATAATAAACAATTTAAACGAAGTTATATAAAAAAAACTAATAAATAAGATGTCATAAATATAGGTTAAATCACATATTGTGTTATAAAAATCACATAGTATGAGGGGGTTTCATGCATAACGTAACGTATGTAAGATTCAAACCCTGGTCACGATGCATCGTGTTAGTTGTTGCGACGAGCTTTTTCAAAATATCTATTCTACTTCGTTTTCATAATAATTGGCCCCCTCCAATCTTCATGGACTGTTTAGAGAAAAGTTTAAAACCAACTAACCCGCCAACACATTTGGAAAATGGCCCGTCTACATATTGACACGTACTTGCATGCATATCTATTATACTTACTACCTAAATTCCAACAACTAATCATTGATATGCAACAACTTCCAATGTACAATCTATCCACACCTTTCAACAATAAATGTTACTGTTATACAATCCAATGTATTACTATTTTAATAATAAAATATACACAATATAATGGGTGTTTTTTAAAATAGCAACTTTAAATGCAATATCCAATTTCTTATTATTTAAAAAGATTGCAAGATTGATAAGTATATTTTTCAAATAATAATCTCAACGTTCTTATCAAACAAAAATTTTTCATTATAATAAAGATTGGATTTGTGGTAGGGGTGTTCGCAGGGCGGGGCGGGGCGGGTAGTGAACTTTTTGAGAACTACATGTACGGGGCGGGTACCTAACTCTACTATCCGAAGCCGAACCGCGCGGGGCGGGTACCCGCACCGAACTAAACCGAAAAGGAGCGGGTACCCGCGGTTCGGTTCACGGGTACCCGCATTTTGCCGAATGTTATGATGTATGCAAAATATATACTAGTTATTTTGTGACAAAACTAAAACAATTAACATTAAAAAATATTAGCAAATGAAAATAAGAGAATGGGTGAACGAAGAAAACACGGTATGTGATGGAGAATTTTTTTAAGATTAGTAATTTTTTATTTTGAAGTATTAATAAATATATTTTTTTAATAAACTAAGTATATACGGGGCGGGGCGGGTACCCGCGGGTAGTAAATTTTGTGAACCGAACCCGCCCCGCGACTTAGCGGGTACCCTCATTTCGGGTTTTTCGGGTTACGGGTTGCTCGGGTATCGGTTTTCACAGTTTCGGATCACACGGTTTCCGTTCGGTTTTTCGGATTTTCGGTTTTTTTGAACACCCCTAATTTGTGGGATGTTAAAGGTATTTAAACATCTTAATAAGATTTAATTTATATGATCAAATTATAGAATGTCATGTTTAAAAATATTACAATAGGTTATAAAAGATTTTTGGATGTTTTAATAAGTTTTTTAGAATACTTTGAAAATAAAGAACAACATTACGCTATAGATAAGTTGGTTTTATAGAACACCTAAAATATCTAAGAATCCAAATAAAATACTTTATAAAAAATACACGTAAACACATTTAAATGTTAAAAACATACAATAACAATTCACTACGATATATTTGTCCACACATCATAATAATGTTTAATACGTGATACTCTTAAACACATTTAATAAATTTGGCCCATACATATTGCATCATTATCACTTCTTTCTTTGGCAACAAAATCTTCTTCACGTGTACCTCCATCTTTATTGTGAAATAAAAAAAATGTGACATGAGAATAAAGTAAAAAATTAACAATATCAGCACAAAGTTTACCATACTATAATATGTAAAAAATAATAGTAATATGCGAAAAGAAATACCAAAAAATTTGTCATCTCCACCAACGCCAATACGCCATTAGCAATGTGTAAGATCGGATCCTACAACGATCTTATGATCCTATAAACGATCCTACAATCCCAACTCGTTGCTATCACATTTATGTTCCTAGTACGATTCAACTAGTTTTTCAAAGGTAGGATCGTACGATCCTACGATTAGGATTGCGGTCTTGATAATCACGTGTTTAAAGATTTTATCATACTTTAAAAGTCTTTTCATCCAAAAAAAACGTAGTTAAGTGACTAATCAATTAAAATGAGAAAGTTATCAAAATATATTAGTTGTTTTCTTTAAAAGAATTGAAAATTTGGCAAATTATAATAACCAACTATAACTTATTTTACGCCTAAGTAAATCTTTGGATTGTAATAAAAGAATTTTCTAAAAGGCACTCACTACATATTTATATTGTTAAAGATAAATTCTATTACAATTTAAATTTCAAATAAACATCATTTAGAAAACTGTATTAAATAATTAGAAAGATAAAAACGCTAATCATGTTAAAAAATAATAGAGTTTTATGTAAAACCTCATTTATTATGTGAAACTTTATACGGTCGCTAAAATTAAATGGAATTGAGTGCGCCCGCACCCACACATATTAACTAACCGTAGGCGGCTAATATGTCGAATTTTATTTTATTTAGATACATACATATATGTAGTGGAACCGTTAGAGGATTTTTTTCTGGAAGGATGTCAGGGTCGAAGCCCGATAAATCCCTGATAATTTTGGGAGCTAAATATAGTCTCACTTAAATGTTCCCAGACATGTACACGGGAAGGCTTGAACTCGGTTAGGACGCTATGAACCCCCCGAGTGATAACCAATCCGCCACAACACTGGAAGACAACCGTTGGAGGATTATGACATAAGTTAAATATTTTACAAGGAAATAAGAAGTGTGATATCATATAAGATTGTAGGGTCTTTGAACATATTTAATCATATATGATTAAACATCTATGTATTTATTAATATAACACAAGTTTAGTCGTGTATGATTAAGCTCAAATATCATATATGTTATTACACTTCTCACCTTCTAGCAAAATAAGAAAAGTAAAGAAGTTTCGTCATGATGAGAAAATGCATGAAATATTTTCACCATAATAACAAAAAAGTACAAGAAACGATTCCATTTTATATAGAAGAAATACAAATATATGAAACAATTTATTCAAAAAAATCTATATAAAACAATTTCACGTGCCAAAGTTAACTTAACCAATGAAAACGACAGTTTGCATTTGATCAATTCCCTAAATGTAAGTATGTCGGTTCACAACTTCACACCAAAGAGAGAGAGGGAGAGGGAGAGGCAAAGAGAAATGTAAATAAGAGCCATTTATAAGTATGAAAAAAGTTATTAGTATATAAGAAATAAATACTAATAATTTATATAAACCATTTTCCAAATTCTTTCTAGATACAAAATCAATCAATAATTATTTTGAAAATAATATTATCTAACATAAATTTTGTGTATTTTATTTACTAATTTTTTGACTACTATAATATACCAGGAAAGTTTAAACCCCAATTTTTTTGGGCCATGGCGTACACCCGTTCCACCCTCCTCTAGGGACGACACTGATGAAAGCTGATTAATGCATGAAACTTATATGTATTTATTAACAGGCCCGACCCTAGGCATGTGCAGCACGTGCCAGTGTACAGGGCATCAAATCCTAAGGGGCATCAATTTTTCATAAATCATTTGTTTTGGTCTTTCTGTTTTGAGTTTAATAATTTGAGAGATGGGTTTTAGTTTCTAGTGTACTAATTTCAATTTGGAAAATGAAACGAGCACAATCTTAATCCAAGTTTTATCCATCTATGGTCGACTAGTACTGTTTGGGTATTTTTTTTTTTGGTTTATTTCCAAAAGACATTAAACATATTTCGTAGATCACAACCATCACGCGCACAAATAGAAATAAAAGATAACAATAAATTGCTCAATTTTTATTGAGTTGGTTAAATAGATATTTTTTCAGCATAAAAGTGTGGTTAAACATCCCAATGAAAATGTGTCTGTAAACCCAAATTATTTTGTTGAAAATATTAAAAATCCAATTGAAGAATGTTGAAAATATTGAAAATTTAACTTAAATTCCGATGAAGTTAGACACAACCAGAATCTGTGTAATGATGAAGTTAGTTTGAATATTTTTGATTCAATTGTTTAGGATGTGGCTTAAAATAAAATGAAAGATTTGGTTGCTAAAAAAGGACTTATAAGGCCAACTCCAACCATAACACTAAAAAGAAACACTAAATATACCAAAATTGATGGGTCCCTTCACACCAAATAAAATTTCAATTCAAATCATATTTCAAAAGAAAACACCAATTTGATACACTCATCTAAAAAAACATATTTCATTATAATTAAAACAATTTTAATACTTTATTATTGATTTATTTAAAGAATAAATGAATTAAATGAATGGGAGCCACCACTTTGGTGGATGAATAGTGCACACCATATTTGGTGCATGTTTCCAGAAAACATCTATGACCGGCATTTTGTTTTGGTGATGGAGTATGATTGGATCCCATCCTACACCATATTTGATGTTTTTAACGGCCCATTGGATTTGGCCTAAGGGACAACCAACATCAATTTGAATATGTCTAGTTTTTATGTCCTCCTTTGTACTTCTTATTTTTATTAATAAAAATCGGCATGGGGATGAAGTCCCAAACTCTTAAAAGATCATATCATTCATCATTTCATTTGCTTAAAAAATAGACATTGATGCATCTTTTATCATTTTTGTACAAGACATAGGGAATCCCTAGGATATATTAGAAATAAAAGCGCTTAATAATTAGTTTGGATAAAAATAGTATAATAATGGTTATGATATGGTAAATGCAGGTTTTGGCCATCTTCTCCATTTGAACTATTTGGAGACACTTCTATTCAAGCTCATTTATTATGCTATTCATCAAACTTTGGGATGATTAGAGTCTCAAATTGATTATACTTTAGTCATTTCTCCTTAATATATGTATTCAATTTTCAAGTACTTCTTTGTAGAGGAATAGGATGAATTTCTTATACTCTCACTTGAAAATTGAAAGGGTAGACACCCCTTTCTAAAATACTGGCCTATTGCCACCAAAATAGTGAATGCAACCATTATGGTGGAGGTAACTTGGTGGGGGTCAACTATAAGTGGTTGTGCTTAAATTTGAACCCGAAATTCCTTTATTGATGCCATACACTATCATTTTGTTGAAAACGTTTATTTTCAAGTTGAATTAATATCTAACACACGTGCATACACACACACACACACACACACACATATATATATATAACATAATTTTTTTTTGAGCAGCAAATTTATTAAGCACTACAAGAAACTAGCAAGATGCTAACCCGACCAAAACGAGAATATATATAATATAATATTTCATTATTAGTAGACTTTATTAAAGCCTTCCTAAAAAAAGGATAAGTTTGAAAATTTGTATTACCAATTTGAAACTAAGGATTACAATACTATATTCAAAATGGATTTTACAAATTGTGATATAAACTTGATTGAGTCCTTTTGTTGATATCGTACTATGGGTTTTATGGATAAAAAAGTTTTTGGCAATGTCTGAATTTAAATCTGAAATTCTGAATAGATGATATTGAGTTTTATGTAAGGGTTAACAAAATTAGCTTTGTAGAGAAAAATCAAATTTGGGTCATTTTGGTCATTCTGGTTTTCATATTCTAAAAATCAAGTTACTTGATTTTATTTTGACAAATTCAATTATAAAGTTTAAGTTAATTTCTAATTTTACAGTGATCGTTAATATATAGTTACTCACGTAGTGAAAACAATGTTTTATGAAATATTTTAAGTTAATAACCTATTGACACAAAACTATAATCTATAAGTAGTGACTTTAAGGTAGCTAAAAAATTGATTAACTATAATTAGTTTTTGAGTTAATTACATTTTTGGTTCATGTGGTTTGGTGGTTTTAACATTCTGGTCCATTTTTAAAATAATTATGGATTTGGTCACTATGGTTTACATTTTATAACGCTTTGGGTCCATAAATGTTAAGTCCGTTAATTTTTCTGTTAAGAGAATTTAGTACAGGGGTATTTTGGTCTTTTTGGTTATGTTTTTATTTTTAATTAAAACCATAGGGACCAAAGATGTAACTTACTTTATTATATTTTAATAAAAATACAAAATAACATTTTGATATTATATTATATAGTATATATATATGTAGAGGGAGGTTCATACGAAAAATATAACTTTTTAAGAAAACGCGAGGAGCAATCTCAACCACTCATCTCAGTCAACAAAAGCAAGCTTTGACCGGTCCCCCCTTTAATAATCTCTACCCTCCCATGAATCGCGTCAATCCTCCGTGATCACGTCCACCATAACCGCAAGATGAGTGGCTGTGATTTCTCCTCACTTTTTCTTAAATTGACATGCTTCTCATTTGAACATTCCCCTATATATGTATGTATATATCTAAACCATTGTCATCTGCACATGTACGCACACACATCTTCACCAATGAAACCATTGCCATCCGCCGGAGACCAGCGTCGCCAGATTCCATCGCTGCCGGAGTCCACCGCCGCCGGAGACCATCGCCACTGGACACGACCGTCGTCGTCTTCTCCAACGAAACTAGACCGTCCACTCCTCCTCCTTTCTCTCCTCTCGGTAAACCCCTTCCTGGAGTCATCATCTTCTCCATCCCTCTGTACACCTAACACCATCATCTACAACTAGCCTAATCAAGAAAACCCTAAGAAAATTGGGGACCAACCGAATGAAGAAAAACCCTAAGAAATTTGGGAACCAGCCTGATTTGTGGTGGCGGGTTGTTGTTGGTGGTGGGTTGTGGTTGTTGTTGGTGGTGGTGGGTTGTGGTTGTTGTTGTTGGTGGTGGTGGGTTGTTGTTGTTGGTGGTGTGGTGGGGGGTTGTTGTTGGTGGTGGTGGTGGTGGGTTGTTGGTGGTGGTGGTGGTGGTGGCGGCGGCGGGTTGTTGTTGATGGTGGTGGTGGTGGTGGTGGGTTGTTGGTGGTGGTGGTGTTGGGTTATTGTTGTTGGTGGTGGTGGGTTGTTGTTGTTGATAGTGGTGTTGATGGTGGTGGGTTGTTGTTGTTGGTGGTGGGTGGTGGTTTGTGAGCGGGGGTGGTGGTTTGCGAGTGGTATTTGGTGTTGATGGTATTTGGGTGTTGGTGGGTGGTATTGGTGTTGAAAAAGATGGAAAGTCAAATCTAGAAGAAAAGATTAATAAAAAATTAAGAAACTAGGAAAAAGACTAAAATGCCCTTTCACTAAATCTATTTAACAGAAAAAGTTAACGAAGCTAACACTTATGGATCCAAAGTGTTATAAAATGTAAACCACAGTGACCAAATCCATAATTATTTTAAAAATGGACCCAGAGTGTTAAAATCATCAAACCACAAGGACCAAAAATGTAATTAACTCTTAGTTTTTTTTTGAACGGCATTTTAACTCACACACACGTTCCGGGGGTATCCGGATCCATACGGGCACCGACTAATCTCCCGCGCCCATGAGCTGACCCGAAAGCCAACCCATGGACTCGCCCCAAAACCGACCCGAAGATCGGTCAAGAGCTGGATACCGCAGAAGAGGTCTATAAAGCCTTTGGCCTTTTTTGTACTAAGCGGGGCTCGAACCCGCGCCAACCTATCTTTCAAGGCAAGCGCAAGGATGTTACCTATCACCGCTGGGCTAGACATTCATTGGTTTACTAGTATTATAATTAAGGGTTTAGTTCTTAAAAGTGTATCCAACTTGTCACGAAAAGTTATTGTATGTATTGAACTTCTATTTTTTCCATTGTATGTATCAAACATATCAAAACTACCATTTAATGTATCCAACTTTATCAAAACCTACCACGAAAGTGTATCCAACTTGTCACAAAAGTGTATTCAACTTTTAACCAAATACATCAAATGGTAGGTTTTTATAAGTTTGATACATACAATGGAAAAAATCAAAGTCCAATACATACAATAACTTTTCGTGACAAGTTGAATACATTCTCGTGAAGTAACCCTATAATTAATTAGTTACTGAAGTCTACAAGTATTAGTTAGTGAAGTCTACAAGTATTATAAGATGATTCACTGCAGTAACTTCTCTATCTTTTGGTAACTAACACGTAGGATTAATATATGTAAATTCAGTAAATTATTAGAAACATTATAAACTAAAAGACTTAAATCATAAATAGTTATTTCATTTATTCTTTTTATTAAATTAAAATAAAACATGGTTTGATTGATTTATTCTATTTTATCATAGTTATTAATTAAAAAGTTTGGTTGGTGTCAGTTTATAGTAAAAAATATATATTTAATTGTAATTTTGTTGTTATTTGATATTTTGATTAAGGTATAGTTTCTTTCATGACCATGTATCACTTAATCATTTAAGAAATTGGTTAGAAATTATTGTTGTTGAAAGTAATTTCTTAATAAATTTCTAAAAATACATGCGTGACAGTTTAAAAATTATGTTAAAAATTATACTAGCTATACTGGACGGTCTAAGACCATTCACAATGGGTCGGCAAGGGGAACGACAAAGCTTTGGTACGATTTGGCAAGGCCGTCAACACCATCGTGGTTGATTGGCAAGGAGTGAAATCGGAATGGCTATGCCGACTCCTTAGACTACCCCATCCCATCCCATCCCACCCTCTCTCTCTCTCTCTCTCTCTCTCTCTCTCTCTCTCTCTCTCTTCTTTCTCTATTTTTTTATTAGTTATTTAGATTGGTATGAGAGTTAAGACTACTGTGGTTGAATTGGTAAGGATTGATAAAATAGTGGAAAACGATGTGACGTTGATGTGACAATAGATACCATTAACAAGAATGAAGACCACTGTGGATGGTGACGAAAACTAAATGCTACGACACTTTTGTTTATTTTCTAGTTACACAAAGTTAGACACATGTTGAAAGACTAGAAATTTGAATATCATCATTAAATTTTTATGGATGGGGGGTATGTTTATATTTTGGAAAAGGGAATTTTATGTATGGTTCATATAAAGGGAGCACTAAATGAGTTGTGTCGACAATTGAATAGGTTTAAACAGTTGTACCATACTTTTTGTTTGTTTGATTAAAAATATTTTTGTAGCCTAAGTATGCATGATAGAAAAATATGACAAACCATTGTTTATAAACCCTTGATCTTTGAACCCTTTAAAGTAATTCTTAAATTGCATAATTTCATATGCATTAAAGTAGTTATAAGGCCATCCTTTGTGGAAAGCCCGGGTAGGCGACGGCTTGGTCGAACCCGTCGGGTTCCATCGGTAACACCGCCGTGGACCCTTCGGGTTCCTTGCCAACGGATTGGCCAAACCAAAGTTGGAGGAAAGGAGGGTAGTGTTGGAAGCAAAAGATTTACAGTTTTCCTGATTAATTAATTAAATACCTTTAGTGAAAATTGAGTAGGGAGTGAAACGAAGAGCTAGTGGTAGAAATCAACGACAGAGAACAAAAGTTACCCAAAAAAATATAGTTTTTTAGGATCTATGATTTAAAAAGGGGATATTGAGAAAGACGTTACGCATAGCATAAAGGTTGGACTATTAAAATTAAAAAAACGTTGTGTGTGTGAGCAGAAGATCCTGTTGAAACTAAAGGACATGATCTACAAGGTGACCATATGTTGTGTGGGTCAGCATGTTGGGTGATTAAGGATGTGCATGCAAGGAAAATGGAGGTTGCAAAACTGAGTATGTTGAGGTGGCATGCAACTTGAGTATGTTGGATAAGCTACCGAATGGGTTTTTTCGAGCATGGGTAGGTGTTGCACCTAATTCTCATAAAAGAAAAGGAAAAGAGATTGTCACACGTTGACGACACCTACTGAAGAAGGTGGAGAATGTCATGGTTAGGGGTTGAGGTTGAGAGGTAGGTTAAGGATGAAGTGGAGAGTGAATAAGGGTCGACATGTAGCCATTGGTACTTTTTAAAATAATTTGGAGATAACAAATTAGAGCTGAGTACTTGTAGAACATTGTTAGGCAACGAAGTTGGAGGACATCGATATGAGGTGTTGATCCAGCTCTCCTAAGACCTGATGAAATGATAATGATCCTGAATCTTTACTTAGTGAATAGGTTTTTGCTTCTGTTATAGCTTGAGGAATTATCACTGAGTCTGTTCAGTGTTATTCCATGTTACTTATGCTGTAACTTAATTTTATAGTAATCAGGATCAGGATCAGGAGACGAACGAGTCTGTTCTGCAGTCTACTGATCCTATCCACTGAAGTGAAGACCTCCTGAAGACATTAAGATCATACACAAAGAACCATCAGCGACGTCGAAGAAATAGCTGATGACAGGAACAGCATGCTCGTGATCTGAAGACGGAACTCAGTGATAGCAGGCTGCTCAATATCGTATGACATCCTGAAGACTCAACAGGATACAAGTGACCCTGAACTTCATCAGTATCAGGACCCTAGTCACTGATCAGTATCCTGATCCTGAAGGATTAGAAAAGTGTCTTAGTCTAATGCACAAAAGGATTATCCGCCTTTACTGACACAAAAGTACATAAGGACAGTCTCTTTACTGTTCCCTCCGTACTTATCAGACCTCAAGGCAACTGTTTACACACTTCCTCTTTTGCACACCATGCAAAGAGTATTTGTTTATAGTAAATAGTACGACAGACCAATTACAGTGTGAAGATGTTCTATATACCTCTTCTGCATCCAAAAATACTCAAGTCCTTTCTTTCTTATTCCCCTCCATCTTCTTTCTTTCTTATCTTCTCACTTAGTGCATAGTGAAAGAACTTAGATTGTTTAGTTTAGACTATTTGTCTTTTCTATTTCCGCAACAATCTGTAAATTCATATTGTTAATATAACAAGAATTTAAAAGTGAAAAATTGTGTGATTATATTCAACCCCCCCCTTCTATAATCCCAAACACTATCCTAGCTTGAAGGTCACCTACTTGGGACCAACAAGTGGTATCAGAGCAGATACAAGCTCTCATTTTCTTCTTAGAAAAATCTTGTGATCCTCTCTTTTCTTATTCCATGGCTCTTCAAGCTAAGGATAACTACTTTGATACCGGCTCTGCTGGAAAGCCTCCTAGGTTTAACAAAGATAACTTCTCTCTTTGGAAAACCAGGATGAAACTCTTTCTCTCTGGTTCTGATCCCCAGATTCCATACTTCCTGGAAAATGGACCACATGTGCCTACACAAACCGTTCACCCCATTCCTGCTGCAGCTGGCCAACCAGCTGTTCCTGAGAGGCAACTGGTAAAGCCTGTAATGGACTGGAATGATGAGGACAGACGCCTTGTCAACATTGACACCAAGGCAAGGTCTCTCATCGCCATGTCACTCCCTGATGACGTTTTCCACTCTGTCTGTCACCTTCGCTCTGCTAAGGAGATATGGGACACTCTATGTGTTCAATATGAAGGTACTGCTGTACTCATGGAATCAAGAAAGATTTTCTTGGTTCGACAGTACGAAAGCTTTATTCATCAAAAGGATGAAACTCTCTCCCAGCTACATCAGAGATTCAACTGTCTTCTGATTGATCTGAAGACTATCGGTACTACCTACTCTAACTCTGAGGTGGTTACCAAGTTCATGGAAGCTCTTCCTGAACATTGGGAAATTTACACCTCCTGCTTAACTATGTCAAAGGACATAAAGACACTCATACTAAGTGAGCTGTACGGTATTCTTCTGAACCGTGAACAACAGAAGAAACTGAAAAAGAATCTCATAAGAGATTCTAAAGATTCCAAAAGCACATCTGTTGCATTGGTTTCTGATTCAGTTCCTCCTGCTGCTTCTTCTTCTGTAACTATTACTGAAATAGAATCCTCTGACTCTGAAATGTCAGAAGATTCTGAATTCAATGAATCCCTGGCTCTCTTAACTAAATCCTTTAAAAGATTTGCCAAAAAGGGATCTTTCCATAAAAAGAAACCTCTTTCTTTAACTGACAAGCCTAAATCAGACCCTGTTGATAAGGCTACTGCTATCTGTTTGGGTGAAATTTTATCATCGAACGATCGAACGATTAAAATCGTAAGATATCTTCCAGGATGATATTCCTGTATTAAGATAAGGTCCTGAAGTAAAGATATAACTACCATCAAACAGAGATAAGTGGTCATCGAAGATAATCGTACGATATCATCATATGATCCTACGATTAACCTAACGATATACATGTTTGAGTTTATTCTTATTACAGGCATGCTCATCTAAGATAAGCTCGAAGCATAGTCATCGCCTATCAAGCCCGATATGACCGTTTGAACCAGATATGCTCACCATTAAAGAACCCGGACGTTACGATCGTGAAACACTCTTTAGTTATAGCCGTTGCATTTATTGCTCAATTATGATCAAACGGTTACAAGCTCAACAACTATAAAAAGAGACTCAAGACTGCACACAAGGGACAACTAATTCAAAAAGGAGATATAGCAATTACAATATTATTCTCTGTATTTACATTCGATAGCATTCATTTCCTTATTGTAATCGTACGATACAACTGTAACATCGAGGATATCACCCCTTATTGGTGATCAATAGTGCAACGTCGACTATCCTATTTAGTCGGCCGCAGGTTTTTTCCTCGATTCAGAGGTTTTTCCTGCGTCATCAATCTTTTTGTCTATTTATTCTCATTTATCGTACGTTTTATCGAACAAGAGTTCTTTCTTTTGACGATTTTGCCTCACGACATCTTACGATAATACTTAAGTAAATTTTTACACAAACAGTTTGGCGCCATCCGTGGGACACGTTTTGAGAAAATCTTGTTCGATAAGGCGTCAGCTTACTAACCTATTTCTCCGAGCTTCTTTGTGAATTGAGTGCAGGAACATGGCAAGCAGTTCTCAAACAACCTTGCAGCAACAATTGGCAGCAGCACAAGAACAAATCCAATGGTTGAATGAGCAGAATTTACAAATGAATGGCGAACTGTCTAGATTGAGAGCATCGAATCCGCAAACTTCTCACATCCCAGTTTCCATTCATCAACAAAGGCCATTCTTTCCTCAAAATCCACCCCCTGTTTCTCAACCTCCATTTGTCCAACCACAAATGTCACAATCTTTCATTCCACCTCAAATATCGCAAGTTAACTTGCCACCACCACCGCAAATATCGCAAGTTAGCTTACCACCGCCACCTCCAGTCAACAATTCACGTCCTATCTTCCCTCCGTTACCATCAGGTCCTTACCCAGGAGCAACCACGTTTACTTACAACCAACCTCAAACAGGGCCTCGTCCCTTTATACCTATTCCAGAACCTATATCGCACGTTCCCACCGCAGCTACCCCCATAACTCATATTCCAAACTTATCGAACGTTTCAGGAACCTCTGGTAATCCACCGCCCAATGATATCGTGGATATTCGACTAAAAATGCTAGAAGAACAAAATAAAGCAATGCTCGCATTGTTAACCAAACTTCCTGGAGCTGCTGTACCCATCGAAGTTGAACCTAAAACTGGATTCCAAGCCTCACCCTATATCGATGAGATTGCTCTCGTTGATATTCCCAAAAAATATAACATCCCAGCTTTCACACCAAAATACTCTGGAATCTCCGATCCTGTGGAACACATCGCACAATACAAGCAACTAGTGTGGACAGTTCCTATTCCAACCCAGTTCCAAGAAATATGTATGTGCAAGGGCTTTGGATCAACACTTACCGGAGCTGCGTTGCAGTGGTTAATCAATTTGAAACCCAAGAGCATTGCATCGTGGTCTGAGTTAGTAAACCAGTTTACTCGACAGTTTGCAAGCAGTCGCAAGATGGAGAAACAAACAAGCGATCTCTACTATGTCGTGCAAAAAACAGGTGAAACCATTCGTGAATATTTTAACAGGTTCAATGCAGAGATGATCGAAGTTAAGAACTGCGATGTGCAGACGGCGATCGAAGCATACAAACGTGGATTAGATACATCCTCGGAGTTATATACAGATTTAACGAAGTATCCACCAAAAAACTTCGATGATGTACGAGCTCGTACGTTGGCACACATGAGGATCGAAGATGATGCCCTTTTCCGGCGTAAACACTCGAACGATAAGAAAAATCTTGGAGCGCAGAAACATGATTTCAAACCTAAACGAGTAAACAAGATTGATAATTCTCGACGCGATCAGAATAAACGTTCGAACCAAGGTAAAGGTAAAGTAAGATATCCAGATTTGTCAACTTACCATTTTGCAGGTACAATGAAAGACTTAGTGGATTCTCTACGGAACTTGGAAGTCAACGTACGATGGCCCAAAAAACCAGAGAGTCCTAGCAAGGACAGAGACCAAACAAAATGGTGCGACTTCCACAGCGACCACGGACACAATACAGATGATTGTATCAGCTTGAAGAAGGAGATCGCATACCTCAAATCGAACGGACATCTTAAAAACCTTCTAGGTGATGATTCGAAAAGACCGACGTCACCCGTTCCAACGAAGGTTGTAAACTGCATTACAGGAGGATCAGAAGTGTGTGGCCTTACCTATTCTGCAGCAAAAAGGCACGCACGAGAAGGACCTGAAGGACATCCCATCCCAAATGAATCCAGGACTGCGGAAGACAAGGAGCTCGATGCTACGAAGATATCGTTCGATATCGAAGATATGTCAGACACTCATCAGAAACACCATGATGCACTGGTTATTCAGTTGACAATTGGTAACTGTCTAACCAAGAGAGTATTAATCGACGGAGGCAGCTCAGCCAACGTGATATTCGCAGAAACACTCAAGATCATGGGTATTGATCGGTCCAACATCGTACGACGAACAACAACGCTAATTGGATTCAACGGAGATGCCACTAGTACTCTTGGAGAAATCATACTACCAGTCTTCGCTAAAGGCATAAACAAGCAAACAAAGTTCAACGTCATCGATTGTCCTTCCGCTTACAATGCCATACTTGGAAGACCTTGGATTCACGATATGAAGGCTGTACCATCGACGTATCATCAGAAGATCAAGTTCCCATCTCCCTGGGGCGTGCAGGAGATAGTCAGCGAAAAGAAAATCGCAAGGGAGTGCTACAAGATTACGATGAAGGCCAAACCGCACGATATCTAGCAATTACAGAGCCAGGATGGAGTACGATCGTACGATGATCTTCAATTAGAAGAAGTCGTGTTGGATCACAAACATCCTGATCGCAAGGTCTTCGTAGGTGCAACTCTAACCCCCGATATAAAAAATAGTATAATTTCTTTTTTGCAGGAACACTCGGATTGTTTTGCGTGGTCACACGAGGATATGGTAGGGATAGATCCTAACATCATATCGCACAAGTTGAACGTGGATCCTACGTTTAAACCCGTTAAGCAAAAAAGACGCAAGTTTGCACCAGAACGCAACAAGGTCATCAACGAGGAGGTAGAAAACCTACTCAAAACAGGAAAAATTCGAGAAGTAAAGTATCCAGATTGGCTCGCCAACGTGGTGGTAGTACAAAAGAAGAATGGAAAGTGGCGAGTATGCATCGACTTTACAGACCTAAACAAAGCTTGTCCAAAAGATCCATTTCCTTTGCCACATATTGATGCGATGGTCGATGCAACTGCGGGGCACGAGCTACTAACGTTCATGGATGCTTATTCCGGATATAACCAGATCCTAATGCACAAAGACGATCAAGAGAAGACTGCGTTTATGACCGATAAGGGCATATACTGTTACAAAGTAATGCCATTTGGGCTCAAGAATGCTGGATCAACGTACCAAAGGCTCGTAAACAGGATGTTCAAAGATCACCTCGGACGTACGATGGAAGTATATATCGACGATATGCTCGTAAAATCGGAACGATCACAAGATCATATCCAGCATCTGAAGCAATCGTTCGATATATTACGAGAATACAAGATGAAACTCAACCCAACCAAGTGCTCTTTCGGAGTGCGTGCGGGAAAGTTTCTTGGATACATGGTTACACGACGAGGGATCGAGGCAAGTCCAGAACAGATCAAAGCAATCCTGGAAATTCAATCACCAAGGAATGTAAAAGAGGTACAAAAGTTGACCGGACGAGTAGCGGCCCTGAACAGGTTCATCTCACGATCATCCGATAAGTGTCACTTGTTCTACAACGTGCTTCGAAAGAACAAAGGCTTCGATTGGACAGAAGCACACGAGGAAGCACTACAAAGCTTAAAGAAATATATGTCCAATCCTCCACTGTTGACGAAACCAATTGAAGGTGAGAGCTTGCAATTGTACCTCGCTGTAAGTAACAACGCTGTCAGCGCAGTGCTCGTACGAGAAGGTGACCAACATCAGCAACCTATATATTATATAAGTAAGTCTTTCCTCGATGCTGAAACAAGGTACACGTCTATGGAAAAGCTTTTACTTGGCCTCGTAACTGCAGCAAAAAAGTTAAGGCATTATTTCGAATCGCATCATATAATCGTTGTTACTAACTATCCTCTTAAGATCGTACTTCGTAAGCCTGAACTTACAGGACGATTAGCAAAGTGGAGTATTTATCTTAGCAGCTTCGATCTAACGTATCAACCAAGAACAGCGATAAAATCTCAGGCGTTAGCAGATTTCGTAGCTGAATTCAGTCCTGGGATCGAAGAACCATCGTACGATGAAATCAGTAATGTGATGATTCATGACAACGAACCATGGACCATGCATGTTGACGGAGCTTCTAACGCACGAGGATCAGGATTGGGAGTAGTCCTGAAATCATCACATGGGGGCAATATGGTGTATTCGGTACGATGTGAGTTCAAAACCACCAACAACGAAGCAGAGTATGAAGCCTTGATTGCTGGATTGGATATGGCATATAACTTGGGAGCACGATGGCTACACGTACGAAGCGATTCACTACTAGTAGTGAACCAAATCAATGGCGAATTTCAAGCAAAAGATTCAAAGATGATATCGTACCTCAAGATCGCAAAAGATAAGATCGCACGATTCGATAAGTTCTCGATAGAGCAAATCCCAAGAGATCTGAATATGCAAGCCGATGCCTTGGCTAACTTGGGATCCGCATTCAATGAACCAGCTTTAGAAAGTGTTCCGATAATACATCTTATGTCACCAACAATCGAAGAAGCTCAAGTGATCGAAGAAAACCACGATTGGTCGAATGATATATGGAACTATCTCAAAAACGACCAGCTACCTGAAGACAAATTAGAAGCCCGGAAAGTCAGACTTAAAAGCTCTCGATACACGATCTTCGATGATCAGCTGTATCGAAGGTCCACAACGGGTCTAATCTTACGATGCGTGGTGAATAAGCAACAAATCGATCGAATCCTTCAAGAGATGCATGATGGAGAATGTGGAAACCATTCTGGGGGCAGAAGTCTTGCTAACAGAATCTCGAGACAAGGATATTATTGGCCTACTCTTCGAGAGGACTCGATAAGGTATGTTCAAAGGTGCGATGCTTGTCAAAGACACTCAGGTACGTCACATCTACCTTCTGAACCCCTACACTCTGTCTTAATCCCATGGCCATTCATGCGATGGGGGATGGACATCGTAGGAAAATTACCACCTGCTCCAGGTCAAAAAGTATTTTTACTTGTTCTTACTGATTATTTCTCTAAATGGATTGAAGCCGCAGCCTTCTCACAGGTTAGGGATAAGGAAGTTATCTCCTTTATCCAAACTAACATTATTTACAGGTTTGGAGTACCATCAGAAATAACGTGCGATAATGGGTCCCAATTTATAAGTGAGAGAACTCGAAAGTTCTGCGATGAACGCGGGATAAAACTCATTACATCGACCCCAAGATATCCACAATCCAACGGCTTGGCCGAATCCAGCAACAAGACCATTATTAATTCTATTCGAAAGAGGTTGAAAGCTGCAAAGGGTCGATGGGTCGAAGAGTTACCATCTGTTTTATGGGCAAATCGCACGACACCTAGAACTGCAACTAGGCAAACTCCTTTTTCCCTGGTATATGGATGTGAAGCACTCCTTCCAATCGAATCACAAGTTCCTGTTGCTCGACATCGTACGATTGAACAAAACTCGATAGACTTGTGTTACGATATTGATGCTTTGGAAGAACTAAGAGAGAAAGCCTTTCAAAAAATGGCATCGCAGAAAGCCATGGTTGAACGCTACTTCAATAAAAAGGTAAAAGTCAAGGTATTTCAACTTGGGGATCATGTCCTGCGACGTGTCTTTCCGAATACACAAGAATCGAACGCTGGAAAACTTTCCATCAAATGGGAAGGACCTTACATCATTACCAAGATCGTGGGGAAAGGTGCCTATAAGATTTCAACCATCGAAGGTAATGAAATCCCCCGTAGTTGGAATGCAACTCATCTGAAAAGGTACTACTTCTAAAACCCTTTTTATTTTACTATTATTTCATCAAACGATTACTGACTTAGGCATCGGAGCGCCGTTGGTCAATCCAACGGCCACCCCTTAGCCAATTTTACTCGCAGGTAACGCACGATTATCGCAAGACATCGCACGATTATCGCATGATATCGCACGACTACCGCAGACATCGCACGATCTATGGCAAACATCGCCCGATAAAACAACATGCTCAAATCGCATAGAACTTAAAAGATGCATCAATCGCAAGAGCGCAAGTCAAAACGCCAGACGCATGATTAACAGAAACGTTTCTAAAAAATTTCTAAGTGCCTTAAACTCACGATAAACATCGCAAGTCAAAACGCACGATTAATTAAGGCCTTAAACACTAAATCAGCTAAAACGCACGATTATCTATTTACTAAAAGTACTTAGAACAAAAATAACAAGTACTGAAACATCGCACGATTGCAAAAAATAGCTAATTTCATTAAAAAAGTACTTGAAAGTACTACGATTACATCAAAAGGAATTTAATTTTCAGGATTGGCTTCTACGCCAGTATCCTCTCCTACACTAACTTCTACGATAGTGGGAGGAACGTCTTCAACAGCCTTATCCACGATGACGGATCCAGAGGCGTCTTCATTCTTATCCTCCTCCTCGATCATCGTGACTTCGGCCTCTTTGCTCTTTTCAGCACCTTCCTCCTCTTCATCAGCATCCTTGGCGTCGTCAGCATCCAAGAGCTCATCGGATCCCATCGCATCGCGGAAGGCTCCCAACTCACCTTTAGCAGCTTCGATGGTGTACGTGCCACCAATGAATTGGCGTATTACGGCTGCACGGGCCACCATCCTGGATAACACCATCTCATCTTTGAGATCCTGGATCTCAGAGGATGAAGCCTTCTCTCGATCTGCCATCTCCGTGCGCATCGCAGCAAGTTCCTCCTCCAACTTGGCAGTACGATTGTTGGCCGCTGTAAGCCTTGCACGTTGATCCGATCGAACGTGCTCAGCTTCATCCAGCTTAGCTATCAGATCATCAGCCTCAACCTTTTTGGCCTCCAGATCAGCAGCCATCTTAGATGCCTTCTCCCTAGCCTTCTTCGCCTCGTTCACAGCAGCCCTTTCACTGGACATCTTCGCCTTCATGTCCCTCTGAACGGTCTCCAACCTTTGATGAAGACCAAGACACGCTTGGAAAGCCTGCATAACACAAAATGATTAGAACACGTAATAATATAATCGTAAGATACAAACATCGTACGATAGCTTACCATGAAGGAGTACCCAACCGCACCAGCATCCAGCTCGCCAATCCGACGAGTGTCCATATGGGCTTTCTGCGATGGAAGCAGGTACTGTTCGATGGCAGGGAAGAGATCATCCTGGTTGATGACATCGCCATCCAGAAAGTTTGAGGGTAAAGAAATGTGAATCGACGACTCACCTTCCTTCCCCTTTGGAGGCTTGACCGAAGCTCTTTTCTCCTTTGGCATCGTAGGAGACATCGAAGGAGGAGGAGCAGTATGAATCGGGGTCGCATCGACCACATCATCCGCCTGTCGTACGGCTTCCTTTGATGCAATCGAAGCACCCGAAGAAGACCTTGTCTTCTTAGGCTGTGGCTCCATGCCACTTATCCCCTTCTTCTTCTCCAGAGCCCTCTTGGCCGCCGCTAAGTTGGCCAACTTCTTAGCAGGTTTCTTTTGGCCTGAAATAAGCAAGAAAAACATGCGTTAGTATCGTACGATAAAGTCAAGAAAGCGTAAGATAAGAGGAAGAAATTATCGTACGATTTACCTTCCATCTCTTCTTCTTCTTCTTCTCCTTCACTTAGCACTTGAACTTCGAGCTCTTCGTCGCTATCCTCCCTTGGGCTTTTTCCCTTCGATCTGGTGTACGATCTTTCTTGAACACCGTACTCCAAGAAGCGATTAACAGCCTCGGTGGATTCCTCGAAAACAAATTCGATCTCTGTAAAAAGAAACGCACGATGAGAAATTATACGATAAAATTAAAATTAAATACATAAGACGACCTATACCTAGTGAGTTCCATTCTGGGGCTACCCATCCACCTTCCTCCAAGACCGATGAGGATCGTACGAACGCATATCGAGCCTTCCACCCTCGATCAAACGCCTGAGTACCATGTACTAACATGGCATCACCCCTACCCTTGGGATAAATCCCATACCTATCGTAATCAGAGGGTTTAACGGTGTACGCCGAAAGAAGATCATCGACGGTGAAATGGTCTCTACCCCAATTTTCCGTTACACGTTCGATAACACTCACGACCCTCCAGAATTGGGGCATGAGCTGTCCAGGGGAAAGGCTAAAACGTGTCATGAAGGCACGAGATAGAGGACTGTAAGGCCAAGTGAATCCTATCTTAAATGGGTATTCGAACAAGGCAAAGAAACCTGCCGGAGCTTCGGCGGGTCTAACCTCACCGGGTGATTTGATTACAGCCTCCTTAGGCATCCTAGCAAGTTTCCTAAGGTGGATTAGGTCGATTTCTCCCTGGATTGTGCTCCTAACCTCCATGATTTCCCTAAAACAAAGTCGATCTAGACTTCTACGCAACCTATCGAAACGCAATAAATCGAAGTTTCTAGGGTTCTTATCAGCCTTAATTTTCAAACGCATGAACTGAAATTGAAACTAGGGAAGAAAGATACCTTATAGGCGAATTAGATCCAAATCTTCTTAAAGATTAGAAGGATTCGGTTTGAGTTGAATTTGAATTCGAAAATCGGAAAAGATTTGGAGATAATTATGGAAGAAATCTTATCTTTATATGAAATTAAACTCCTTCCCAAGAAATTGAGGTCGAATCGAACATCGACACCTGTCCCTTATAACCGTTGCATTGACAGCTTGCACTTAACCAGGTTATGACGCCGTTAACGTGAAAAACGGTTCAGATTCGATAGATTAATCATGATAAAATCGATGTGCTAACAATTTAATTTTGCAGATGTAAGATTCAGAAAATCAATAACTTATTTTTCTAAATCTTGGGGGCAAACTGTTTGGGTGAAATTTTATCATCGAACGATCGAACGATTAAAATCGTAAGATATCTTCCAGGATGATATTCCTGTATTAAGATAAGGTCCTGAAGTAAAGATATAACTACCATCAAACAGAGATAAGTGGTCATCGAAGATAATCGTACGATATCATCATATGATCCTACGATTAACCTAACGATATACATGTTTGAGTTTATTCTTATTACAGGCATGCTCATCTAAGATAAGCTCGAAGCATAGTCATCGCCTATCAAGCCCGATATGACCGTTTGAACCAGATATGCTCACCATTAAAGAACCCGGACGTTACGATCGTGAAACACTCTTCAGTTATAGCCGTTGCATTTATTGCTCAATTATGATCAAACGGTTACAAGCTCAACAACTATAAAAAGAGACTCAAGACTGCACACAAGGGACAACTAATTCAAAAAGGAGATATAGCAATTACAATATTATTCTCTGTATTTACATTCGATAGCATTCATTTCCTTATTGTAATCGTACGATACAACTGTAACATCGAGGATATCACCCCTTATTGGTGATCAATAGTGCAACATCGACTATCCTATTTAGTCGGCCGCAGGTTTTTTCCTCGATTCAGAGGTTTTTCCTGCGTCATCAATCTTTTTGTCTATTTATTCTCATTTATCGTACGTTTTATCGAACAAGAGTTCTTTCTTTTGACGATTTTGCCTCACGACATCTTACGATAATACTTAAGTAAATTTTTACACAAACACTATCTACTACAACTGTCAGGGCAAAGGACACTTTGCTAATGATTGCAGGTACAGGAAAAGTTAGTTTGCTCCCTCCTCTGCTAAATCTTCTTCCAAGAATCCCAAATACCAGCGCCTGAAAGAAAAATACAAAAAGATGAAAACTCTGCGCAAAGGCAAAGGTTTAATCGCAGAAGACTGCGACTGGGATGATGTCTCCTCTGATGACTCATCTGATGAGGAAGACACTCAAGTGGCACTGATGGCCATTATTGAGGAACCTACCTTAGCTCTCATGGCTAAGATAGAAGAGGTCCCTGAAGAGATTCCTCCTCAGGCTCCTGAAGCTTCTTCTTCCACAACTCCTGAAGCTTCCACCTCTGCGACTGATTCTTCCAGTCAGGTACCTATTCCTCTCATCCCTCTTGAAAGCTTAACTCAGTTGGACCTGGTCACTCTCGATCTTTGCAAAGCCCTTAATGGTAAAACCTCTGCTGAAAAAATGAATATTGATCTTAAGGACAACTCAAAGAATGTCAAGAAAAAATAAAACAGCTTACCATTTTGGAAGAAAATTATAAGGATCAGGTCACTGTAAACAAAACTCTCTGTATTGAAAGAGAATTGGCTCTTGCTGCCAAAGAAAAAGCCCTTGCTCAATTAAATGCTGAAAAAGTCACCATCAAAGGATGGAGTGACGCCTCTGAAAAAGTTGATGAAATATTAGCTTCAGGGAGATCTGACAAAAGCAAAAGAGGTCTTGGATTCACTCATAGATACACATATGAAGAAACTAAGTATGAAAGTTCCATGCTCAAATTTGGAAAATTTGTTTCTTCTATTCCCAATCCTAATGCTTCTGAAAACATTCCTTCTTCTTCTAACACACACTCTGAAGGTGCTCCTAAGAGCAAAAAGATTTCAGCCAAGGATAAATCCAAAGCTAAAACACCTTCAAAGACCAAGGATCCTAAACCCAAGAACAAAATTCTGGGTGGTGGTCCTTCAGTCTCAGGATCAAAATCTTTCTCTCAAAATCCTGCTCCTAGACTGAAGATTGACCTGAAGCAAAAGACTCAGGAGAAGAAATCTATTCCCCCTATGTCTAATGCTAAAGGCATACTTGGTGCTGGTCCTGCTCACTTGAAGTTCAAAAACTTCCTGGACCACACTAAACGCTTTCAATATCGCAAATGTTATCACTGTGGATTAAATGACCATATTGCGAGTAAGTGTCCTGATGCTACCAAAGCTGAAAAATCAGCTAAGGTAAAGAAGATTCCCAAGACTGAGAAATCAGTCAAAGGAAAGAAGGTTGTCAAGACTGTTCCTTCAGTCAAGACTCCAGCCTCCTGTACTGATACTTCAGTAAAGGTTGACACTGACTCAACCAGTCCTACTGATAATCTTGGATCCATAGTTCTATGGGTACCAAAGAAAACTTAAACTCTAAATTTTACAGGATAAGGGCATCTGGTACCTGGACAGTGGATGCTCTCGACATATGACTGGTTCGAAATCTGTCCTTTCTAACTACCGTGAAGAAAGAGGTCCTGTTGTGACCTTTGGCGGAAACGGTAAAGGCCAAACCCGAGGGTATGGCACACTGACCAACGGAGTAACTACTTTCAAAAGAGTTGCTTATGTTGAAGGCCTGATGCATAATCTTCTGAGCATCAGTCAACTGTGTGATAAGAATCACAAAGTCTCCTTCTCAAAGAAGAAGTGCAAAGTCAAAAACAGAAGAAAGGAAGTTATTCTCACTGGAGTGAGACATGCTGATATCTACATCATCAACATGAATACTTCCACTGACAACTTCTGCTTTGTATCTCGTGCTTCATCTGATACAAATTGGCTTTGGCACAAGCGTCTTTCTCATCTCAATTTCAAGACGCTGAATCAACTCTGCATCAACAATCTTGTCATTGGTCTTCCTGACTTTCGCTATACAAAGGTATCTCTTTGTTCAGCATGTGAAAAAGGAAAACAGACCAGGGCTAGTTTCAAGTCCAAGCAAATTTCCTCCATCAGCTCTCCTCTACAACTTCTCCACATGGATCTCTTTGGACCAGTCAACGTCCAATCCATTGCTGGAAAGAAATACACTCTGGTAATAGTTGATGAATATTCCAGATACACTTGGGTATTCTTTCTTCGTGCCAAGAGTGATGCTCCTGAAGAAATCATTCTGTTCGTCAGGAAGATGGAAAGACTCAACAACCTTACTGTTCGATCAATCAGGAGTGACCATGGAACTGAATTTAAAAACAGTACCCTGGAAACCTTCTTCGAGCAGAAAGGTATCTCTCAAAACTTCTCCTCTGTAAGAACTCCTCAGCAAAATGGTGTTGCTGAAAGACGAAACAGGACGCTGATTGAAGCTGCGAGATCAATGTTGAGTGAAGCCAACCTTGCCACTCAATTCTGGGCAGAAGCTGTTAACACAGCATGCTATACCCAGAACCGATCCCTGATAGTAAAGCGCTTCAGAAGAACCCCTTACGAACTCTTTCGTAACAGGAAACCCTCTATCGAACATCTCCATATCTTTGGTTGTGTCTGCTACATCCTGAACAACAAAGATAACCTTGGGAAGTTCGATTCCAAGTCTGATGATGGAATCTTCCTTGGATACTCTTCTATCTCTAAAACCTACCGTGTGTTCAACAAACGAAGACAAGCTATAGAGGAAACGATTCATGTCAAGTTTGATGAATCAGGTCCTACATTCCCTCACCCTCATGAAAACTCTGAAATAAATCAATGGGCTGACTCTTTCTTTCAAGTCCCTGAACCTCCCATTGTTGATCCAACTCCTCAAAACCTCCCTGATGGTTTTGAAGAAGATCCTCCTATACCATCCACTGAAATATCTACTCCACCTCTGATTAATGCCACTCCAATTACCCAAATCACACCATCTGAACCTGATCAACCCACTAACAGTGAAGACTTTTCTCAAACCACTGTTAGTGAGCCTACTCCTACAAATCTACTCCCTGATCCATCAATAAATGAAGCTTCCACTTCAGGACAGGTGTATCAGCCACCTGCTCTCCGATGGACCAAGGATCATCCAATTGATCAAGTTCTTGGTAATCCCTCCTCTGGCATTAAAACTCGACATCAATCTGGTAACGTCTGTCTTTATGTTAATTTCATCTCTGAAAATGAACCTAAAGAAATAGATGATGCCTTGCGTGATCCTGCCTGGGTCTCAGCCATGCAGGAGGAGCTAGCAGAATTCATCAGAAACAATGTCTGGCTTCTCGTCCCTAGGCCTCAAAAACGTACAATCATTGGTTCCAAGTGGATTTTTCGAAATAAACTTGATGAGATTGGTACTATCATTCGAAACAAGGCTCACCTTGTGGCACAGGGATACCGACAGGAAGAGGGCATTGATTACGATGAAACCTTTGCTCCTGTTGCTAGGCTCGAAGCAATTCGACTCTTCCTAGCTTTTGCAGCACATATGAACTTCAAGGTTTATCAGATGGACATTAAAAATGCCTTTCTGAATGGAAAACTTAATGAAGAAGTCTATGTGGCTCAGCCTCCTGGCTTTGTAGATCCTAAGTTCCCTGATCACGTCTACAAGTTAAACAAGGCTCTCTATGGGTTAAAACAGGCTCCTCGTGCCTGGTATGATACCCTCTCAACCTTTCTTCTCTCTAAAGGTTTTGTGCGTGGAAAGATCGATAGCACTTTATTTCTAAAGAAATATCCTAAGCATATCCTTCTTGTCCAGATATATGTCGATGACATTATCTTTGGATCCACAAATCCCAAACTCTGCGAAAAGTTTGAGTTGCTCATGAAATCTGAATATAAAATGTCTATGATGGGTGAACTAACATTCTTTTTAGGACTTCAGATCAAGCAATCTGAAAAGGGAATTTTCATCAATCAAGGTAAATATGTACATGAGATGCTGAAGAAATTTGATCTCACATCTTGTACACCGATGAAGACTCCAATGGCTCCTCCTCTGACACTTGACAAGGATTCCAAAGGGAAATCTGTCGATGTGACTCTTTACAGAGGAATGATCGGTTCTCTGCTGTATCTCACAGCTAGCCGTCCTGATATCATGTATTCCACATGTCTCTGTGCTCGTTATCAGGCTGAACCCAAAGAATCCTATCTGACCGCTGTAAAGCGGATCTTCAGATATCTGAAGGGAACTCCTAATCTGGGTCTTTGGTACTCCAAGAACTCAGGGTTCGATCTAACAGCTTATTCTGATAGTGACTTTGCAGGATGTAAGATTGACAGGAAAAGCACCACTGGTGGTTGTCACCTGCTAGGTGGCAAGTTGGTGAGTTGGACTAGCAAAAAGCAGAACTCTGTGTCCACATCAACTGCTGAAGCTGAATATGTTGCAGCAGGAATCTGTTGTGCTCAAGTCCTGTGGCTGAGAAATCAACTTCAGGACTATGACATACAACTTTCTAAAATTCCTATCTACTGTGACAATACTTCAGCGATAGCCATCGCCAACAATCCTGTCTTACACTCCAAGACAAAGCACATTGAAGTGAGATATCATTTCATCAGGGATCATGTGATGAATGGTGATATTGAACTCCATTTTGTCCCTACTGAATATCAGCTTGCTGACCTCTTTACCAAACCACTGGATGTGACGCGTTTTAATATGCTCATCAGTGAACTTGGGATGTTAAATCCTGAAGAATAGAAGTTCTCAGGACAAACAGTTGTTAAAGTCCTTATGAATATATTTTCTCAGGACCCTTTTTTTTTTAACAACTCCTGAATAACTCTTCTTCAGGAGTAACTCTATTCAGTACTTACAAAATCTTTGTTCAAAATCCGAATACTGATGATTCTCAGGTAAGGATTTCTTCCCTCTGCTCCTGAAACCTTATCGCATTAAATGTGATAAGAGGATTTTCCCAAAACAGTACTTATCTGATAAGTACTCTGATTCCAATAAAACATATCTTTCACCAAAATGGAATCATCCCCTGAAAAGGCGGTTTTTAATTTTTCAAATAAAACAAACTTTTCATCTGCACTGACACGTAATGGGACGTTTCCTGTTCCCCACTACGTGTGTCAGGCGCGTGAACGCGCGTAGAACCTCCTTTATTCATCATTACGTTTGAATTTAGCCGCTCTTTTCTCTCTCATCCATTTTCTCTCTCCTACCACGAGGTATAAAAACCTCACTCGTAATCCTTCACACTCTTTACGCTCACAAAATTCTCTCTAAGCAATCTAGCAAGAAAAAGCAAGAACAAGTTTTCTCTCAAGAACACTAAGAACACTCATCACTTTCCTTTACTCAAGATCATCGTAAGTATCTTTTTTCTTGTTCTTTGTTCTTTCCACACTGTAAGTTGGTTTTTCTTCAACTAAACAACTTATTTTGCTATACGTTTTTCCAAAAACCCTAAGATCACTTCGTTTGATCTTAGTTTTCCCAAAATCTTCTGAGATTTTTGTTAAAACATTTTATATGATTTTCTTATTTCTTTTAAGAAAAATCATAAACTCTTATTTTGATATCTTCTCATCAAAATAAAAGTTTCTTTTTAATACCAAAACACATTCTTTTTGTGAATTTTGGTATCCAATCCATTCCAAGTATAAAGGATTTCACCATTTTTATGAACATATTCTGTGTTCATTGAAAAATGAAGAAAAATGCATATCTTGGATCTTTAATCATCCACATATGTTATTTTTGTGTTTAACAGGATGGCTGCTACTACTTCCTCTTTGGACGCCCAACTCTCTTCTGAAGCTACACCACTGCAAACCGCCACTGAAAGCCTGCCGATCATAATTCCGCAGCACGACGTACAGTTCAAGCAGAACAACGTCGTTGGCCTGTTTGACATCCCAGAAGGCAAGGAATATCTGCTGCCTGCAAAGAACTTCCTCCTGAGCAGCCCTCTGAAAACGGCTTTTACAATAGACCCTAAGCCGAACAAACCTATGCTGCAACAACTGTGGTCTACTGCCACTGTTGCCAAGGAAAGGAACTCCAAGGGAGTTCTACGGGAGGTCATGAAGTTCCAGATCAAGGAAAATATAATTCCTTTGGCTTCGGAACTCTGAGGAATGTGCTCAACTTCCCAAAGAAGAAACGCTTCCCTCCTGCTCCTACCTCCGACGAAATCATCGACTTCTTGGACGCCATTGGCTACAGATGGCCTGTGAAGGATGGCGTCATGCTTCCAAAAACTGCTGCTACTGTCCATAAGACAGGCCTGAACGCTACATTCTATTACATATGGAATATGTTTGGCCTGTGCTTATCTGGCAAGACAGGAAGCACGGAGCAGTTCCCCACGGTGATTCAGCACATGGTCTTCTCAGCGATCAAAAATCGCGAGTTTGACTATGCTCGCTGCATATGGGAGGACATGGTGAAGAAGGTCAGGAACACGAAACGGGTCGTCAACGTTGCCTTCACCAGGTTCTTCTCGGCAGTCCTGGAACTGCATATGGGGCCAAACTACCCCAAAATCGGAAACTCCAACAACTACGCCCTCGGGCCTAAGTTCCTGGATCAGGTTGCTCCAAAACCTGACGACGTCCCTCTCTCCACTGTTCTGGTTGTTCCTGAACCAGTTCAGGAGGATGAAGAGCACTCCACCTCTCCCACTGAAGGTATGTACTCTCTCTTCTCTTCCAAACCCCATTCTTCTATTTCTCTGCATGCTATGTCAGTAGCTAACCCCATACTGACTTCCCCAGCTGCAACCACTTCATCTGCGCTCCTGAAGCGCCCCCAACCTTCTTCTGCCACTCCTCCACCTCCTCCAAAACGCGCCAAGTCTACGGCGCAGAAGAAAAAGAAACAGGCGGCTGGTAAGAAATACTATATTACCCTGCCTCAACTCTTTAATAAACCATCTCCTTTATCTAAAACTTCTTCACCTGCAGATACTTCTATCTCTGCTCCTGTACAACAAGAACCTGAGGTTGTTCACCTCGAACACTCAGAGAACGTGGGGGGGTAATCGCTCTGATACCCTCCTAGCCTCAGGTAATACTATTAAGCATAATATTGCCATTTCTTCTTCTGTAAAAGCTACTGAGTCGTCTAGCACTCACTTAGCTACTCTGATTACAGGTTCTTTAGGAGCAGCCTCTGAAGGGCATCACCAACTTCATCAAGATGACCCCTTCAATGACTTTGTCTTCACGGACGCCGAGCGTCAGCTGAACGCAGCTGAGCTACGTCGGCAATCCGCTGAACGACAACTGCAGGAGGCCCGCACAGCCCTCCAACAGAAGGAGGACGAGCACCTGGCACGCCTCCAGGCGTTGGAACTGGAGCTTGCCGCTGCAAAGGCCGCTGCCAGTACCGCTGAAGCCGCCGCCGCCAATGCCACTCCCGCCGCCGCCACTCCGCCACCTACGGCTGTTACTCTTTCGATTCCTTGTCTGGATAACATCCATGACAAGGTCTCACAAGTGGCCACCTCCTCCAACAACCTTCAGGCATCTATTGATGACCTGAAGGCCTCTGCTCTGCCTGCACTATCCACCACCATCAACAACAGCACCAACTCTCTCACCACTTTCCAATCAACAGTGGTTCAGAGGTTGGATGCTCAGGAAGCAGGCCTCCCGCCCTCCAGGAGCAGGTGACTAGCCTCACCACTGCTGTCAACGCCCTCACCACTGCAGACAGGGATGTTTTGCATTCCCTGATCTCATCTTCCTTCATCACGCGCAAAGTCCTTAGCGACATGGCCTCTCTCCTCCAGAGGAACTTATCAACAGCCGCCTTGATACAGGTACCTGTTGAGGGGGAGAGACAGCCGAGAGACCATTCCGTTTACTCCCCCTCCACCAACTGGAGAACCAACGAGGATGAAGATGACGATGAAGATGATGATGATGAAGGCGACGATATCTTCGTCGAGAAGGCTCCAACCTCAACGCCCACTCCAGGGCCTGCACAATCTCAGGGGAGAACCTCGGTGCACCTGGTACGTTACTATTACCATCCTCTCCATCATCCTCTGATAACCAACCAATCTCTTCTCTCCTTAAAACTAAACCTACACCTGAAACCATCACCCTTGACACCTCCTCTGAAGACTCTCCAATAAACAACCTACAAATGGTTATCTACCAACCACCAAAACAACCTACCCCTGAACCAACACCTCATTCTTCTCCTAAACAAACCTCTGAGCCTGAAAACCAAGAAAACTCTGACTTTCAGGATGTGAACTTTGGTTCTGTCACTGGTGAGATTATTCGCCTCATGGAGAATAGTCCATCAGAACAGACAAGAGCCGAATTAAGCAGAATGACTTTCAGAGTAACTCCTCTAAACCCTGAATCCATTCCCTCTAAACCAACCCGCTTTAACCCTGAAGCATCCTCTTCCAGAACCCCTGAAATAAGAGCCCCTTCTGAAACCATTTGCCTATCATCAGATGATGAATTCATCTCTGATGACTTCTCTACCCCTGCTTCTTCTCCCAGATCTCCTCCCTCTAACTCTCCTAGATCTGAAGGTGAGAATTACCCTGACAACTCTGCTATTGTCAACAGGGATGGGCGTTTAGACGCCGTGATAGAGCGACTCGAGAGTACAAGAGTAAAAATTCCTCTTCGTACCTCTTGTGACTCCGAGTTCGCCTATCTATCACAAGAAGAATACAACGCTGCTGTACAGGCTCAGAAGGAGCACAATAAAAAGCAGAAGGAAGCCTTCCTCTCCGCTCAAGCCGCTCGAAGGCTTGCATCGGATTTTGTTGAAGAGGACGATGAAATAAGTGTTGATCCTGTTCTAGCACAGAAGGCCGCGCTGAAGGTCTTCAACAGAAATGCTGAAGCTCAGTCTGAAGAAGTTAACACAGAGCTTGACTGGTGCAGAGACCGTCTACACCTAAGAAAACATGGTGCTGCTATCTCTGGAATCCATCTCAGCCGAACTCGCGGCAAAAGAGCAAAAACATGGATCACCGTCAAACGCTCAGGAGTCAAGGACGTGCAACACACTCTGGACAAGTTAGATCGTTACAACTTGTCCGAGTGGAACGAGATCAGAAGCCTACTTCCCAAAGCCAACAAAAACTATCGGGCTGAAGTAGAAGAAGTCATTAATGGACTTATTGCACGCATCAGAAGAACAACCGAAATTCCTGATGACCTTCTCCAGCCTTCTTCAGCACTGCCTCAGCCACCTGTTCGAAGATCAGCCGGTGCTTCAACAAGGAGACCAACTCCTTGCATGCCCAGAGTGGTTGTCAAGCCTCTGGATCTCTCGATGCTTGATCTTTCACTCCCTTTAGGAGTCTCTCTCTCTGAAGGACAAGTCATCAGAGAACCTGTTCATGGTATTTGTGTAAGCGACAACTCAAAGATCCTACGCTTTCAGCGTTTCAGCGAGCTACACAAAGCACCATATGAACACTTGGTTTCAGTCCTCTTCACTGCACACAAGGATAAAGAAAACCAAGACAATAAAGAGATCATTCGCACTGTCAGGGCTATACTCAATCACAGACTCGCATTCAGTGATACTCCAGTTCCAATACAAGTCAAGACTGAATATGTTAACGAAGACTCTGATAGTTAGAATATTTTGTAATCTTTTCTTTCAGTACTTTATTCATGTACTCTTGTATTTTCTTTACTCTTGTAACCTTTATTAAGATTAATGAAAATGCATTTCAGTGCATTGTACTTCACTCCATCATAGTACTGAAAAAGATCCCTCAAAACAGTAAATGGACATGTACCTTTATGAGTTCTATTTCCTACTGTTTTATCTAGACTTAGAAATTTTTTTTCTTTCTAGACTTAGAAAATTTCTCTGTTGTCTTATCATTATCATTTAGGGGGAGATTGTTGATCCAGCTCTCCTAAGACCTGATGAAATGATAATGATCCTGAATCTTTACTTAGTGAATAGGTTTTTGCTTCTGTTATAGCTTGAGGAATTATCACTGAGTCTGTTCAGTGTTATTCCATGTTACTTATGCTGTAACTTAATTTTATAGTAATCAGGATCAGGATCAGGAGACGAACGAGTCTGTTCTGCAGTCTACTGATCCTATCCACTGAAGTGAAGACCTCCTGAAGACATTAAGATCATACACAAAGAACCATCAGCGACGTCGAAGAAATAGCTGATGACAGGAACAGCATGCTCGTGATCTGAAGACGGAACTCAGTGATAGCAGGCTGCTCAATATCGTATGACATCCTGAAGACTCAACAGGATACAAGTGACCCTGAACTTCATCAGTATCAGGACCCTAGTCACTGATCAGTATCCTGATCCCGAAGGATTAGAAAAGTGTCTTAGTCTAATGCACAAAAGGATTATCCGCCTTTACTGACACAAAAGTACATAAGGACAGTCTCTTTACTGTTCCCTCCGTACTTATCAGACCTCAAGGCAACTGTTTACACACTTCCTCTTTTGCACACCATGCAAAGAGTATTTGTTTATAGTAAATAGTACGACAGACCAATTATAGTGTGACACGTCACAAAAGTAGGTCTGCATGCATTTAATGCATGGAGTATAAATTGGACGTGGAGAAGATGTTCTATATACCTCTTCTGCATCCAAAAATACTCAAGTCCTTTCTTTCTTATTCCCCTCTATCTTCTTTCTTTCTTATCTTCTCACTTAGTGCATAGTGAAAGAACTTAGATTGTTTAGTTTAGACTATTTGTCTTTTCTATTTCCGCAACAATCTGTAAATTCATATTGTTAATATAACAAGAATTTAAAAGTGAAAAATTGTGTGATTATATTCAACCCCCCCCCCCCCTTCTATAATCCCAAACACTATCCTAGCTTGAAGGTCACCTACTTGGGACCAACATGAGGGTGAAGTGTTGGATGCGGGAATGAGGGAAGGTATAGAGTTCTATGCAAAGGTTTCGTGAGAAAAGTATGTCTACCTCTTAAGATATAGAATAAAATCTATCTAAATTTTACACTACACTAATTTCAGATGTGATCTATTAAGTCTTTTTGAATTGGTATGATTCAATTATGAGTTTTTATATTAAAAACTTTGAGGAGATTTAGTTATTGTTTTTAAAATAAATAAATTTAATATAAATTTGAGATAAAACATTTCTTTTATGGATTACAAACAGGAGATCATGTTTATTTGTTTTTGTTTATCAGTAATTTGGTCATTTGATTAACTAGTCAGTTTTTTAATTAGATATATGTCAAATTAAATACTACATCTTTTAGGACGGGTAAAGTAGTATACTATACATAACATACATACTTATATGCAAAAAAAGTTTTTTCCCCAATTAAACTAGGGGTGTTTTTTTTACGGGTAACACACACCACTAAATCTAATTCTAAACTTACTCCTAAACCTACTCCAACGTTCATAACAGGACTCGAATCCATAACCATAAGAGGGGAGGGGTACCACTCAATAACACCAAATGACGCTGGGTTACATGCTTAGAATGTGGTGCAATTTAGATGCAAATAGCATCGGATTTCCAGTTTGAGCATTATCTCAAACCGCACCACATTATACCCTTATATCAATTTCCAAAATGAAATGAATAGTAAAGATGTGAAATAAAATACAACTTTGGTCCCCATAGTTTGATAATTTCTAAAATGAAATGAATAGTAAAGATATGAAATAAAATACAACTTTGGTCCCTATAGTTTAATATTTAGAATGTTTTTAGTCATTGATCTTTAAAAATTGTATTTTTCATCCTTATGAAGCTTTTTATTCCATTTTCATCATTTCATCCAACTTTGTTAAATTAAGTTGGTTAACTCATCCAAAAAAAATGTTTGATTAAACTACATATTTGGTTCTACGTGGTCATATAATAAAAGGGTCGAATACATCCCAAATACATAATGAAAATAGTCCTTAAACTAAAAAAATCTATAATTGATCGAAAATACATAACATAACTATAGTCCATGGCATAATTAAAAAAATTCGGTCCACATAGTGTTTCCTCTACGATCCCTCTAAGTATCTATGCGATGTGATGTGTTATGGTTTAAACCAAAGTTTCCTAATTGAAACTGGAAAATTGTATCACATAATGCAATTTGGTAAAATAATACAAGTTGCAAAAAGCATCATAAAGTTTGGAACAGTGTGATACGATGCAACCTGGGTGGTATATGCATTTTGATGGTTTACCCGTTACAAGAAAATACAAGGTGTAGTTTTATTGGATCAAACAATTGTGTGTCCTCTGTCATGTGAAAAGTTGTAAAAAAAAGTCAATAGGATGTTTTTGGACGTCCTATCAAATACTTTACAACACTTTTATTATAAAAACTAATAGGTTTAATTGTCCAAGGTATCCAAAATTAACGGTTGTTAGAATGTCAAAATATGTCCTAAAATCATATTGTAACATTGTTATAAAAGGCACAATTGTTTATCCTTATTAACATAGAATTAGGTTCAAACAAGAACAAAACCAATTTGCAAGAATGAAAGAACCATGTAAATCACAGGTGATTTTGTACTACGCTCGCCTACGCGCCTTGTCGGCAAGTGTACTACACTCGTTTTTTCTTGTTTAGTACAAAATCACATGTGATTTACATGGTTCCTTTGTTCTTGCAAATTGGATTGTTCTTGTATGAACCTCCCTCTATTAACATAAGTCACAAAAATTTCTTATACATTTAGATATATTTAGCGTCTTATAGAGTTTAACTTTTAGAACTAACCAAACACATTACATAATACTTTTTAATCAGGATTTCATATTATAAAGTTAACATATCATGGTAACATATGTACCGCTAATAACTCTTTCACCGTCCATTTCAAAATCCAAGTTGTTACGTTGTTAAAATGGTTAATAGTCACACATTAAGCAAACTTCATAAAGGTTTTTTGAAATAAAGATATCCTATATAATCTAACGTGGCATCAGAATCGTGTAACAACCCGTTCCACATAGATAAAGAGTAGAATTTATAAGCACCTTATTAGCCTCAAGTCATACATACTACCAATAAGACTTAGGATCAGGTGAGACCAAGCTGTTACCGTGAGACCGCGTGAGACCAATACCTAACGTATGAAACTTCACAAAAAAACACCGTGAATGTACATAAAACTCGAATACGCAAACCTAAAAATCACTTTCGATGCAAAAAAATATCGAAAACAAGCTAAAAAACGAAACCTTCACAGCTCAAGTTCTGTGAAGGTTACATATATATAATGCGAACCTTCACAAAAAAATGCTGTGAAGTTTTGGTTTTTAACCTTTTTTTGGATTTTTTTTCGATAGTGTTTTTTAGTATGTTTTAACGATGAATGTTCAATTTTTTTTACCTTCACAAAAGTTTTGATGTGAAGTTTCAAGTAAAATATGTTGGTCTCTCCGGTCTCACCAAAAAGGTTTGGTCTCACCAGAACCTAACTCCTACCAATAATTTTCACCATGGTTTTAAGTTGGACTTGAAGTTATTGGGCCAACCTATAACTTTGCATTTTGGGGTATTACAAATGGTATCAAAGCCGATCGGAGAAAGATTCATGGTAGGCCTAACGAGGACTTCAGAAATTCAAGTAGGGAAATTTGTAATAACTCATCCTACATAGAATAGAACTTGTGAGCACCTTTTAATTAACCTCCTTTTGAAGAGGGTGGGAGGGGGCAATATATAGTTAGTCCATATTGACTATACGATAGACCCATAAAACTTAAAATGCTTCTTTTAGAAAGAAATCAAGAGTTTTATATATTCTATTATCGTATCAGATTTCATGTGCATAGATCCACAAAACTATAAAATGCTTCTTTTAGAAAGAAATCAAGAGTTTTATATATTCTATCATGGTATCAGATTTCATGTGTATTGTGTAGTACCATGAGAGCTTGACACCCAAATTTAAGCTTTGTATAAATCAATCGAAAGTTCTCTTCATGGTAGCTCTTTTGGAAAGAAAAAATTATTGTTTCACATGTTTTAACAACGTCAAAGTATATTGTACATTGTATCAGTTTCTCTTTTTTTTTTTTTTGAACGGCAAAGAAAGGAAGGACAAGGAGAGAGCTTCGGCATGGCCATCACCCTCGCCAAACCAACCAATTTATTAAAACAAGGAATTCCAGCAAGAAGCTAAAAGCCAAAGATACAAAGTACAAGAACAGCAAACAAACCCAAAAAAGGGAACCTAGAGAAAAGAGCTCCACCCTAGTCAGGGAACTAAGAAAGGAGAGATACACCAATTGTTCCAATTCAAGTTTAACCTGTGATTCCTATTGCCAAACCAAAGCTTTGTCAAATTTTGAACGACCGGGAAGGGATCTTCGTGTCTTTTCTTCTCTAACGAGGCTTCATCCGCAAAGAGGACAGCATTTCTCCGTTTCCAAAGTTGCCATATTGCAACTGCACAGACCGCCAAAAATATGTTACCCATTTACGGTGTATACCCATTTGTTGCACCAGCTTTTTGAATCCTGCAAACGAACTTAAACCGGTGGATTTCAGATCCCACCAAGCCCAAATCTTTTTCCACAAACCGCTCGCCAGGGGGCATGAAAAGAAACAGTGATCAAGCGTTTCGGTACCTTCCCCACAGAGGACGCACGCAAGCGATTGAATCGCGATACCTCTCCTCGAGAGATTAAATCTCGTTGGGACAACCTCCTTTAGTAATCTCCAAGTAAAAATATTGACTTTAATAGGAATAAGAGGGTTCCAAATCCAGCGACAATCCCTATTCACCCCACCTTCCATAGACCGTTGCAGCAAATGAGACAGATGATTTACCGAAAAGGACCCTTTTTTGTTCCAAGTCCATGACCACAAATCCGAACCAGAGGTATTAAACTTCTGATTACAAAGCAACAAAACCATATTTTGGAGATCAGCCACAGATCTGCCTCTAACTTGGGTTCTCCAGTCCCATAAACCACACCACGAACCGTTTATAAAAGACCATCTGTCTTTGAAGCGAGAATTTTTGTCCTTATCAAGCGCGTACAGTCTAGGGAATAGAACTTGTAGTTTCGACCCTCCCCCGTTCGCATCGTCTTTCCAGAACAGCGAATTAGAGTCCTTAGCGATTGTTTTTTTGAAGGAGGAGATGAGATTGTGATCGGAGACCACAATTTCTTTGCTACAACTTACGATATCTCCCCACGTGCCTTTCCCAACTCGAGAAGTAGTCGAGAAGAAACCCCCATCCGAACCGTAAATCTCCGAGATAACATCTTTCCAAACCGCATCTTTCTCCACTAAAAACCTCCAAATCCATTTTGCTAGAAGTGCTTTATTTTTTAAGTTTAAGCTAACAACACCCAACCCACCTGCTGCTTGGGATTTTGTGATTTGATTCCAAGCAATCCATTTCATCTTTCTATCCTCAGCCTTGTGACCCCAGAAGAATCTTCTTCTAATTGATTCAAGAGCTTTTAAAATACCAACAGGTGCTTTAAAGAGTGAGAAATAATACAAGGGTATGGCAGAAAGGACAGACTTTAATAATGTAAATCTTCCCCCAATGGACAAGCAACTAGACTTCCAGGCTGAAAGTTTATTCGTAACTTTCTCGACCACATCCGACCAAAAAGATTTCTTATTCGCGATTCCACCAACTGGTAAACCCAAATACTTAAACGGGAAGGAAGAAGCCTTGCATTTCAACATACCTGCCATATCTGAAACTTCTGAATCTGAAACACCAATACCAAAAAGAGAGCATTTCGAGAGGTTTATACGTAGACCAGACACATCAAAAAAACAGTTAAGTAATTTTGATAGCATGAACAGATTTTTTTTCGACCATTCACCAAACACCAGCGCGTCATCCGCGAATTGAAGGAGAGACAGATTTCGGTTGGAGGTCGCCATCTGAATCCCTTTGAACAGACCCTTATTGCAGGCTTCTAGGATCATAAGTTGAAGCACTTCGCCAGCAATCAGGAAAAGAAATGGAGAGAGCGGGTCCCCTTGCCTCAACCCTCCTTCCATTTGGAACTCTTTAGTGGGCGATCCATTAATAAGAATGGAAATAGAAGCCGAGTTCAAACATCCACGTATCCAGTTGATCCATTTTTTTCCGAACCCCATCTGTTCCATGGAATGAAATAAAAAGTTCCAGTTGACGGTATCAAAAGCCTTTTCCATGTCTACCTTGAATAAGAACATTTTCATTTTCTTCTTTTTCGCGAAATGCACCACTTCATTCGCGATAAGACAGCCATCCAAAATTTGTCTTCCGGGGATGAAAGCGGTTTGATTACCACTTATTAAATTGCTCATAATCTTCACCATTCGACCCGCCAGAAGTTTCGCAACAATTTTATAAAAACATCCAAGAAGACTGATTGGTCGATAATCCAAAATCTCCAAAGGGTCGACTTTTTTAGGAATCAGGGATAGGAAGGAAGCATTACACCCTCTACCGATTAATCCCGTGACTTCAAAATGGTGAACGGCAGCAAAAATCGAGTTACCGATAACCTGCCAGAATTTCTTAATGAAATTGAAATTCAGACCATCGGGCCCAGGGGATTTTGTCCCATTGCAAGCCCACACGGCATTTTTAACTTCCTCTAAGGAAAATGGACGTTCCAACCAATTCGCATCCTCCGGAGATAATCTCCTAAAGAGGGAACTAAAGAAAAGGGGTCTAATGAGACTTGGGTCTTTGAATCTTCCTGCAAAGTGGCTGAAAATTGCATCTTTGATCACTATTGGATCCGAGGACCAACTTCCTTCAAGAATCAGACCCTTCACATTATTTCTTCTCCGACGTTGATTAACGATAGCGTGGAAGTACTTGGAATTTTCATCCCCTTCCACCGCCCATTTGACACGTGATTTTTGCTTTAAATCCATCTTATCCCGGTGGGACAATTGCAATGATTCGAAAATCCACTCCTCTCTCTTACGGCATTCGGCTTCGGAGATGGTCCCGAGTTCGGCCTTGAGATCCCACTCGAGCAGAGCTTTCTCAATTTCTACCTTTCTCTTCAACTTCCTCTCAGATTCTAGCTTAGACCATCCTTTTAGATCCTTCTTGAGGGCTTTGAATTTTTCTTTTAAGACGTAATCCGCAGTTCCCTGGAATGAGCTAAAAGCCCAAGAAGATGAAACCACCTGTTGGAAATCCTCTTGAATCAACCAAGAGTCAAAGACCCGGAATGGTTTGGGACCAAAATTCACCTCATCCACATTAAGCACAATAGGGTAGTGGTCTGAGATAGTTCTATGGAAGACCTGCACAAACGGATCTTTCCAGAAGGAGAAAAAATTTGCAGTTACCAAAAACCGGTCCAGCTTACTCATCTTCTTACCATCTTTGCTAAATCTGGTGAAACGTCTACCACAAAATTGGATGTCTTGAAGACCGGCGACCGAGATAAAGTGATTAAAATCCGCAGCTTCCTTATAGTCAAATAAGGATCCTTTTCTCTCCTCTTGGAAACGAACAGCGTTGAAGTCGCCCATAATCACCCAAATCACATCCAACGAACTAAGAATTATAGATTGGAGGTCATCCCATAGAGAGGATTTTAGGGACACAGATTGGGGGCCATAAACGTTGATGAGACCCACTTTCGTATCTATATTTTTCCAGTCACCGATAACACCACAGTAATTAGGACCAATTACTCCAGATCCTTTGTAAAAAGATCGGAGTCCCAAGAAAGTAGGATTCCTCCAGCGAGCCCAGAAGCACTAGAGAAAATATAATCAACATTTCTTTGGCCCCAAAGACTTGAAACCCAACAATCAGAAAAGCTCTCACTCTTTGTTTCTTGTAAACCCAACACCATACATTTTTCTTTTTGCATGAGATCCCTAATTGCTTCAGTCTTCCCCTTAGCTTTAAGCCCACAACAGTTAATCGAAAGGACTTTCATGGATACAAATAGAATACCCAATATCCGCAAAAAAACTAGACCCTTCGGTCTCCAGCCTTCGCATCTTCATCGCAAACCCCTTTATCAGAATCGTAGAGAACCCATATCGCTTTGCCGATGTTTTCCTTAGGGTCCGAGGTTAAGCCTGTAAAATTTCCAAGAGAGTCGTTTGGTGAGGAAGCGGTGTTAGACTGGCCGTTGAAAACTATTCCTTTACCCCTTTTTTTCCTGATTGGGCTTATATCATCATGGGCTTTAAATGAAACATCCTCCTGAGAGATAACAAAGGGATTAAGTGGGCCTCCCAAATTTGATGGGCCATGTCCTGCATGTGCGCCAACTGATGACGCAATACCAGCAGGTTGGCCGCCAAGTCTCGAGACCTTCAACATCTGCTCCTCGAGAAAATCAGTCGCCGCCTTTCCTGGGGAAGGAGGAAAGACCTTTGGGCTTGTACCTGGAATCTGATCGTTGGAAAGCGAATTCCGGCCACCAGAATTTTCCGGCGATCTACCGTCGGTTGAAAACGTGTCTGAAACTCCATCACAAGAGAGATCATCATCTTCTTGATCTGAAACGGGTTCTGATCGGATGTCGTTTGCCGACGGTGAAAGAATAAGCCTATTGTGCTCTTCGAGGACCTTAACCAAACACCATTTTCTACCCACCTTAACCTTCACTACTTTATTGATGTCCGCCATGGATTTCGTAACAATAAGAGCACCAAAAGAATTAACCATATTACCCTCGAACGATGGTTCATCTAATTCCAGAACCTTCCCAAACGACTCAGCGATGGATTGGATTGTTTTGACACACCAAGATTCTGGCGGTAAACCTTGGATATCTATCCAAGTTAACCGTTTTGGAGAAAACGAAGCTTCCTTCCACAACTGAACTACTGAAAACCAGTGATTTAACATTTCCTTGTTGGCTTTAATACTCTTCTTTGCTAGCTCAAAAGAGTTCCATTCGCATAAGATGGACAGACCTCCCAGATAGTGGATTTTGCAACTCCCCATTCCATCCTCTTTTAGGATGTAAGTTATATTTCTAAGGAGGTCGATGTTCTTTACTTCTCCCATCTAGCAATTGTTTAATCTTCCCAAGTAGTCGACATTGACCGTTGCTTCAATTTCCTTCTTATCTGCAAATGACGATCCGCGTTCCCCCAAAACCACTTGCTTGAAGGACCTACCTTCCTCTGTGCCGGAGCTTAGGAACTTCCCATAAGGGGGCGGCTTGTTTGATGCTGGAACATTGTGCTTGCTGTTCGGTTTTTCCGGATAATCTCTTTTCCTTTCGATCCTCCCCTTTGTACGATCGAACTTCTCGAGGTTGATCACCAGTCTTTTGGAGCCTATATAAATGCCTTGCAGATGCTTTTCGAGGTTGTATCAGTTTCTCTTTTATCATATATAATTTGAATCTCAACATATATTTGATTTTCTAACTTGGTTATTTTGATTGTTTCTACACGTTCATTTTATCTATTCTTTGACCAACTAAAATCTATTAACAAAATAATAGTAACAAACAGTAGTTAATATAACTAACAATAAATCAAAAATAATTATTAATTATTATTAATTTATAATTAAGACCGAATCACTTATTAGTTTATAAATTTATAATCAATAAATATTTTAACTAATAATTTAATGTCAATTTATAATTTGTAATTTAAATCAATCAGTAATATAATTTAATAGTTAATAACCATAAGTGGTAGTATCAAGTATGAGTAAAAAATTGAAAAAAGAGCTTCCGAAACTTAATAGACATTTTCGGTAAGAGTAAAAAAGAAGTTAACTTATAATCGTCAAATATGATCAAAGTGGCTTTTAGAAAAAGTAACTAGTCTAAAAAATAGGGAATTATGCCAAGTAATTTTCGTATATATGAGGTCTCATTGAAGATGTTAACCTTTATATTGAAAAGTTGATGTAAAATTAAATTTCTAGGTAAATCTTCTTTCGGGTATTAAATTTACTAAATTTACTGTAATGTAAATTAAGGATTAATAAAAAATAAAAGTACGGTTACAGGGGAAACAAAAAATAACAATCGATATATATATATATATATATATAGGTGGGTTCAAATGTGAACCACTTTTTGGTTGTGAACGTGAGAACAACCGAGAGCGCAACACGTGGCGCGATTCATGGGATGACTAGGCGCCACGTCGGATCCACGGAGGATGACTAGGCGCGATTCATGGGAGGGCATTGAATTAAAGAGGGGACCACACTCTAAGCCGACACGTGTCGTGCTCTCGGTTGTCCTCACGTTCACAACCAAAAAGTGGTTCTCACTTGAACTTTCCTCTATATATATATATTTATATATATATATATATCAAGAAATAAAAGTATGAAAAAAATTAATAAATAAAACAAATAATTTTATGTAGAACAAGATTTATATTCTTTAGGAGGTGTTTACTTATGACTCGTTGAGCTGAATGGGTTGAAAGGCTTATTCACATAGTCAAAATGGGTTGTTTACTCGTGGCTTATTGGGACAGAACATGGCTTATTCGGACAGATCAAAATGCTATGTTGTCCATATTCAACCCAAAAAAGGACAACCCTACCCCTTTCTCCTTCACCTTGTAACGATTTCTCCTGAAACATTTTCCTCCGTTGATTCTGTTGGTCCATCATCCATCTCCGGCGACCGGCGACGGTGACCGGCGTTTTCATCTACAAATGGTTACGATTTCTCCGTTCTTTTTTTTCTGGATCTGCACTGTCTTTTGCTTTTTCTTCCTTCGATTTCTTCGTTTTTTTTATCTTTCTTCGATTTCTTCTTTCTTCTTTCTTTTTCTGTTTTTAGCTAGAGTGCTATACCAATTCTTCACGGTGTTTTTTGGTTGATGATGATTGACTAATGATAAATTGGTACATATCATTTGATTTAATCATTTTCTTTTATTAATGCCCAGTTGGTTTCCACCAACTCTTTGGCCCAATATCTTGATTTTTTAAACTTAGGTTATGTTTGGTAAATTAGCTGATAAGGTAGCTTATAACTGATAAGGTAGCTGGTGACTGATAAGGTAGCTGGTGACTGATAAGGTAGCTGGTGACTAATAATGTAGCTGATGAATAAGTTACGTTTGACAAAAACTAGCTGATAAGGTAGCTTATGACTGTAAAAGGACAAAAAAAGGACATACTTTAAAATTAGTAAAGTAGAAAGTAGAAGGGTATATTTGGAATAAAAAAGATAATAAGTGTCATAATTACAATAAGTCATCAAAACGCTACTCAAAGTAGCTTTTTAAAAAGTTAGCTTATAAGCTAACTTATAAGTCAGCTTATGGTCCATCCAAACATGTAACTGACTTATAAGCTACCTTATTTTTACCAAACGATGCCTTAACTTATTTATATTGTATATTTAATTTTGCTTTTATGTCTAGATATCAATTTCTTGTTTATATGGATTTGTTTTGTTGTATATCTATTTGTGTTTCTATGTTTGTGGATAATTTGTGTGTTTGTATATCAAACAACACATAATTTGTAAGAAGGGAAATTGGTCATTTTGGCCATTCAGACGGTAGATTCAGATAAAAAAAGTAAACAACAATAAATATTTATCTAGACAGACAAATTTATGCAGACAAACAAATTTATCCATACAGAACTTAATGAAAAATTTAGTAAACAACCCCTTAGTTAACGTTTTTTAAGTCGATTAATTAAAGAAGGGAAGATAATTTTATGTTAATTATAAGATATTAATACATAACTTCTTGAAATATCCTGTTGTTTGTTTGTAAACTAGAATTCGAAAGATGAAGGAATCCACTCATCGATGGAGGTGTTGATGCCGGAGATGGAGGGGAGATGCCAAACGTGGTGTGGTGCCCTGGTGTGTTCGAACAAGAGAAGGAGAGGACTCCTCAACCTAAGTTCATATATGATATAAATACCTCTCAAGCCATTAATAAAAATTGGCTCAAATTTGGCAAATGGCAAAGATCAAGGGCTGTGATTTGTCCTCTTAGTCACAACCTCAATTGAGTTTACATTTGAAGTCCCTCCCCCCCCCCCCCCCATCTCTCTCCCTCTCTCTCTCTATCTCTCCCTCTATATATATATATATATATATAGGGTTAAGTTCCATTGTTAACCACAAATAGTGTGTTAACTTTGTTAACCACAAATAAGGTTCAGTTTTTTACTTGTAAACAGATCGACATCCTCGTTTGCTCCTCTAGTTGCGTTCTTTGGGTTTCTGTTGGGGCAGCGGTGCCTTTCGTAATCATTTTTTGTCCCTGCTGCTTTCAAGGGCTGTTTCATTTTTCTCTCTTTCTAGGTTGATTTCTTTTATGAACGACAAAAAAATAATACGAGGGTTTAGAGCTTCAACATGATCATACATATTTCATATTTAATAGGGACTATAATATCACTTCCTTTAAAAGATATCAGAATGAATATTACATAGAATACGACACATCCAAAGTCTAAATTTTAGTTCTAAAAACAGTAATAAAGAAATATATTTATAGAAAACTTTTGCTTTGAAAGTTTATGAACATAACACGTGTTCATACATCCAAAATTTAACCGTATAAAGACATATCTATAAATAACATCATCTTTATATTCTTATCTAGACCTCAAAATTGAAAAAAATAATTGTTTCGATATCAAAATATACATAGTCTCCAGATTACGTAATATAATAATTTTTTTAATTAACTAAATAACCAATTTATCTTTACTAAAATAAAAGTATTACATTTATTTCTAAAAATAGACTTAACTTAAAAGAAATAAAACACATGTAAATATTAATTTTGCAACGAAATAAAAATAACATATAAAAATAAGGTTTCAATTTGAGGTGAGATTGATTAGGGAATTATATAGCCTCTTATTTAGGCAAATATTTAGTTTTCTTGGACCAAGATGATTGTCGTCGTGTTTTTAATTTCTTTTTGGGGAAATTACATAAATCAGCTTCTATCTTTGATTAAATTGCAAAAACAATCCTCCTTTTCGTCAACTACCGATATCTAGGGTCTTGTTTGGCCAAATATGGATATTCGTTGTATAAATCCGAGTTCTGTCTTCCTCAACTTAATTACAGTACATCGTGTTTAGTTAACAAACATAAATTTTGAGAACGAGAGTGTTTTTTCCCCTCTTTTTGGATAGTAAATATTTCCAAGGGGATGGGGGGTGTCACTGCAACAAATTAAACTTTTTTTTCATTTTCCTGTAGCAACTCTTACAGAACTTTGTTAAAAAAAATTACAAGTAAAGATGATCTACTACTTAAACCATACAAGTTGTTTAACTTTATTTGTTTTAACAACTTAGTATCATCAACAAGGATGTTGTAGTGCGTTGTAGATTCTTATCCAAGACTTGTATCATTTGATGATGTTTTGACAGTTTGCAACATATCCACTCTTCTTGTTTGTGAAGTAGAATTAATTATTAGACACTTGCAAGTCCTTCTTACTAAGTTAATATCACTTCATGTTTGAGTCATTACGAATGACATCATGATAGTCCTGTATCAAAGTGTAATAATTTAGATATATGCATATTCAAGAATATAGATTATGGGTGTTTGTAGCTTTTGTTAAACCATACAATTACGTCTACAATCTATGTTGAAAAGATCATAATATATTGTTCCACTTGAATTGCTCCATATGAGTACACCACACTTATAAGCTAGCTAATTTAAAATTTTTAAAGGGTACGTACAAATTGTGTTAACTTTTTTGAAAACCTTAACCTTGATAAAAATACTTCCATTCATTTATATACAAAACACTACACTACATCCTATATAGATCCAAGAATCGTCTTTCTCTACATCGTGTTTAATTAGCAAACATATGAACTTGTTTTTCATGTTCCTCTAGCAACTTTTTTAGAGGTTTGTTAAAAAATTACTAGTAGGATGATCTACTTCTTAGGTCATACAACTTGTTTAAGTTAATTCATTTTAACAACTTAGTGAAGTTATGAACGTTTGCAATATATTCTCTCTTTTTGTTTGTGAATTAGAATTAATAGACACTTGGAAGTACTTATTTTTTTTGAACGATAGATAACTCACACACGCGTCCCGGCACGAAGTCAACGAGGTATCTGGGATCCATTCGGGTACCCGACGTCTAATTTCTAAGTTGATCTAGATGATATTATATAAATATATCACTTTGTGTTTGAGTCATTACGAATGAGATTATGATAATCCTCAATCAAGGTGTAATAAATTAGATATATACATCTCTAAGAATATAGATTATGGGTGTTTGTAAGTTATGCTAAACCATACAAGTACGTTTAGAGTTCATGTCGAAAAGATCATAATATGTTCCACTTGAATTTAAAAGTTAAATGACACATATACCATGTACTTTAGTCTTGAGACAATACATTGTTGGTATATGGATTTCGTAAATATTCAAATTGTTCCTATTTGTAGGTGATTTATCTATAAGATCAATTAAAGTTAAAAAAGTTTTCTTTGGTTGTTTCTATGGTGACACTAGCTTTCTGTTCTTGCTTCTCTTAGTGCTTCATTCCTGCGTTGGGCATGTATCATGGTTGTAAGATACTTCATTGGTTTTCTGTTAATACCAAATGCCTTGCCCGTTCAAAAAAATAGAGTAGCAGGATGGTCACCGCAACAAATTAAACCCATTTTTCATGTTCCTGTAGCAACTTTTATAGAACTTTGTTAAAAAATTACCAGTAGGATGGTCTACTTCAAAAGTCATACAAGTTATTTAGCTTAATTCGTTTTAACAACTTACTAAAGTTATGAACGTTTGCAATATATCCTCTCATCTTATTTATGAATTAGAATTAATAGACACTTGCAAGTTGCAAGTACTTATTTTTTTAGTTGATCTTGATAATACTATAATAATATATCCCTTTGTGTTTGAGTCCTTACGATTTACGAATGACATCAATTGTGACATCATCATAGTCCTCTATGAAGGTGTAATAAAATATATAGATATATCCATCTTCAAGAGGATATAGATTATGGGTGTTTGTAAGTTTTGTTAAGCCATATAAGTACGTTTAGAATTTATGTCGAAAAGATCGTAATATATCGTTCCACTTGAATTGCTCCATATGAGCACACCATAAGCTACTTTAAACGTTAAATGAATCGTTTACTATGTACTTTAGTTTTGAGATAGTATATTTTTGGTATATGGATAATGGATTTCGTAAATAATCAAAATTTTCCTATTTGTACATAATTTATCTGTAAGACCATTTAAAGTTAAAAAGTTTTAAAGGGTATAAAATATAGTAACTTTTTTGAAAACCTTAGGGTGTGTTTAGTTGTGGAAAAATTTTCTGTTTTCTAGAAAATTTTTCCATGAAAACTGTAAATTTAGAAAACTTGTTTAGTTGATTCAATTTAGAAAAATTTTTCCAAGAAAACAAAATTTTCATTTTCCAAATTTACACTTGAATTAGAAAACTACTTTTTATAGTTTTCCAATTCTCATTTTCATTTTTCATTTTCATTTTCAATTGTCGTCCCCTTCTCGGCTCCGGCCACCGCCAGCGTCGCGCCTGCCGCCGCCGGCGGCCACGGCCACTACCGCTGCCGCCACCAGCACCGCCGCTCGCCGCCACCGCCGTCACGCTACCGTCATCCCCTTCTCGTCGCCGCGACCACCATCGCCGACATCGCCGCCTCAACCACCGCCAAGACCACCATCTCACCACCGCCCCACCGTCGCCACCACCATCTCCGCCGCCGTCGTCGCCGCCACCCGCCACCATCGCCATCGCTGCCGAGGCCTCCAAGGCCACCGCCGTCGCCGCCGAGGCCACCCTCGTCGCCGCCGAGGCCACCGCCACCACCACCGAGGCCCCCGAGGCCACTGCCATCGCCGCCGAGTCCACCGAGGCCACCGCCGTCGCCACCGAGGCCACCGCCGTCGCCACCTAGGCCACCGCCGTCGCCACCGAGGCCACCGCCGTCGCCACCGTGGCCACCGCCGTCGCCGTTGAGGCCACCGTCGTCGCCGCCGAGGCCACCGCCGTCGCCGCCGAGGCCACCGCCGTCGCCGCCGAGTCCACCGAGGCCACCGCCGTCGTCGTTGAGGCCACCGTCGCCGCCGCCGAGGCCACCGAGGTCACCGCCGTCGCCGTTGAGCCACCGTCGTTGCCGCCGAGGCCACCGAGGCCACCGCCGTCGCCGTTGAGCCACCGTCGTTGCCGCCGAGGCCACCGAGGCCACCGCCGTCGCCACCGAGGCCACCGCCGTCGCCACCGAGGCAACCGCCGTCTCCGCCGAGGCCCCCGAGGCCACCGTCATCGCCGCCGAGTCCCCCGAGGCCACCGCCATCGCCGCTGAGGCCACTGCCACCACCGCCATTGCCGTCGAGGCCTCCAAGGCCACCGCCATCGCCGCCAAGGCCACCGAGGCCACCACCACCACCGTCGAGGCCACCAAGGCCACCGCCACCATCGTCGCCGCCGCCGTTGCAATATTTGGAAAAATTGAAAATGGATAATGAAAAGTAATGAAAAATGCACAACTAAACGAGTTTTCTAATTTTCTAAAAATGGAAAATGAAAACTTCATGATTTCAAGTAAACAAGTTTTCCAAAATTTTCCTAGAAAACTGAAAACGAAAAATCAACTCCATTTTCTGTTTTCATTTTCTTGGAAAACAAAAACAGTTTTCCACAACTAAACACAACCTTAATCTTAATAAAGTTATTTCCGTTCATTTATATACAAAGCACTACACTACATGCTATCGTCAAAACTACAAGTACAATTTTTCTCATAATATATATTGCTTTATGGGTGTTGTTTTCCCTATCCTCTACTACCCCTTTCTTAATTACTTACATTATTTCATATCCCTCAACCTTAGACTCCATTTCCCCACTCACATGCACATATCCATACCCCTATAAGGTCTTTCGTAACACAAAACTTTGAACCCTCAAGGTTTCACTATCACATCAGCACCACATCAGCTTTCTACTTTCCTACCCTCATACTCTCACGTTACCCTCAAACCCGATACCACCAACTTTTCATACCCTAACTTTTTTCATTATTTTTATTATAAAATTATAGAGAAAAAAAGAGAGAAAGAAGTAGAGAGAGAGAGAGAGAGAGAGATAGAACGGGTTAACCAGCCTTGGAAACCCTCATCCATACCCACCCTCAAGTACCCGCCACCCTGTAGGACTAAACCCTCTAATTAAACCTTCCCCTACCCTCCCCTTCCCTTACCCGCACTGTGATACTGAAGGCCTAAACAGGTAATACTGAATATAAAACTCCTTACGTATTCGAAACAAGCCATTAACAAGATTGTCCGTCGAACATATCTAACGATACCCAACTTAACAAACAATCATTAACATCAACAAGACACGACGAAAGAATTCCTTATCCTAGACCATTAAAAACCTCAAAAAAAAAATAAAAAAATTAACAACTAAGGGACCTAATTGTCAAATAAAAAAACTAAACTTTTATTAAAGAAACTCACAACAGTACTCAAGGACCGTTGCATGATGTTGAAGCTGACCCCCCTTTCATTTATATCTTCTCATCTGTCTTCATTCAATACCTTTAACCTCCGCCTCCCCTCTTTCTTCCCCTTTAAATCTCCCTCCACCTTCCCTTCATTCATTCCAATCCATCCGCCATTGTTAACCCTTCCAAAAATGCCCCAAATCTTGCCCGATTTCTCGTCATCCGTCAAGCTTAAGTATGTCAAGCTTGGATACCAGTATCTTGTTAACCATATCCTCACTCTTTCGCTCATTCCGATCATCGCAGCCGTGGCCCTCCACCTCCTCCGGGCCGGAGGCCCGGAGGAGATCATCGCCACCGTGACCTCTATCCAGTTTAACCTAATCCAGATACTCGTCTCCCTTTTCCTCATAATCTTTATCTCCACCGTCTACTTCATGTCGAAGCCACGGTCGGTTTACCTCGTCGATTACACGTGTTACAAGCCCCCGATCACTTGTCGTGTTCCGTTCTCGACGTTCATGGAACACTCGAGGTTGATCTTGAAGGAAAACCCTAAAAGTGTGGACTTCCAGATGCGGATTCTCGAACGATCGGGGTTGGGAGAAGAAACGAGCCTACCGCCCGCGATTCATTACATCCCGCCGAACCCTAACATGGATGCGGCGAGAGGGGAGGCGGAGATGGTGATATTTTCCGCCATTGATGACCTTTTCCGTAGGACGGCGTTGAAGCCGAAAGATATCGATATTCTTATCGTGAACTGCAGCTTGTTTTCCCCGACGCCTTCGTTGTCGGCTATGGTGGTGAATAAGTATAAGTTGAGGAGTAATATTAAGAGCTTTAATTTATCTGGGATGGGGTGTAGTGCTGGATTGATCTCCATAGATTTGGCAAGAGATTTGCTTCAGGTTCTTCCGAATTCGAATGCGGTTATCGTTAGTACGGAGATTATTACTCCGAATTACTATCAGGGCAACGAACGGGCGATGCTACTTCCGAATTGTCTGTTTCGGATGGGGGCCGCCGCCCTCCTGTTATCCAACAAACGACGTGAGCGCCGCCGTGCAAAGTACAAGCTCGTCCATGTCGTTCGGACCCATAAGGGTTCCGACGACCGAGCTTACAGGTGCGTCTTTTTTTTTTCTGAACTGCAAACAAACACACACGTTCACGAGGTATCCGGGCTCACAGGGGTACCTGACTAAAGATATCACTGTGTGTCACACTCGTGATTTAGATATAACCACATGCTATCCGATGTTTGAACTGGGTAGTCAAATATACCATTTACTGACCCCCAAAATGTTACCTTAACACGGGGCGGATCTATGGTCAAAGAAATGAGGGGATGGGTCCCCACTCGATAAGGAAAAAATGTCATTTTTTAGGTTAAAAATATTCATTTTTAAGTTTTTACCTTGTGCCCCCTTTAATTGTACATCCTTTGCCTCCCACCAACCAAAAAAAGTACTTGAAAATCAACAAAAGATCAACAAAATCTTTTGAAACCAATAAGAAAAAAATGAAATAGATCATCGAAATCGACAATAAAAACTTAAAACTCTTTCTAAATCAATAACTAAAAAATTAAAAATCCATCAAAAAGGTGGAATAAGGCTAAAAACACATCAGCCGACCTCGCAAACTTTTAATGTACCTTAAGGTGCCCCAAGACAAAAATCCGAGATCTGCCACTTCCTTAACACTGGGTTAAACATGCTTTGATGCTTATAGGTGCGTCTACGAGCAAGAAGACCCACAAGGGCTCGTCGGAATCAACCTATCGAAAGACCTCATGGTGATCGCCGCCGAGGCCTTGAAATCAAACATCACGACCATCGGTCCGTTGGTTCTCCCGGCATCGGAGCAGCTTCTCTTCCTTTTCACCCTAATCGGCCGAAAGATCTTCAACCCTAAATGGAAACCCTACATTCCAGACTTCAAACTAGCATTCGAGCACTTCTGCATACACGCGGGCGGGCGGGCCGTGATCGACGAGCTCCAGAAGAACCTGCAGCTGTCGGCGGAGCACGTGGAGGCTTCCCGGATGACGTTGCACCGGTTCGGGAACACGTCGTCGTCTTCGCTGTGGTACGAGCTGAGTTACATCGAGTCGAAAGGACGGATGAAGAAAGGGGATCGGGTTTGGCAGATAGCGTTCGGAAGCGGGTTTAAGTGTAACAGCGCCGTGTGGAAGTGTAACCGGAGTATAAAAACTCCGACCGGCGGGCCATGGGAGGATTGCATTGATCGGTACCCGGTGCACATCCCGGAGGTTGTCAAGCTGTGAATTTAATTACTTTTACTCTCATGTGTTTGAAAAAAACAACAATAAAACACTTTCAAAGTTATTGTGTTTTTTTTTTTTTTTTTGAATTTTATAGTTAATTTTTTTTTAAATATTTCTACAGAATTCAAAATTCTGGAATTGTAAAACGAATATTTGATGTGGTTTATATGTAAACGACTATAAATGTTGTGTTTTATACATGTATTTTTATGCTTTAATTAATTAGTATAATAAAGAATACATGTATTAATTAGAACAAAGGTTAGTTTGTTAGCATATTAATAAGTTTAATGATGCTAATAAGTCGAGTTTACAGTTTATATAGAGAATTTTATCCATATAGGATTTAATAGAAGACCAACCAAACAACCGTAAGTGATATAAAGCGTAAGCAACTTCTATCGTTTAGTTTGTGACAAAATTACAAATATAACACGTTAAATCGTTATTCTTATTCCTATTTGTTTTGTCTTCTAAATTCCATGGTACATTTAGACCAGTTGAGAAGACAAACAATAATTTATTCACTTATACTTTTAGAAATGGTTAATTAAGTACACTAAAATGTTATCAAAGTTGTCAATTTTTATCATTGTATGTACTCAACTTAAAAAATTGACATTTTGCAGATTCTGACATTAATGGTAAGTTTCTAAGTACATTAAATGGAACATAGAATGGTAGTTTAGTACATAGAATGACAATTTTAACAGGTTCAGTACATACATTGTAAGTTTTTAAGTTGAGTAATACAATGATAAAAAGTGACAACTTAGATACATTTTGGTGTCCTTAACCCTTTTAGAAATTACAATATTAATTATATAATCTTATTTCGGAGACTGCGATTGTTAGCAAGAAAAAGAAAGACCCTATCTCATTCTAAATTTGGAGTGTTCACCGTCTTCTCCTAATTTGGAGAAAAGCATAACTCTCTTATATTTCGTATTTTGGAGAATTTCTAAAAATTTCTATATAATTTTGTTCCTACATCCAAAGTTCATATTGAATTTATGAAAAGGACTAGAGGAATTTAGTGCTTTTTTATGCATGATTGGTGCCAAAGCTACTTCGGATTATTGCTTTAGTGTTAATTAAGGTATCATTTATAAACATAAATTGAGTAAGTATACTTAATCGGTACAAATGTAGTTTTTCGCAGCACTAAATATTGGCCAAGGCCATGGATTGGTAAGATAGGCTTATCATATTTACCAACTTCATTGAGCGAATATGCATCTTTTTTCCGATAATAATAAATAAAGAAGTAATGAAAGATTCATATTATAAATGAAATTATTCATCCAACCACAAATACAACTGTATATGAAATAATATTTTTGGTATTTACATAATGTAATTAATGTGTCTTGTTGATTGTAGTTATGGGACCTTTTTAGATAAGAAGTCATTATATATATTGCGGTATGGTCCTAATTAAAAAAGTATTATGTTGTTTATATAACATATTCTCTCACCATCATGTATTGAATGCTATAATGAACAAACAATGCATAAGGTATGATTATTAAAAGACAATAATGAATATTACAACTAATTATTAATTACATACAACAACTAATTATTAAAATTGAGAGCTAAAAAATCTAAAATCTTTGAAAATATATTACGACCGTGTTTAACAAACTAACTGGTAGCTGATAAGCTAGTTATTGATTAATAAGCTAACTAGTAGCTGATAAACAACCTTACGAATAAATAATGTAAAATCTCTAAAAATATATTACGAGTGTGTTTAACAAACTAGTTGGTAGTTGATGAGCTAGTTATTGACTAATAAGCTAGCTAGTAGCTGATAAACTACCTTACGAATAAATAATGTAAAATCTCTAAAAATATATTACGACTGTGTTTAACAAACTAGTTGGTAGTGGATGAGCTAATTATTGATTAATAAGCTAGTTATAGCTGATAAACTACCTTACGAATAAGTTATGTTGGCAAAACTAGTTCATGATTATGTAAAATGACCAAAAACGGTTACAGTGGATAAGCGTAGGCCAGAGTGCATAACCACGGCGGTAACGGGTCGGTGGATGGTGGTCGACGGTGCAACGCTCGGGCCAAACCACACGGCACGAAGCCGTGTTGTCCAAGACAATGGTGCGGCAAAACCGCCACGGGCCAGCCGACACGAAGCCATCCTTGTAATTGTCTCGGTAATGCGTAACCGTGTTATATTTCCGCTAGCCTCTTGCTAGCTTCTAACGAACTGCCGTTTAAATAAAAGAATTATGAGGAAAAATTGTTTCATATAAATTATTAGTATTTCGTAAATTCAATGTTATTTTTTATTATAAACAATGTATTGAAAATAAATTTGTCATTGCGGGTCCAATTATATATCTCGTCCAGGGCTCACAAAATGTCAGGAACGAAACTGCGTATCATGCTTTCATTTATCCTGTTACCTATAACAAAAAAATGGTTTTTATTTGAAATCACCCTCGTTTGTATATATACAATGGAATACTCTTTTTCCTTAATGGTGTAATGAATTCATGATTTCCTTCTATTAATCTATTGAAAAAGGTTGACCTACTTGAATCTACTTGACACCTTCACCTTGCCTTCTCAAATCTAGAAATTATACTCCATTGAGATAATTTAGTTAGACAACAAGAAACCTATATTTTCATGTAAACCCAAATATACACTTAAAGATTTCTTTATTTTACCTTTTCCAATCATTCAGGGAGTTTTTCCAAAATTTCCCATAGTATTTATGTCAACCTTTATTAGACAATTATAATAACTATCATATAGACTATCACAATGAGAGAGAATGCATGCCATGTGGGAAGTGGTGATCGCTCAATTTTTTTCATTGTCACATCTTTGTTGCTACATGGTAACATATGTTTTGGTACAAAAACATTAATGATCAATTAAGGAACAACTCTAAAGCATAACCAACTTTAAGAGCCAAATAAAATTAGGTTTATATAAGAATAAAAATTAAAAAAATAATATGAAAATGACTGAATTATTATGTGAATTTACACTAACCTTTATGTGAAAATAAATGTGAGTTCACATGACTTTGGCCCGGAAGCGGATCTAGAATTTTTTTTTCAATCGATGGCACCATTTCACTATAACACATATATATAAAGATAATTATTTACAAAATCAATATTAATCTAGTGGTTGATTTATTGTTTTTCAAATGGATGGTATCAAGTTGAAGTTTGTTACTACAATTTTTCTTAAACACAATAAATCCGAAATTAAATGCCAAAATCTAGTAAAAATGATTCTAAGAAGACTTGGACAAAAGACCTCACATATGAGAAACAAGTAACTAACTAACTCTACCAAATAAAACTTGTGATGTTATTGCAGTTTTAAAATATATAAGGTGGCAAACAACAGATTGATACGGTGACACCTTTCACGACCCTGTATTTTTTACACTACAACGGAGGAACGAAACGGTGCGTGCCACCGTATGCACAACAATAGGTCCTCCCATGCTTTGGCCGTTACTTGAGGTAGCATGTTTACCTTAAAAAAAATAAAAAATAAAAGAATTATAGTATTCCATAATCACATGCATTTGATTTCACCATTTTTCGATTATCTTATTTTACCAATGTTCTGTCAAACTAATTTCTAGGCATCTTTATTGTTGTCGTAGACAAAGTCGTACTTACATACCTTTTCAAGTCATGTTTTCGTTGGAAAATGAACGTGGGCTTAGCTAGCATAATTAAGCATATTTGTTCCAGATTTGAAGTCCTGTCAGTCATTTTTAGTCATCTATATGAGAAAAGATAAGAAAAGGTTTGATAAAAATCTGACTTGTTATCATCCCTATCTATAGTATATATGTACCTTTCAAGATTATTTAATTAGGATGTTGATAGAAATTATAAAAGTCAAATATTACTATATTGTGGAATGGTTAGACAAATGTCTCTCTCGATATAGGTGTTTGGTGAAAGTGTGCAAGTAGGCTTGAGGAATTAATACAAGTAATCAATATGGAGTTAAGAGTTTGAGTACAAATAGATGTATACTCACTCAAGGAAGCTTGTTTTCCCTCATCATGCATCTATTTATTCATGTACCATAACTCATGGAACATATGATTAATTGGTGTGTCTATATTTACGTTTAAGTACATAATCAGTGAACAAAACCAGTAGAAAATTTTAATTCAAACAGAGAATACTCAGTGTAAGGATTTAAACACTTATATTATATAATACAGTTCGGTTTTTATTTTGGTTTTCTAACCACTACAATACAATTAATAGTCGTTTTAATAGGATGTTTAATGCGATTTATAATTTAACTTAGACGAATAATCATATGATGTAGGAGTTATTAAATTGAGAAATATAAGAAGAGATTTGGACTCCTAATCACTTTTAATCTCATGTTGTCTCGTTAATTAATTGGATTTTAGGAGATAATTGCTATTTTATTAGTGCAAATAAACATGTTTTTCTCGACTAAGATTTATTCAATGTTGAATATTCTTTCTTATCCTTTTCGGCTTTTATTCTTATTTGATTTTAGCCCTTTAAGTTTAGAAGACGAACAATTATGTCTTTTATAACCTTAAACTACTTTTTTGTAAATGGGGTACAAATATATATTTTTTATTACCCAAGTTTTGTAATTAACTAGTTGGTAAGCCCGGGCTTCGTACTGGGTTCATAAACAATAGCTACCGACACTTGATCATATTTCAGTCAATATACTATATTTGACTAAAACGTAAAATGAAATATAGAAAACTAAAAGATATAAAGTGAATAAATATTATAAGTTTACGGGGCCAATATGTAAATTTAAAGGTGAGTATAGGATTCGGGTCGGTTGGAGTGTATATATATCATATATAATAAAATAAATACATGAAAAAAATGAATATTAGGCTCATTTCGATCTTATCGACGATAGGATTATAATGACGCAGTTTGTTAACATTAAAACGTATGTTTTTAACATATTTTAGATCGTATTGACGATACGATTATTATGGCGTAATTTGTTAAAATTAAAACGTATTTTTTGAACATGTTTCAACTGATATACGATATATGAGTAAAACGTAAAATGAAATATAGAAAGTAAAGGTATAAAGTGAATAAATATTATAAGTTTAGGGCGCTAATATGTGAATTTGAAAATTGGTATAGTATCCGCGTCGGTTGAAGCTTATATATAGTATATAATAAAATAGCTATATCAAAAAATTTTCAATATTAGGCTCATTTCGATCGTATCGACGATATGAACATAATAGCGTAATTTGTTAAAATTAAAACGTATTTTTAACGTCTTTTTGCCAATACACGATATATGACTAAAAATTAAAATGAAATATTGAAAAGTAAAAGGTGTAAAGTGAACAAATCTTATAAGTTCTAAGTTAGGCTAATATGTAAATTTGAAAATGAATATAGGATTTGAGCCGGTTCGAAGTTGGAACGTATATATAGCATATAATAAAATAAGTACGTCAAAAAATATTCAATATTAGGCTCATTTCGATCGTATCGACGATACGAATTTAATGGCGTAATTTGTTAAAATTAAAACGTATCTTTTTAACGTATTTTGGCTAATACACGATATATGATTAAAACGTAAAATGAAATATTGAAAAGTTAAAGGTATAAAGTGAATAAACTTTATAAGCTGAGGGGGCCAAAATTGTAAAAATGGAGGTGGGTATGAAAGCTCCGCGCGCGGGTTTATGTCCGGGTCAGCGCCGGGTCATATCCGGGTCCAGGTCAAAAACTGAGAGAGATGGGCGGGTCGGAGCGGGTTGTGGGTCGGAGCGGGTCGGGCGATGTTTGTGGGTCGGATTTCCTGATAAATGTATAGTATATATAATAACCATAGAAAAAGCATATAATTGTATATTAAGCAACGTTGAATGAAGTATTCAATATTCAACTCAATTGTCTTTTTCCATATTGAATTATGGGCCAATGGCCATGAATGTATTCTTTGGGACCATTGGTGGATTGCATTTAGTTATACAGTTCGATATTAAATCATTATACTCTTACTGATTATGTAAATTAAATTCACTTATATAGATAGTAGATTTTATCTAAGCTGGTTCGAATATTTTGGTTTTAGATGAATGCACATATTGCCATTTAATGTTTCAAAAGTTACATCTTTATTTTTCAAAACTGGACTACAAGTTTAATTTAATAAAAGATAGGGTAAATTACATATTTGGTCCTTTTGGTTTGCATTTTAAAAATAATGTGATATCAAATAAATAGTTGGTTATGCTGCTTTCATAAAAAAATGGTCGAGTGTGGTATGTCTAAGTGATCTGGGCTGGTCCAATATAGTATATGGGCTGGTCGAATTCTAAATGAAATAAACGACTTTAATGTTCCTTTAGCTTTGGTAGCTGATCAACACATATAATTGGATTAGACAATGGGCTATTGTTATACACACCTCCAATGCTCCATGTGTGCATGATCTCTCTGAATTCCTATAATAATAAAAACTAAATAAAAAGACGTTGATCATATATTCAGTCACATATTATTAGAGCCGGAATTTAGCACCAAATCTAGTCATGGATCATTTACTAGATAGTTATCGAGTAAGCATTTATTGCATGTCACATTTTTGGGGTGAGTATGACAAAGACTTCAAATCTTACTCAGTATGAGGCATAGTAAACATCAAGAATTTTATGTTGTAAGTGAGAGAGAAGATTCTTATCCAATAAACGTTTTTACTAGGTAAAAGATGCTAACCAACAATCTGATGTGATTGCCGACAATGTTACCCAATAAGATAAATAAAGATCATGTGGTTATTAGTAGGCGCTTACCCAGTAAGGTTTGTAAATGGGCCCTTCAGATATATTATTCCGCCACCATTCTTGGTAGCATTTGGTCTCCATTTTAGAGGGCATCTAGTAAGGACTTGCACATCGGCTAGATATGGACAATCAAACCTATATATACAAAGAAAGTTTCACTCCTATAACAATACTTTTAGATAGAGAACTCAAACATCTCCGAATACCCTCACACAGTATAAACTCTAATAATCTTATATAGCCCTACTAAAGAAAACATACATGATTAAAAATAAGTACAGCAGAGTTTTCGAGGAATAGAATGATGGAAGAGAGTGAAAGTAAAAATTTGACGTAACAAGTGAAGTGGAAGGATGACCACTCCCTTCACCCTAAGTATAAAAGAGTATCTCTAACAACTTTTCTAAAATAGAGATTTTAGGGAATTTTTTTGCTCCAACAGCTTTCGCAAAATGTTCTCCAAAATAGAGGTTTTTCCAAAAATTATTAGAGCATCTCTAAGAGATTTCTAAAGCATCAGAAAAAGGATGAAAATCTCCAAATTTGGAGATTTCTCCAAAAATGATTAGATCGTCTCCATGAGATTCTCCAAAATGGGGGAATTTTACCATTTTTCGCGCCAACAAATTTTCAGAAACTTTTTCTAAAATGGAGAAATAGGAGATAGAGTGTAAGTCTCCAAATTTAGAGGACTCCCCAAATGATTACAATCAGAGAAATAGTTTTTTATTATATTCCACGAATAATAATTTTTTAAATGAAATGTTTAGGTAAGAGAAATAATATTTTATTAGATGAATGTCATATTTTGATAATATAAATAATGATGTTATCTTCAAAATGAAGAATATCTTAGAGTTGATTACATTTTTTATAAAAGATTTTGGACTTTGGTTTTTTTATTTTGGAGAATTTTTAGATAGTAGTACAGGTAAAGGTGTAAAATGAAAAATGAAAATATAAGGAATATCAAATAAATTAATTTGTACATATTTATGATACTTAATAATATAATTGAATCTAAAGATATTCGATATTAAACTAATTTTGAAGGTATTGACGAGACGATTATAATGGTATAATTGTAAAAAGAAAAAAAATGTATTTTTAACATATTTTAGTTAACATGTGATTATTTATCTTAATATGATAAATGTTTAAATGAAAAAGTAAGGGATTAGTAGTAAACTAAATAACTAATCATAAGGGTACTAATTGTAACTTCTAAACTTATATAACTAATTTAACTTTTAATTCATATGTATTTAATATTTAATAATATGATTAAATCTAAAAATATATTCAATATTGGACTTATTTTGAAGATATTGTCGAGACGATTATAATGATATAATTTATTAAAAAATGTATTATTTTTAATGCATTTTAGTTTATTTACACTATTTATGTTAATATGATAATGGTGTAAATTGAATAAATGAAAAAGTAAGGTAGTAAAAGTAATTTAATTAAGTTACTTTTACTATTTCTTTTGTCCAAAAAAGGTAGTAAAAATAATTTAATTAACTAACTTAAAGATATAAAGAGTGAGTTATAAATTGAAATTAATAAATTATAGGAACATAGAAGAGAGTTACGCAAAATTTTAATTTGATGTTTTATATTGTTGTACATGATGAATAAAGAAAGTAAGTTAAATGTTGAAATATTGAAACGGATAACCATTTTCAAAAATTATTCTTTTTAATATATGGTATAGATATAGATATAAATATGAGAAAATAATTAATATAGCCATTTGACAACAACCATTTAACCTCTTACCCTTTCTCTCCCACTTATCACCAAAATACCCATCCGGCCGCTCTCTGACGAGTTTTCCGGCCGCTCCGGCAAGTTTTCCGGCCGCTCCGGCGAGGTTTCCGGCCGCTCCGGTGAGTTTTCCGTCCGCTCCGGCGAGTTTGAATAGAAAATGGAAGAAAACGGTTGCCATGTTGAAGGATCTGGAGATGTGTAGTTGTCCAGAAAACTCACCGGAGGATCATCATCATCATCATCGCCGGCCGAAAAACTCTGTAGATGATTTTGAGGTAAGTCGGCGTGGAACAAATTTTGAGGTAAGTCAGTCCAGAAAACTCTGTCCCCATTAAACTCTGTCCAGAAAACTCAACGAGGATTCAAATTTTGAGGTAAGTCGGCGTGGAACAAGGCTTCTTCTTTGATCATCCACATTAAAATCGCAAGTTTTTTCTTCTTTTTTGTTGGGGGGCGTTACAGATCGATCGAAGCTAATTTTATCATCATCATCATCATCGCCGGCCGGAAAACTCACCGGAGCGGCCGGAAACCTCGCCGGAGCGGCCGGAAAAGTCGCCGGAGAGCGGCGGCCGGATGGGTATTTTGGTGATAAGTGGGAGAGAAAGGGTAAGAGGTTAAATGGTTGTTGTGAAATGGCTATATTAATTATTTTCTCTATAAATATAGGAGTGTACAAGGACTGCTAATGATTCGGACTAAACCAAAAGCTCTAGATTGGGCTTTACAAGCAACAATGGGCTGTATGTTTCTCTCTCTCTCTCTCTCTCTATATATATATATATATTTATTTTTAAGTTGAATAATTATTTGGTCAATTTTTTTTTGATAATGATATTATGAAGAGAAAATTATTTTTTTACTCAAAAAAAAATCAAAAATAATTAAAATAGCCAAAAAACTGCACCGGTGACCAAAATACCCATCCGGCCGCTCTCCGGCGACCGCTCTCCGGCGCCGGCAGCCGCTCCACGGCGGTTTCCGGCAAAAATTCATTTGGGCCGCTCCAGGCCCGGCTGCTCGGAGCGGCCCAATCTAGCTATATATTAATTGCTGCAAATAAACCAATAAGATCTCTTCCAGCCCAATGGTAAGGCATGGAACTTTTATGGAAATGGCCTGGGTTCGATTCTTGTAGATGATATCTTTTTTTTAAATAAAATCCCATGAAATTTACGAAAAAAATGGTTGTGGGTGAGGTTCAAACCCGCGCCACTCTAGTATAAGTTATGCATCTAAACCATCAAGATGGGAATGCCACTTCCATACAAAAAGCCTAACAAATTATATTTGTTCAAACATCTGGGCCGGAAAACTCGCCGGAGCGGCCTGAAAACTCGCCGGACCGCTCGGAGCGGCCGGAAAACTCACCGGAGAGCGGCCGGATGGGTATTTTGGTCACCGGTGCGGTTTTTTGGCTATTTTAATTATTTTTGATTTTTTTTTGGGTAAAAGAATAATTTTCTCTATTATGAAAATATGTTTACCTCAACATTTTCCTTCAATGTCGTCATGGGAGACCTTTGCAAGAAAAGAAGAAAAAAAAAGTTTATCGTGTATAAAAATAAATAATAATTTAAGAAATCCAAAGAATAATAAACCTTGGTATAGAACAAATAGATGACTTTTTATTCATGTATAAAACATTAGCAACATTTTTCCTGTATTTTTAAGTTCAATTTACAATTCTGAGTTAGGTTTTATTTTTTGCTGATAAGATTCCCTATCTTTATAAATTTATGATTTAACTAGCAAAGTTATGTGATGATAGTCTTTCATATTCATATTATTGTTAATTTGATTACAGTGTCATACTTTTATGGCATATATATATATATATATATAGAGGGAGGTTCAAATGTAAACTCTATATTTCGTGTAAACTATGTAAACCAATCCACACCTTGATTTTCAAAAACGTTTCCATATTTCACATTTTCATATTTCCATAATCATTGACTTACCATATATTTCACATTTCCATATTTTCTATGAATCCATATCCTCCTTTGATTTTTTTGATCAAGGGCCATGATGGGTTTACATAGTTTACACGAAATATAGAGTTTACATTTGAACCTCCCTCTATATATATATACACACACATTTGAACTTTCCTCTCTCTCTCTCTCTATATATATATATATATATAGGGGTGGGTTCAAATACAAACCACTTTTTGGTTGTCAACGTGAGGACAACCCAGAGCGTGCCACGTGTCAATCTGAATTTTCTACGAATAAGCTTATTCATAATGAATAACACTATTATTCAGACTGAATAAGCCTAATTCAGTATGAATATAACTTAGTCGCAGAAAATTCAGAGTGACACGCGCGACTTGTCTCCGCGACTTAGCCTTATTCAGTATGAATATAGCGTTATTCAGTATGAATAACACTAAGTCGCGGGCTTTATTCAGACTGAATAACACTAAGTCGCGTAAGTCAAAATACCACGTGTCGCGCTCTGGGTTGTCCTCACGTTCACAACCAAAAAGTGGTTTGTATTTGAACTTCTCTCTCTCTCTCTCTCTCTCTCTCTATATATATATATATATATATATATATATAGGGGAAGGTTCAAATGTGAACCACTTTTTGGTTGTGAACGTAAGGACAGCCCAGAACGCGACACGTGGTGGATGACTAGGCCCCAAGTCATGTCCACGGCGGATGATTAGGCGCGATTCATGGGAGGGCATTGAATTAAAGAGGGGGACCACACTCAAAGCCGCCACGTGTCGCGCTCTGGGTTGTCCTCACGTTCACAACCAAAAAGTGGTTCACATTATATATATATATATATATAGAGAGAGAGAGAGAGAGAGAGAGGAAAGTTTAAATGTGAACCACTTTTTGGTTGTGAACGTGAGGACAACCTAGAGCGCGACACATGGCAAAAAAATTTCTGACACGCGCGACTTTTCCCGCGACTTAGTGTTATTCAGTCTGAATAATTCGCGGGCTTTTAGGTTACAAGTCGCGCGTGTCACTGAATTTTCGGCGACTTAGTGTTATTCATACTGAATAACGCTTTATTTAGTCTGAATAAAGCGTTATTCAGTATGAATAACACTAAGTCGCCGAAAATTCAGAGTGACACGTGGCGCGCTCTCGGTTGTCCTCACGTTCACAACCAAAAAGTGGTTTGTATTTGAACCCACCCCTATATATATATATATATATATATCTTAACTATCAATATGGTCATTTTAATATCGGTCATGAAAAAAATTGCAGCATGCAGGGCCGGAGCCAGGAATTTTTTTGTAAGGGGCAAACTCTAAACAACAATTTTACTTCAAGAAAAATAGTTTTTTTATAAACAAAAAAACCTTGACAATGTCAATAATAATGGTAATTTTAAATTTTTAAGGAGGCAATTACCCAAATATGCCTAATATATAAATTTTTTTAAGGAGAATTTTACAATGTTAGGGGGCAACTGCCTACTCTGCCCCCCTCGTGGCTCCGCCCTTGGAAGCATGTGACTTTTGTACGAAAACAGTTTCTCCGCCTCTATGAGTGGATGAACGATCTGAGCGTATCTTACTTTTCTCAGACCATGCTTCCAAATAAACATTCTAGATACATCTGATTTGATTTTGCTATATTTTAATATTAAACAATTCATAAGAAAGTTAAAACTATAAAGCGTCGGCAAATACTAGGAACTAATGTTGTCGACTCTCACCCAATTTATGGTGAGTGTCACACCAAACCATTTTCCTTCATGTTAGGCTTTAGGCTTTTTTCTTGAAGGACACATTGTCCTTAACAAGGGCAATCAAACAAATAACATCTTCATCAATTTTGTTTTTGCTTTCTTTTTATATCCTTTATCAACTTCTTTTTTGACCTTTTTGCTTATTTAATTTACCCTTAAATCATTATATTTTATATATCATAAGGCTAGATCTTACTCTTAAATATTGTCCATTAGACAATCATGTATTATCAAGTATAAGTTGCAAAAATGGACACGTTAGGTAACTTGTCAAGCAATTATAATATATAAAACACCCCGAAATAAGTAGTGTCGAGAGACATTGTTTGTTTTTCTGCATTATCATAAATAACCAATATATTTAATAGAATTGCAAAAAGAAATCATTATTAAAATAATGTCCATCGCATTTGAATAAAACAATGTAAAGGCTACTTCTTTAAGTATATGGGTTTGAATAATCAGCTCTAAGTATATTTTATAAAGCAAAGAGAATTAGCTTTTGACTAATTAGGTCAACATTTCCCGATCTCTTTTTTATGACCCCCAAAACTTATTCAAATTTCAATCGTAAAAACATGTAAATTCATACCTCTCCTTCTACACATTGCTTTCCGCCATTGATGACATTGCTTTTTCCCCTTAACATATCTTGATTTTTCACACTGCTTTTTAGAAACAAAAGTTGGGAGCATTCTTTTTTCTTGTTGATTGTAGATAAAGTTGTATAGCGTGTCATCATTGAATCTTTCAGGTTTGATTACAAGTCCTTATCAGTGTCAAACATCGATAAACGTATTCCGAAAATGGCTCAAGTTTGTACTTTTTGCTACCGATTCTATGTTCCACCTTCTAAGCGTTTTACTTTATATGGAAACTTTCGACTTCTTTAGCCCTTTTCCCTATTTTCAGGTGCGAGATTTTAGCCACTGATAGCACCATCATGTGGTTCTTGATTAACGTCTAAATGGTTACCATATCGACATTTGATACTTTGATCCATCATGTATGCAATTTATTTGAACCACATACACGACTGTTCTTTCTTGATTCAAAGTCGAAAAAGACTTTATAATTTGAAATTAACTTTTTAGTCACAGACTACTTATTTAGAATTCTATTCTCTACCATCCTTATGCATTATAAATAAGAAACAATTTATTCTTATGTATTGTCATTTCTTGAAAAGTTTATATTATTCAAATCATTACAGACTCAGTGACGAATCTATAATACAAAATCACGTGGTTCCCTCTAATTATTTTTAGCCGAAAAAATAAAAGTGTCAACTATAAGTTTGCCGGGTCATTAAAATTAAAAATCAAATATTAAAGCCATGATATCTTTTGTTTGATATTTGGGCTAGACTTAAAATTGTTAGATTCTTTATGGTGGTATTTGGGCCAGAGTTAAAATTACTAGGCCTGAAACAAAAAAAAAATTAAAAGTCATAATGTCAGTAAGAAGAATTGAACATGTGACCTCTTCCATATAACATGGGGGCATTTTCCAACACATCACCAAAGCTTTTATTTTCCTTCAACTTTGAAATAAAATTTTAAGGTAGTTACTCCAAACTTTTTAAGGTAGGTCCCCAAAAAATTCTATACAACTTCTAATAAAAATTAAAAGTTTAGATAGGTCCCGGGATCTACCTACGCTATACCTAAATTCGCCCTTGATTACAGTAACCATGTCACTTAATTCTTGTTTTAATTAAAATAATCAAACAACTTATTTTCTTTTATTTAATATCATTAAAAAACATATTATCATATAAAAAGATTAGATTGTCATAATCTGTTGGAAAATTAGTATCAATATTAATTTGAATGGAAATTAAGATGGAGGTTACAACAATTGAAATAATTCTCCATTATGGTTAACCTTAAAGATGGGGGGTTATAACCAAAGAAATAATGTTTCATAATGATTGGCTTTTAAACCTTCTATGAGTTACATATGTGTTATGCATATATATAGTACTCAAACCTTGAGTTCTATGAAGAGATATATGCTAAAATATGAGAGAAAGAGAGACACATATGGAAAAGTAACTTTATAGAAAGCCAAACACGTGAAAAATCAAGACATATATTCTCAAATTCAGGCATGATAGTGAAGTTCGGCAGAACTCGATTCTGTTCCGAGTCGTTGTATCCTGGGAAATCGACGCACCGGTAGGGGGCGAATCGGTTTTAAGGAAACCGTGTTTAACACGGGCCTCGACTCATTACTTGGGTTTGTTCCCATTTCTCTTTATTTCTCGATATTTCTGTTTTGGTAAAACTATTTTTCCTACAATCTTAAAACCGATTATCTTTCTTAGTTTCACCATTCAAATAGTGATTTTTGTTATAATCATATTTCCATGTCTTTTTCTTCAAAAGAAAATGGGGCAAGTTTCAATATGTTGTTTGCATAAAACTAAAAGGCCAATGGAGGTTTTGCAATTATGAAAAAAGGGTGTATATATATTTGTAGAAAAGAAAACTTTTGTTTCTTTTAAATTTTTGTTATCGTTTGAAACAACGAAATTATGTTGGTTTTGACAAATTTCAGATTGTGAAATATGAATAGAAATCTGAATAGTTAGTTGTATGATGTGCTTCGAGAAAAATACATCTATGGTGCCTAAAACAATTGTTGGATTTACAATATGTTTGCATATGTTAAAATTGTTAGTGCACAATATTTAAGCAACTCTTTGCTTATTTATGCACAAAATTTATAAGTGGAAGAAGTTTATTTATAAAATGCAATATCTTGTTTTAAGTGCAAATGTTTGTTTATAACCTCCTTTGATGTTTATAAGAGTGAAACTTTTATAAATACAAGTGTGCATTGTTTTCCTTTGTGGGAAACAAATTGATGCATTGTTTTCTTTTGTGGGAAACAAAATGGTACATTGTTTTCTTTTGTGGAAAACAAAATGGGTAATGCCGGTCTTAAAAGTAGAATATCCTCGCGAAGGGGATCATACTTGGTTTTCGGAACCAAATGTCATGTGAGTGGTTCCAAATGAAATATGTAGTACTCATTAATGATGGGTGCTTAAAACTGGTGGAATTTGGAAAAGTAGAACAATGATTTCTAAAAGTTAAATGAAAGAATGTTGTTTCTAACAATTTATATCCATAAGCAAATTGGTTAAAGATGGATATTTTTGGCACTCCATATTAAGGGAGGGGCTTTAATTGTTACGACAATTGGTGTCTTAGACAAACGTTGCATCCACGATGAGATCTACAAGTCTTGATATGGAGATTTCAAAAGGTGAAAACTTTGTATACATAAACTCCATTTGTTATGTGATGGGATTTGGTTTTGCAAGAAAATAAAATAGTTTATCTATTTCATCGTTAAGAAATGAGTTTGTTACAATGTGGCATTTTGTCGTAATCAAAATTTGGATAATTTCTAATCTCATGTCAATATTTTCTTGATATTAAAGTGGGGTTTAAAGTGGGTTTTATTAAAGTGGGTTTTAATATATGTTTAAATCCCAAATAATATTTTGATGAGTAGAAATTTTTTGACTTTGCATCTTAAGTAAGTCAAATAAAATCATAAGCTTGTAGAATTTTATTCTATGAACAGATGAAAGGTAGATTATTGATTTTGTATGTGATAAAGAGATCACCAATTATGAAAGGTAGATCATAAGCTTATGATTTTGTATGTGAATCGACAATATATGTTGATTCACAAGTTAATTAGAAGTAAGATATACGTCATATGGCCTGTAACTTCTAAAAGTACACCCATTAGACAGAAAGGTTGAGTACCTTGAAATGTGGGGGTATCATACCAATTGAAAAAAAAAATTATGTGATAATTATTTCGTTGGAATTAATTCGTTTAAGTGTTTGTCGGTTACGAATTAATTACGCCAGTTACGAATTTCGATTTTAATTCGTTTAACTGTTAGTCGGTTACGAATTAATTACGCCAGTTACGAATTTCGATTTTAATTCATTTAACTGTTTGTCGGTTACAAATTAAATTCATCAGTTACAATCTTGGTTTTAATTCGTTTAACTGTTTGTCGGTTGCGAATTAATTTCGTCAGTTACGAATTCAGATTTAATTCGTTTAACTATTCGTTGGTTATGAATTAATTACATCATATACAATCTTCGGTTATAGTTATGAATTAACTATGTCGGTTATAATTCGTTTAATTACGAATTACTCATGTCGGTTTTAATTCATATAATTGTTTGTCAATTATGAATTAACCATGTCGGTTATAATTCGTTTAATTACGAATTAACAATATTGGTGTTAATTCATGTAATTGTTTGTCAATCATGAATTAATTATTTCGGATCTAATTCGTTTAATTTTGTGTAAATTAACCATTTCGGTTTCAATTCAGTTAATTGTTTGTCAATTATGAATTGATAATTACAGTTTTAATTCGTTTAATTATTTGTTAGTAACGAATTAATTATGATTGGGTATAGTATGTCATGATAACAATGGAAAGACGGATCCAATAAGTTTTCGTTTTGATGAAAGATATATCCATTTGTGTTATCAAGTTTGTGACCAAAAAGAGACTCTAATATAAGAGTATCAAAAGTTTGGCCAAGTCATGATCTAGTATGATGGTATACCGATCATTGAATATGGCTAAGTGAAATAGAACAACTAGGATCCTAAAATTATGGATGCCTAGGTTGTCACTTACAGAGAGTTGTGTTTTTAAGCACATTGGTGGTGACAAGAACACTCATGTATGGTGCATTGACAAGAACATCTGGCCAATGTTCTTGTGAATTCATCAACATATGTGTGTGTTCTTGATATAGCTTAAAACGAATTGACTAGTGCATAGTCAACAACTCTATTCATGATAAAAAAGAAGGTATTACTCAATGAAATTGTTTAAATACATAAGTTGTATCAGATTTTCTGAAACAAATTGAGTAGATACTCATATCATTTGAATCAAGAATTGTACAAATGATTCATGTATGATTTTGAAGACTCCAAGCAACCAGTTGGTTGGTGGTCACACTTGGAAAGACTTACAAATCTAGAAATCCTAAGCTATGATATCTTAACGGTGAAAAGAGATAGAGAAGTCACTAGATGACATTACATGTAATTATACAGTAATGGGATATCAATGCTCAAAGATGAGTACTTGGGTTTCGGTTTTTGTAACTGAAAATTGAAAAGCACATTAACTAGAGTTAATATGTAACTGAAATTCAGTTTTTGTAACTGAAATGTATTGAAAAACATAGTTAATATGCATTAAACGTTATGTAACTGAAAATTCAAATTCAGTAACTGAAATATGTTGAAGAGAATATTAAGACATATTAACATTGAAAAGCATATTAAGTTAATATGCTTATGTTGGGAATTGCAACTACTAGAAATCTGCAAATTCACCAAATGAATGTAAAAACTGATCTTCTAAATGAAGATTTAGAAGAAGAAATTTATATGGAGAAGCCTAAGGTATTCGTTGCCCAAGGTAAGGAGAACAAGGTTTGTAAACTTGTTAAGTCCTTATACAGCTTAAAACAAGCTCCAAAACAATGGCATCAAAAGTTTGATCAAGCCATGTTGGAAAGTGGTTTTAAAATAAGTGAGTGTGATAAATGTGTTTATGAAAGACACCACTCATGGTTATGTCATCTTATGTCTATATGTTGATGATATGCTTATCATTGGTAGTAATGACAAGATGATAAGGTCCACGAAAGATATGTTGAAATTGAAGTTTGACATGAAGGACATGAGTTTAGCAGATGTGATACTTGGAATCAAGATTACAAGAACTCAAAACGGTCTAGTGCTAAGTCAAGCTCATTATGTGGACAAGATTCTTGAGAAATTTAATCAAAGAGATACTATTATAGCTAGAACTCTGATTGACACTAGTCATCATCTATCCAAAAATAGAGGGGATAGTGTTGCACAAGTGGAATACTCAAGAATAATCGGCAGTTTGATGTATCTTATGAGTTGTACCAGACCTGACTTAGCATATGCAGTAAGCATGCTAAGCAGATATACTAATAATCTACTGGAAGAGTATTACTAGATTGTTAAGGTACTTGAGATACACAATAGAGTATGGACTGGACTATGGAAGATATCCAGCTGTAATCAAATGATACAATGATGCAAATTGGATATCTGATATAAAAGATTCAAGATCTACAAGTGGATATGTGTTTACACTTGGAGGTGCGGCTATATCTTGGAAATCATCCAAGCAAACTGTTATAGCCAGATCCATAATAGAATCTGAGTTTATCGCCCTAGATAAAAGTGGCGAGGAAGTAGAGTGGCTGCGTCAGTTTGTGGTGGATATTCCCAAATGGCCTAAGCCGGTAACGGCCATTAGTATACATTGTGATAGCCAATCGGCAATTGGTAGAGCTCAAAGTACAATGTATAATGGGAAGTCAAGGCACATTAGACGCATACGTAATATGATAAGAAAACTACTCTCTACTGGAGTTATCTCGATTGATTATGTAAAGTCAAAAGATAACATTGTGGATCCGCTTACGAAAGGCCTAAGTAGAGATTTAGTTTATAAGTCGTCCAAAGTAATGGGACTGAATCCCTTGAATGAATAAATTCATGCAAAGGAAACCTTACCTAGAAGACTGGAGATCCCAAGATCTGGGTTCAAAAGGACAACCTAGTTGTATGAATGTGTAGAGTCACTGTGGGGGGAGTTAGTAAACTTCAAAGACAGTGAAAAATGAGGATAAGCACAAAGCTTTTAATGATTACTGATAATCACCTATGAGAAAGAGAAGTGGGGTCGCTTCGAAAGGAATTATTGGGGATACATTCCTAAAGCTTTCTCTGAACCAGGCAGTGTTCATGACCATAACGAACACGACTATGAGGACTTTACCATGTCAGGAAGAATCTTGTGTGAAGTGTGTTAACGTTTACACAAATGGCAAAACAGTTCAAGGACATCGCGTCTACTGATTTGTTAGTAGACTAGACATGCTTCATAAGGGAAGGTTCAAAGGTTAACACCTACCTATCCTTTGCAAGATTCCGACATTGAATTTGAGTATCATATGATATATGAGATGTCTATGATAATTTCCATTCATGTGGGGGATTGTTGGAAAATTAGTATCAATATTAATTTGAATGGAAATTAAGATGGAGGTTACAACAATTGAAATAATTCTCCATTATGGTTAACCTTAAAGATGGGGGGTTATAACCAAAGAAATAATGTTTCATAATGATTGGCTTTTAAACCTTCTATGAGTTACATATGTGTTATGCATATATATAGTACTCAAACCTTGAGTTCTATGAAGAGATATATGCTAAAATATGAGAGAAAGAGAGACACATATGGAAAAGTAACTTTATAGAAAGCCAAACACGTGAAAAATCAAGACATATATTCTCAAATTCAGGCATGATAGTGAAGTTCGGCAGAACTCGATTCTGTTCCGAGTCGTTGTATCCTGGGAAATCGACGCACCGGTAGGGGGCGAATCGGTTTTAAGGAAACCGTGTTTAACACGGGCCTCGACTCATTACTTGGGTTTGTTCCCATTTCTCTTTATTTCTCGATATTTCTGTTTTGGTAAAACTATTTTTCCTACATAATCGTGCTAAAATTTTTCAACAAATGCATAATTTAGGCATAATATCAATGTTTTCATGTAATTTTGGATATTCTTAAGCGACTAATATTGTTTGAGACACTCGTCTTAAAAGAAACTAATTGTAATGGTGAAGAAAAAACATTTTGTTAAATTAACTATTTATAAATTCAAAAATGAGTAGGATAATGTTTGTCCAAAATCAAATAACCAAAGTTCAAACTCCACACACTTCCATAGCAACAATTATTGAGTGAGTCGTGTATATCCCCAACTCCCCATATTACAAAAATGGCAGACAATTGTAGACTAGTTGAAATTGCCGATATTAATCTTTTTGTCCAAAAATTCAAAATGATTATTATTTATTGTCCCAAATAAAAATCAATATCACGTCCCATTTTATAATAGTTATCTTTTCAGTGTCACAATGATTATTTCGTAAATGTTACAATGATTAAAATCAAATTATTTAAATTCAAAAGTCCAAGTTGTGTATTTAAAAGCATAGAAAAAAATTAAATTAATAATAAAAAAAGTCAAGTCACAAAAGTTCAAAATGTGATAGCGTTCATGGTGAGAGCATAATAAAGAGCACAAACTTTTAATAATTTAGCAGTATTAAATAAATTACAATTTAATAATAATAATAGGAGTAAGTAATTACTTGTAAATTTAACTTTTTGTTAAATTTTGAAATTGAAAATATCTCTATTGCCATATAATTTTTAAAGTTGCGAAACACAGTTATTCATACAAGAAGGAATAAAGGGGAGAGAAAAAAATTCATTTAGCAAAATCGATGAAGAACAAAATAAGACACGTAAATGATGTTTAAAGTCACAAATTTTGGTCATCATTGACCTTGAAATAAGCATGAAAAACTATTTATAATTTATACATAACGGCTATATACATTTTAGAATTACTAAAACTGAAAAACCAAACGTTCATGAATACTTACAACTTCTTTTAGTATCATCTAAAAGTTATGAGTCTTAAATCTACCTAAACATTGTGTCTCATACATATCCAACTGGCCTTGGCCAATCATTGGCACGGGCACCCTGTCGAGCGGTATGGGCAAGCCCTGAATGGAATACCAATCACTGATTTACTGTGGAACCCTTTATAACCCGAATCCAAAGCATATGTAATAAGGATATAAAATAACCATGGTGTGATTTAAGAAAACTACCTCAATAATTATGGCCGAGAAAATCAAAACACGAGAGACCAACGTAGGCTTCCTCAAGTTGAAGCCATGAACACAGGTTAATTAGGCAACATTTTTCCATCAATTTGGTTTCTTGAATATTAAAGAACTGTTTTAACTATTCTACATCAATTATTTTTCTTGTAAAATTATATATATACCATTTTGTAAAAAATACAACTCAACTGTATTTCTAATAAAAAGAATAAAAGTTCTAGTTAAAAATCTTGATTAATCAAAACATAAAGGTCAAAGGCATTGTCATTACATAGGCGATTCTATTTGTTTTATTTTTTCCACCTATTTTTGTAATAAAAAAAAGTCAATGGTACAAAAGTCAAACGGCATCTATCTAAATTGACTATCCTTGGACTTAAAATCTGATGCAGTCATCATGCTTATTCCTAATGCTGTCGGCATATTCACCAAAATCATTGGTTGTACCACATGCTTCAGTTACTGTACCTTTTATTTTCCAACAAAAGGTTAAACTTTGGATGAATTACATTCGCGATCCTATGTAATACAGGAATGTTGGAGTCTCTTAAAGACGTAAATACGGTAGTTTCTAACTGTTGTTTTAAATAAAAGAAAGTTAGACCTTTGATTTAAACGGGTAATCTAAGGTTTATTATCTGTTTAATATGCCCTTCATGTCATTTGACAAAATTGTTATTTTATAGCAGTTTAACTTCATTTTTAGTTTATTTTTCTTGTTCAATTAATCGTTTTCTAGAATCTTAGTTCATAAATCATGTTAAAATAATGAGTTTTAAGAACCAAGTTCATAATCAAATTGAAACGCAATCTCGTCTTATATTAATTTCATGTTTTAATATGATAAAAAACAATAAGAAGAGAACCCACATGAACAATTGGTTTTGCAACAACGATTCAACAACATTCGATTCACACAAATATGGTTTCACAGAATCATAGAGTAACCTAAATCTTTATTTAAATAAAAAGAAGAGAACCCATAAAATAAAACCCAAATTTAAATAAAAATAAGAAAACCCCTAAATCAAAAGTGAATCAGATGGCAACATTGTTCTAATAGATGAAGAGCATCATGTATCAAAAATCCTAAATACGGCTTTGTTCTGGTAAATGTGTTATTTGCTTCTCGAAATACTACTCTGTTGCAAGAACAAGATCATATGTAATGTAGAGTTGCATATTTGGAGGATACCTCTAAAAACTATGGAAGTCAACTGATAACTACAAGCATCCCAATGTTTAGTAGAGAGAGATTTCAATGCAAATTATGTTAGCATTTCGTTTTACCTAGACTCGTGGCGTTGATCATGGCATTTTCATGAGAACACTAATCCTAGTTGCAAAAATGGTGTAAAATGGAAGATGAATATGAACAAGGGAAGATTTCACATGAAAATGTTTCACTAAAGCAGGGGTATATGGGAATTTGAGGGGGGGAAAGGGAGAGGGAGAGTTAAGCGAAAAAAGAAGGCCAAATAGAGTAACTAACTGAAATGACAATAACGAATATTAAACTGAGAGATCGAATTATTTTAAAAACAAAAGATCACGATTAACAAAATTGATTGAGTCAAACATCCTTATGCAGTTTGAGAGATGTAATTTACAATTTGTATATACTACAAGAACCATTAATGTAGTATGCGGTGAAATTTTAATCTAGCATTAATTGATCGAGTCAAACATCTTTACTCAAATACAATATCATAATAAAAGGTTGTACCACCTGCTTCACTTATTATACTTTCCATTTTTCAAGATCAAACTTTTTATCTAGGTATTGACTAAGTCAAACATCTATTTTTAAAATTCCTCTTGTCAATAAACCAAAGTTAGAATTTCTTTTAATTTGGCAAAAGTTCATGGGGGTAGTTCTAAAAGATAAACCAAAGGCTTGTATCAAATTCTATTACATACATATAGCAAATAGGGTTAAATAGTTAAATGCTGCTTAAGTATGTATGTGTTGATTTTTGATGGAATGAAATAGAAGAGAAATTTTTTTTAATAGTTGTTTAGAGTGTTATTTATATAAAAACTTTATGTGGATTTATTAGGTATCAAGGCGGGTAATCAACTCGAGTACCAACAAGATATTAATTAAATTGGCTAAGGTGAGTTTAAATAGTCTTGAAATTGGGTACACGTCAACATGTGTGAATTTTACATAACTAACTCATTTGTTGCTGTTTGAATACTATGGTCGAAAAATGCATGATTCAAACGGCTATTATGAAATGTGGCCATTTAATGTTTTTATATATGCAGTGAATTTTAAGGTGAAACAAGTATGCTAAACTATTTTGGAAAATTACATGGATTGTCGTTTTGAAACTTGATATACATATAGCATGCTATTAGCTTAATGATTCGTGAAGTACATGAGTTGTAACTTGCAACTCCAATTGTGGGTATTCTGGAGTACCATGCACTATTGGTGCTAGATACATGGATAATAGTCATCGTGTCTCTAAGACACGACATGCACATGGTGATTATGTCGAAATTATCATAACGGATAACTGGACTTCTAGGTAGTGCTCTTTGACCAATTCCAGTTTTTGTTTTGGATCCCCCTCACATGGTGCGATGTTATTACTTCATTATGAAAATAATAACCATATTTTATATGTTTTGAATGAAAAACAATATGTTGACTTGCATATATCTAATATTTACCAATTATGCATCGTTAGAATTCATGAGCCAGTTAAAATTTTTATTGAATGTTTTATGATACAAACTCTTGAATTCATAAAACGACAGTATCCTTAGTTTTTGTTTATCTCTAGATTAAATGCTACTATACCTACTAATTTCCTTGTCATATGTATCAACATCAAGATTACATTTTTAATCTACAAATTAACCTTCTTTTGATATATGTTAATTAATATTCATATTACATCTTTTATATAAGATGCTTACATATTTAATTATTATTTGCATGATTAGAATGGTGGGCAAAGTTAGGATGATGACAAAACACTCCCTTGATCACTTTGTTGAAGATAGAGCACCATGTTATGTCCATCAAACTCACATCCCCACGTTTATAATCATGCAACACATAAAGTGCAATATATCATTTATTTTTATTCCATATGTTATATTAATTAACAAAAAATAAATTTATAATATGTAAAAGAATATTTGATTACGAGTTTTATATATTTTATGTGACATTTAAAACAAAGGTCTGAAACTCGTGGAACAGAAGGCGAAATGAAAATTATGTGAACTAAGCAAATGAATTTTGAAACCTCGTGATAAAGAACCAAATTATAATGATAAACACCGATTTTTTATTATTTTTAAATAACAAAATTGTATGAAAATATGTACTTATTTTTTTCAGACATCCATATGCTCAGACTTCGATTTTCATGGGGATCCGATAAATAGTTCGATAATCATGTTAGTTATGTTATTTTATTTTTAATTTAGTATATTACTTAAGATGCACTATATATATGGATATTATTATATCTTAAGAACATATATATGATAAAATATTTTACTTAATATCATTTTCTTGAATCGAATCTTATGAAAAGACGAGATGTTATCTAGTCAAGAGTCATGAGTTTAGAAAATATAAAAATAAAAGGACAACCCAAAATTTCAGTTTGATCTTGATCTCTTGCCGTTAAATCTAATGAAATCTAGAGGAAATTATTTTATAATGATATGCAAATCTTTTTCATATCTTGTTGCCAATACCAATAGTGCAATATATTTGATTTTATACTTTGATTTATTTTTAAGTTATATAACAGTTTTAGAGACTGTAGAGTTATTTCATCACTATATCAAAAATATGAAAGTTTAATGTAAATACATAGTATAAGTCATTTTATTTTGCAAACTCATTAATTTATGCAAACTTTGAAAACCATGTTTCCATCAATCATAATCCATTTTCTTCCATTTTCTTGTTTATTTTTGGTAATTTTATTTATTTTATTTTTGTGATGCTTAATTATAGGAGTTGGTGGTTATAATTTTAGATTTTGCAATTAATCTTGTTCATTAATCCTTTCAATCAATGGTTTATATGAGTTTCCAAAGTTTGCACAAATTAATGAGTTTGCAAAATAAGGTGACTCTACATAGTATATTTGTAAGATATCAATCACTTTAGGTGTGATCACTGATTGAATTTATACATTGATTAATCATTATGGTTCTAAATAAATTGTTATGTCGTAAAGACTTAGATTCGCATAACCGGGCACCTGCCTCTTTTTCATGGGATCGGAACCGATGGTTCCTCGGATGAAGAAATTGGAACCGCATGCATTGGTTCTTCATTATTTGGTACTAGTCTAGAAACCGGGTATCCGGTGACAAAAAATAGATTAACCGATCACTACAATTTATCATTTGTATAACTCCAATCTTGTTTTTAAAATGAATCACTGCAATTAGGGGGTGTTCACGGGCAGGGCAAAGGGGATAGTGAATTTTTTAGAACTATATATGGGGCTAATTTCTGAAATCGAACCGTGCAGGTCAGGTACCCGCACTGAATTGAACCAAAAAGGAGCGGGTACCGATGGTTCAGTTCACAGTTACCCGCCTCTGTTGAGTGTTTTGATGTACACAAAATATATACTAGAAAATAAAGTTATTTTTGTGATGCCATTGCCGAAGCTCCTGGCTAGTCTTCTCATTTTTTGCTATTAAAAAAAATGAAGTTATTTTTGTGACAATCTAAAACAATTAACACTAAAAAATATTAGAAAACGAAAATAAGAGTATTTGGGATTGTCGGTTGATATGTGTATGCAAAAACGATCTAGACCTAATATGAATGACAAATCAATGGGAGTGGGGGTGAACGAAGAAAACACGACATGTGGTGGAGATTTTCTTAAAATTAGTATTTTTTTATTATGAAGTATTAATAAATATATTTTTCTTAATAAACTAAATATATACGGAGTGGGGAGGGTATCCGCGGGTAGTAAATTTAGAGAACCGAACCCAAGCCGTGACTCGGCACGTACCCTTATTTCCGGGGTTTTCGGGTCACGGGTTATTTGGGTATCGGTTATCTCGATTTCGGATCATACGGTTCGATTCAGTTCGTTAATTTTTCAATTGTTTTGAATACCCCTAAATTTAATACAATGACAAATAAATTAGTTTTATACAAATAAAACAGAAAAATAAAGTAATAAATTGGTAGTTAGGCATCAATAAGCATTATGAAGATAAGTGCCATCTAAATTGTATTTGGCATCTAATCTTGTTAAATGCATACTCTAATCCATATTTGGCATCTCATCTAGTTTGAACTTTGAACCAAACCTAACCTTGCTATATAATCGTATTACAATGTTACCAATGGAAGAAGTCTAACACTGAAAGTAATATATTAAAAACTAGTTATTAAAAGTTCGAATTTCGCGTTGGGTTATAAATTGTGATAGATTTTATCATAAGTAGTAACATGGATTTATATGAAACATAAAGTTTGTACATGTGTTGTTATACGAAAAGTTTAATAATAAATAAAAATTTTAATAAATCAAAATTTAATTTTAAGAGATTTTAACCTAAAGCTTTGGAAAAAAATTATCATGTACTTACCAATACTTTAATGAAGTTATTTGATTAATTTTTTAATTAAAGTTATAATAGCTTATAATTAACCAATAAAAAAATGTTTTAATAAAATAAACCTAAAGCTTTGGAAGAAACTATCATATACTTATCAGTAGTTTAATGAAATTATTTGATTATTTTTTTGATTAAAGTTATAATAGTTTATAAATTAACCAATAAAACAAAATGTCTTAATAAATAAAAAAGGGTTTATGACTTGTAAGGGTAACCAACTATCCGATTTGTACAAATGTTACCATTAAACTTTTATTTGTACTCAATTGACCAGTGAAACTTGTTTTTTTTTGTACTAATATTACCATTATGACCTGGTATAACAGATAAACCACCGTAAACCACCGGTAACCACCATCACCACCACCAAAACAGCCACCACCACCTTCAAACCATCACCACCACACCCACTACCACCAAAGCTGCCACCACCACCTTCAAACCCACCATCACCATCACCACCACCACCACCATTATCAAACCCACACCACCACCACATACACCACCACCACCTCCACCACACACCACCACCACCACAGCCACCACCATAGCTTAGGATACCAATCTGGTGCGGTGTTTGATCCCTAATTGTCCGATTCCAGATCTGCAGATCAAAGCGGGGGATGGTGATGGTTGTTTTTCCGATCTGAAGGTACGTTTTTCCGATGGTTTTTCGGATTTCGGATCTGAAGCGGAGGATGATTCCGGATTTCGATCTGAAGCGGGGATGATTCCAGATTTCGGATCGTGATGATGGTTTTCCGATCTGAAGGTAGGTTTTTCCGATATGATGATGGTGATGGTTTTTCCGATCTGAAGGTACCATCTCTAGTCCGATCTGAGGGTACGTTTTTCTCAGATCTGGTGGTCGAAGTCGAGGGTCAGATGGTGATGGTGGTGGTGGTGGTGGTGTGTGGTGGAGGTGGTGGTGTGGGTTTGATGATGGTGATGGTGGTGGTGATGGTGGTGGTGGGTGTTTTGGTGGTGGTGGTGGTGGTTACGGTGGTTTACGGTGGTTTACGGTGGTTTACCTGTTATACCAGGTCATAATGGTAATATTAGTACAAAAAAACAAGTTTCACTGGTCAATTGAGTACAAAAAATAGTTTAATGGTAACATTTGTACAAATCGAATAGTTGGTTACCCTTACAAGTCATAAACCCAATAAAAAAAGTAAAAATTAACAAAATGTGAACTATGTACTTTGAGAATAAAAAATACAAAGATGATCTACTATAAGGCCATCCACTCTCGAAGTCGGTTTCACGTCGGGTAGCCTTCGGCTTGTTCCAAGCCGTCGGCTAAATCTATCCACACCGCCGCGGCATATATCGGGTACCCCCCGAACGGTTTCACCAAGCCGAGATGAAACGGACCCCTACCCCACCCCCTCTCTCTCTCTCTTCTTTCTCTCTATCTCTCTCTTCTTTCTCTCTCTTATTTATTATTTTTTTATTTTAAATGATTTTGGGTTGATAGTGGATGGATTGAGTTGTTTTGGTAAAATAGTGGAAAGCTGATGTGGCGCTGATGTGGCAGTTGAAACCATTGGGTAGTAGTGGGTCGACAGCGGATGGCCTAAGAACCAAATATGTAATTTAGTCAAAAAATTTTGAATAAGTTAATCATGTAATTTAATAAAGTTGGATAGAGGAATGAAAATGAAATAAAAATAAAAACTATAAGGGTGAAAAAAACATTTTTAAAAATCAAAGACAAAGGGTGTTATAGACATCAAACCAAAGGGACCAAAGTTGTATTTTTCTTAAAAAGTATTGTTCATATTCCTAATAATTGTTATATATATAATATATATAAAAAATATATATATTTTTTAAAAATAATAGGTAAGCGTCGGTTTCGGTTTTAATTAGGCATCCACCGGGACTGGATACCTGGTCTCGAAACCGGTTCCAGCCGGTAACAGTTCCAAAAAAATAGGAACCGGAACCAGTGTTAATCGATTTCGTATTTTAGGAACCAGAACCACTTACATCAGTGTCGCTTCCGAAACCGATAATTCCGAAGCGGTTCCGGTTCTTAAAACAGATACCGGCTTTTGATGCTCATGGACATCTAATTGTAACAATATTGACAAAAATAATAATAAAAACACTTTTTCACTTTAAAAATAAATAGTTGGGAAGAAAATAACATTTTTTTCCATAAATAAATGGTCATAATAATGGAAAATTTAAAATATCACGAAGTTATTAACTACCAAGCCGTAAACCCATATATAACTGTTAAACATCAAAATGGTGAGTCAACCCTTAAAGGCTTAAATTATCAAAAATTGAAAAATGGAAAATTTTGATTGAACGACTTGGGTTTGAATAATTTGTAAATTGGGTTCATGGACGGCCCATCATATACGTATAGGGTTAGATTTAAATATGAACTTATCTTTCATTGTAAATGTAAGGATAGTCAAGAGCTCGCCATATGACATATTAAATTTGAATTTTCATGTATTATTCATACTGAATAATACTGAATGCAGCGTTATTCAGTTTGAATAATACATGAATGTTCAAATTGAAATTATTCAGACTGAATATGTTATGTGGTGCAATTTTAGTGGACCTCACATTTACAATGAAAGATGAGTTCACAAATGAAACTTCTTCTACATATTTATGTATGTGTGTGTGGAGGTTCAAACCAGAGCTCTTCCTATTTGCGAAAATGGAAGAACGGTTGTGGGCTTCCAACTTACTTAACCCATATTTCTTTAACCATAAAAAAATCTTTTAGGGTGGTAATGTAATTATCTATTTTTTTAATAAAATTTATGTTATTTTATTTAATGGTAATTATTTCTCTACTTTTGATTAGATATTCAAACATAATAACATTGTGATAATGCTATGATATAGATGTGATAAAGTTGTGCTATAATTGACTTGCAAAACCCAATAGTTGCAGAATCCTTAAGTTGGAAACAATGACCATAAATAGAAAGAAACTAAGCATGCGAGATATAAGAAGAGTTAGGACAATCAATAAGTGAAACATATGTTTTGATTGAGTTCTTTGATACTTTGATCTCTGTTTTTGTGGTTGCTAGTAACGAGGTGATTTCTACAGTGTTGTTTTTGGTGTAAATTCAAGATTCTTTGGCAAGGAACGTTCACCTAGCCTTTCCAAAGCTCACGATAACCTCCGTCACTTTCAGATTCTAGCATCCAGTATCGACCTACCTCTTGATGGAACCGATCGTCCTTATACCGTCAGATAAGTACACACTCTTAGATGCAACTCTAGAATATTCCTTGTATTTCTATCTTTTGTATGATCTTTGTTCTTTCATAGTTCCTTTAGGTGAAATTGAAGATTCTTTTAATTGCATAAATACTCTGATGGAACTATCAAGTTAATTACAAGAAAACTACAAATCAATAGAGATGAAAATCAACTGGCTATCAGTCCTTTAGTGCAAATTTTTCATGAAAGGGCTTTACTAGATAGTGCACTGGAAATGTTGCAGGACAAGCCTGATGATCGTAATGTCATGAGAAGATTATAAGTTCATTTGAAGCCGAGAAAAACAAGATAGACCTTCTCTTAGATTTGTGTTCTTGACTTGATTCCAAAGGAAGAGAATGTTGGAGTCAAAATGTGATTGTAATCAAGTCATTCTGAATTTCTGATACTAAATCAAAGCAAGCTGGCCGACTCCATCTATCTGTTACGTTGAATTCTTACTTTGATTTTGATAGGAGCTATGCTCACTGTTAGATTTATTTGTTAGTTGTGTCAATTTGTAATTAATTCAAACTATGTTCCTTAAATGTAATTTTGTTATTTTGGCCCAAGTGTTTAGGCCCATGCTTTCTAAGGCCTTTTGGCCCCTTTTAGTTTAGTATAAATAGGAGCTTAATTCTTCATTTGTACTTTCCACTTCCCTTGTAATCATTTGAGAGCTTATGAATCATTTGATGTCTTTTACACTTAGTATATATTTCATCATGATCATTACTCCATCACTCTAGATCTTGTACTTAGTGTTTTATCATATAAAATCTAAGTGTTCATTGTGGTTGATTTGGAACCCACAATTGGTATCAGAGCCTACCACTTGCTCTTGATCCTTTGAGTGTTGGTTCCGGTAGAAAATAGTTTGTTTCGTCATTGAGGTTTTGGATTTTCAGCTCCGGCGTGCCTGAATTTTTCTAAGTATTTTCAGCTCCAGCACTTAGATTTGGGTTTTCTTCTTCGGCACTTTTGAAATTTTTCTAAGTGTTTTCAGCTCCAGCACTCCTGAGCTCCAGCACTTTTGAAATTTTTCTAAGTGTTTTCAGCTCCAGCACTCCTGAGCTCCAGCACTTCAGAAATTTTTCTAAGTCTTTTTAGCACAAAAGGCTAATACCAAAGCCCACGTCGGAACTCATACTTGAATATTTTCACCAATCCAACCACCGGATCAAACTAAGTGGTTTAAGATCCGCAATCAACCATGAACACACGTGATGCTTTAGTGATCGAGTCCGATACCCGACCACCGGTTCTCCATGTCCATAAAGATGAATCTGATGAAGAGATGAATGACATAAAGAAGGCCTTGGCATTGATCACCAAGTCTATGTCTAAGAGAAACGCAAGAAAACCTATGTCTTCTAACAACCATCTAAGAAGAGGTGAACAGGGTGGTAGAGTTAACTACCAGAAACTTGAGGAGAAAGCTAAGTCTGAAGACAAGGGAAAGGAAGTAAAGAAAGATAATGCTTGGCTCAGAATGTCAAGTGATGATCAGAAAGGAGGTCCCGTATGTATGCTTATCCAAGATGAGGCATGGGACTTGACAAATGATGAAGGAAGAGAAGATCAACTATGTCTGATGGCTAACCATGATGAGGAGGAGCTGTACTCAGAAGAAGGAGGACGTGATTACGACGACCTTGACTCAAATCATTCAGAGTCACCTTCTGAGGTACTTCCAGACCCATACATTGAACTTGAAAATCAACTGAAAGATCTTGCTCTTAAAGTGTCTGAATATGACAAGAAAATCAAAAAGGCAAATAATTTAACTGCTATAGCAGAATCCAAATTAGCTAGTGAGCATGCCTTAGTTGTGAAATTCTCCATTGAACTAGCTCATTCCAAAGAAAAGGTAACTACTCTTACTCTTGCCAACAAAACCTTAGAAGATAAAGTTGCTAGTCTGAATGATAACATCTCAGACTTGCAAAAGAAACTTCATGAGGATGAGATTCTAAGTAGAGTAAGTGTTCAAAAGTATGAAGCCATTTTTGCCCAACGAACAAATCTCTTTGCAAAAATAAAAGATATGGAGGACAAGTTCCTAAAGAGAGGCCAAACCGATCAAACCATTCATATGAACCAACCCAAAGAGTTCAATTATTACAATCCAAAGGAAGGCATTGGATATAAAAGTCCATGCTATCTTAAGCGTGCCATATCCAAGACTCCTACCATGTATGACCTTCGGTACATGAGTCTTGGATACAAAATTGTTTTCATGAAAGAGTCTGATGATCCTGAACAGTTGAAGGAAATTGAGAAAAAGGAAAAAGCTAGAAAAAACAAACAATCATTTCCCTTCAACTATACATCTCTCAATGCCAGTTATGCAACGCGTGAGATTCCTTTGTCTAAGGATTACATGCCTAGCTATACTGAGACTGAGATGAATCAGGAAGTTCCAATCCTTTCTAAAATTTTCAATGATAACAGAACTTTCTTTGAAAAGAGGATAGCTACACTTGAGGCTGAACTTGAGGATGAGAGGCGCATGAGCCTTAGGGAAAAGGACTTGTTCTTGAGTAAAATCAATGAACTTGAAACTGCCCTCAAATCCAAGAGTCCATCAAAAGATAAGCAATCCACATTTGGAACTCGTGATAACTCACGTCATCATCACCATACATTGAATGTTGATGCACCGGATTTTAGACCTTCAAGTACTTTTTCTCAAAACTCACAATCTATGGTACTTAGGTCTCCAATCTGCACCACCATTTCATACATGGAAGACTTAACATATACGGCACCTAAATCAACGGTACAAATTTCTGAAATTGTATCGGATGATTGTAGCAATAAGGTTGGTGAGAATGGTAGATCATCAGGCTTGTCCAAACCAGGAAACGTGGATCCTCCTAAACTAACCCGGAAAGACAAAGGGAAAGACAAAGTGATTACCCTTGAGTCTGAAGTTGCGAGTTCATCTCGTTCAAATGTGAATGTTCCTAAGAAAAGCAAACGTTTTCGAAAACCAAAGAATACTTTCAATCCAAAGGAACAATCACACAACTTCCATCCGAGGAAAAATGTTTCTCATACTCATAATGTCAAAGGCTCTAATCATGCTTCTCCAAACATGACAAATAACCATATGAGAAAGGCTAGGCATAGAGAAAAGGAGAATGGATCAAAAGAAGGCGGTCGTCCAAAGCCATTTGCACATAAGCCTAGATTTGCGAAAAACAGATTTTCCAAAGATGAATTTCATAGAGCTCATAGTCATATACCATATACTCCATTTAACTTTCATGTTTGTGAACATGTTACTTATGGGTATCGTAGTGACTTTTGTTGTCAAAATTGTTTTCACTTTGGTTATTGTGCAAATGCCTTTGTGAATGAGTGTTATGCTGCTAATTACTTTGGATTCTATAATCACCATAACCACTTTCCTCATGTCAAGAAAAGAAAATCCAAGCCCAAGAAAAAGACTCCTAAAAAGAGCAAAGAAGAACCCAAACCTGTTGGTACTAATCCGAAAGGACCCATTCCCAAATGGGTACCTAAAAATGTTTGCACTTGATTTTGCAGGCCGGTCATGTGTGATTCATAGACTCAGATCATTCCAAACACATGACCGAGCGAAGGGAACTTCTAACTAATATTGTGGGATCATTCTTGTATATCTTGTTTTTTTTTACTAACTTTTTGATTTGAGGGGGAACGGAGACATAATCGTTACTGTCCCGAGGGGGAACAAATAAGTATTCTATCCCCTTAATACATGTGTCTTTGTTCACGTGCCTTTGTTACTAACCATTTGGTATAAGTGTGCATCTGTCAAGGGGGAACATTCTCTTTGTATTCATGTTCCAAGGGGGAACGTTGTCTGCCTCTGCATGTTCCGAGGGGGAACACTGACAGGTATACCCGACACTTAGTTACCAAGGTAAGTCTTTTATTTTGTATGTTATATATACATATCTATCTCAAAAAAAAAAATATTTCGCCCTTTCGGACCTCCGGCCATCGGTCTTGTCGTTTCATTACTGATCTTCGGAGGACCAGGTAAGTCTTCTATTTTATTTTGTTTTGAATTAAAAAAAACGAAAAAAAAATTAAAAAAAAAACGAAAAAAAAAAAATCTTTTTGTTAGTTAAAAAAAAAACAGTTTTTAAAAAAAAAAATCCTAAGATTCGTGTTTTCGATGGTCATTCGTTGAAAACCTCGTATCGTTCGGAGTTGAGATTTTAACTTAGTGGCATTTTGTCAAATTTGCTTGTGTTTTTCGGGTTGAAATGATTTCTGGGTTCTTAAGAAAACAAGTGTTGGAATTTGGGGTTAGGTCTCGGAGTTTTATACTTAGTTTTTTTTTGTAACCCCAAACCAAGTTCCAAAGAACTTATCCTTCGGAGTTTCTTTTACTTAGTTTTTTTTTTTTGTGTGTTTTTAAGAACTCCGGAACTTTTTTAAGTGCCGGAGTCTCTCCCTTAGTTTTTTTGTGTGCTTTTTAAGAACTCCGGAACTTCTTTAAGTGTCGGAGTCTCTCCCTTAGTTTTTTTTATGTGTTTTTTAAGAACTCCGGAACTTTTTTAAGTGCCGGAGTCTCTCCCTTAGTTTTTTTTGTGTGCTTTTTAAGAACTCCGGAACTTTTTTAAGTGCCGGAGTCTCTCCCTTAGTTTTTTTTTTGTGCTTTTTAAGAACTCCGGAACTTTTTTAAGTGCCGGAGTCTCTCCCTTAGTTTTTTCTATACTTAGTTTTTTTCCTCAAACATTAGTTTTCTATACTTAGTTTTTTTTTTCTTCTTCCAACCCTTAGTTTTATCTACTTAGTTTTTTTTCCCAAACCTTAGTTTTTTCTATACTTAGTTTTTTTTTCTCAAACATTAGTTTTCTGTACTTAGTTTTTTTCTCCAAACCTTAGTTTTTTTTTCAAACCTTAGTTTTTTTTATACTTAGTTTTTTTTTACTTAGTTTTTTCTCCAAACCTTAGTTTTCTATACTTAGTTTTTTTTTTTCTCCAAACCTTAGTTTTTTTTTTCAAACCTTAGTTTTTTTTATACCAAGTTTTTTTCTTCCAAACCTTAGTTTTTTATACTTAGTTTTTTTCCCCAATCCTTAGTTTTCTATACTTAGTTTTTTTTTCTCTCCAAACCTTAGTTTTCTATACTTAGTTTTTTTTCTCTCCAAACCTTAGTTTTCTATACTTAGTTTTTTTTCCCAAACCTTAGTCTTCTATACTTAGTTTTTTATCCCAAACCTTAGTTTTTTTATACTTAGTTTTTTAAATCCCGAACCATTGCACCATAATGGTTTCGGGATTGCTTTTTGTTGTTTAAGCTGCAAATCTCGGACCGCAGATCTCAAACTTGAATGTGTCATGGTTGCTTGACTAAGTGTTTAATTTTTTTAAGTGTGCTTCAGCATTGTGTTTGATCTGAATTGCGTGAGTGGTGGATGAACTTAGACTTGTGTGCGTGTGCATGTGCATGCATTGGAATTGATCTAGCATCATCTTGTCTCGGGTTGGTACAATGGCAAACCCTCATCATTCTGATGATGATCTCACCACCACTTCCTCCCGATCACAACTGGCGGACATAGCAGACGTAAAAAAAAATCAAAAAATAAATAAATAAAAAAATCATCAAATTTTTTTTTCAGTATTTGGGTTTGGATTAAGATTTGGAATGGTATCCAAGCCTTTCTTAATGGCATCCAGGCCTTTTCTTTGGCATCCAACAATTTTCTTTGATACCGACACTTATCATGGATACCAGCATCACACCTCTTTTGGATACCAGCACTTTATATGCCATACCCAAATCATCCCTATGCCTTACCCATCATTCCATATGCCATACCCCAAACTCCTTATGCCTTACCTCAAACTCCTTATAGCAATCCCCAAAGATTCATGATATACCGATGGCGATGCCACTTGCATTACTTGATGTTGTCGATCATCATTCGCCACTGTGAGAGCATATTTAGGTTTATCACCTCTACCAGCATCTCCAGAGCCGGAGACTGGCACCCCGGAGGTATCCTCTAGGAGAGTGAGTGAGGGTCTCGAGCGTGGTCATTCATCTAGGGGTGATGACCAAGGGTGTGAGGATGAGGAGTCGGGGGGATATGACGGGGGTAGCTTAGGCGGTGATGATGATCGCTTCAGAGCTAATACCTTACATGCTTATGACATTCGCCAAAGCCCTTTACTTTACCTTTTGGTGGACTATGATTCTGATGACTTCGGTGATGACCACCCATCTGAGGGTGAGGACGACATAAGGTTTGAGGGAGACCTAACAGTCGAAGAAAGTGAGCAGAGCGAGGGAAGTAAAAGAAATGATGAGTGGGAGACAGGACCAAAGGTTTTAACCGGTCCTTCCTTATCCATAGGTAGACACCGGGCAGCCACATCTGCTACCCGTATACATGTGTTGAGTACGGGTATTGAAGTAGACACCTCCCACCTAGAAGTGCAACTGCACGCCCCACCTAACCACTCATCCATCTCTCAAAAGGTGGATGTTTCATTCCACGGGGATAAAGCACAACGGCTATCAAGCCCTCACTTGGAGGGTAATGATATTGAAACTGGAGGATCCCTTCCCCGATCCCCACACTTCCTTCATGTGCACCAGAGTCTAGAGCTTGATACACTCTTAGGTACACATACTGCCAGTCTATGTGACGCAGTCTCTGCTCCACCAATCACGATTCTTAGTGACGTGATCGGAACCCCGAGAGTGGTGTCCACGACGGGCATTTCACGAGGACCGGCGGGAAGTCCTACCATGGTCACTATCACGCCAGCCATGAACGTAGGCCACACCGTTGATTCAGCGGTTGTGCAAACGGAACGTCTATGTGACACCGGAGTTACTTACCCGGCATCCGTTGTCAAGGAAATTTTGGACAACGCCCTAAAGGTTGTCCGTGACGAGTTTGTACATCACCACCTCCGAGACCGACTGCACCCGACTACTCGATTGATGAGTTGAGGGATTTTCTTATGGCGAAATTGATCTCCCGTGGGAATCTCCACGAGGATAAAACCAATCTTCTGGGTTATCTATGGCGGTCGGCTTACACATCACTTCCGTGAACCATCCCGAGCCGGCTACCTCCTCTTCTCAAGAGGTAGTTTCATCTATCCAGCGGCTCGAAGGGAAGCTTGCCTTTTGACGATGGAGGTACGAGGTGACTTGAAAGTGGTCAAGGGTTCCATATCGGCTATGCGGTCACAGCTTCGAGCCCTTGAGACTACTTGTTGTGCATCAGCCGAGCCACAAAAGCGTAGACACGACGACCGAGGTAAACCCGATCGCCGTGAGGGGGAAATCCGACAGAAGGCTCGGCTCGAATTCTCAGTTCCGACAAGCACATCTTCCAGCGCCGCGTCCGACACTCATATCGGCGCCAATGACCACCACTCATAGCCTGGTTGGAACTCGATGACTGACATTGGGATGGGTCGAGAGATTGTGATTTATGTTAGCTCAAAACCGGATTACATTTCTTTGATTCCTATCGCATGCGTTCCCGTTACTGATGATGAGCTCAAGAAGATTATCAACCTTGATGATATCTCCTCAGACGACGACGATGAGTACTCGCAGTTGCCAGTCTCCGAGCTGACCTGTGTTAAATCGGAGGATGTTTCTTCAGATGACTATGAGTCTGGCATGGAGAGCAACAGTTCCGACTCTCCACTTCTTATGTCTCTGTATCAGTCTCCTCCGCCATCACCTCACAAATCACCTCTCCTACGCACGCCGTCTCCTACACCTTGGGAATCTCCAAGTGTGTTGACTCGATCACCTTCTCCAGTTCCAAACATCTCCCCGACATTGACCACTGTCCGATGTACAAAGTGTTAGACAAACTTGCCTTGGGTATTGTTTATCTGAGCAATGTTCCTTGTCAACTCAAGTCTTACTATGGCTTAAGGAAGATTGAGGGACGACCGGCCAAGAAGCGAGAAGAGAGATCGCCACCGCCACCGCCTCGAAGAAATAAAGGACCATCTAAGAAGAACAAGAAGACCAAAGCTTCAAAGAGAAAGTCATCGAGGAATCATCGTCGGAAGCGAAGAAATTGACACAAAGGGGGAAATTGTTAGATTTATTTGTTAGTTGTGTCAATTTGTAATTAATTCAAACTATGTTCCTTAAATGTAATTTTGTTATTTTGGCCCAAGTGTTTAGGCCCATGCTTTCTAAGGCCTTTTGGCCCCTTTTAGTTTAGTATAAATAGGAGCTTAATTCTTCATTTGTACTTTCCACTTCCCTTGTAATCATTTGAGAGCTTATGAATCATTTGATGTCTTTTACACTTAGTATATATTTCATCATGATCATTACTCCATCACTCTAGATCTTGTACTTAGTGTTTTATCATATAAAATCTAAGTGTTCATTGTGGTTGATTTGGAACCCACACTCACACACTTTTATAAATCTTCTTAATATAGTATTATATTTTCACTTTTTCTTATTAGAATTTAAACCAGCCTACTTTTTGTTAAAAAATTTAATTTTAAAGTTTAGTTGTATAGCAATGGGTAATTTGTTACTTCTTAAACATTCTAACATGCTTTTTTTTGCTTACATTCTTTATTAATGTTTATTTAAATTGAAAATAGACAACTTTTTAGTTTTTTTTCTAAGCGTAAATATGAATACAAAGTTAAGAGTTGGAACCCAACAACTAATATTGCAGGGTAAAAAATAAGATTAATAATGTTGTTTGGTCTGATATTGTATAATGGAATTATTCCTTCATTTTCATTCACATTCTTCTGCATTCCCATTCCCATTTTCATTTTCATTCTCATTCTCATTCCCTAAAATGAACCAAACACCCCTAAATTTTACAATTTAAACACACAATAAATCTTAATTAAAACCCTCAAACATGAACAGGAATTTTTATCCCAGTTAATTGGATCAAAATATTCACATAAGAATACAATAGTTAATATATTGATTAATAATTATATCCCAAATCTCATAAGAATTGATCACTTAATTCCATTATCGACATCTTTGTCATCCCTTTACAAGCCTCCAAAAAACAACTTTATTATGTATACAGCCCCAAATAAATTAGTATTATCTAATATACAAAAGGCAGGTGCCCTGGCCCGCAGATGCCGCCCCACCCGACCCGACCCGTGACCCGTTCCGACCCAGCCATCCCTCTCTCAGTTTCTGACCCAGACCCGCCCATGAGCCACCCATTACCCACCCATCACAGCTTGCCCATTATCAATTTTACAATTTTGGCTCCTGAACCTATAAGGTTTATTCACTTTGTACCTTTTACTTTTCAATGTTTCATTTTACTTTTTAGCCATATATCGTGTATTGGCTAAAATACGTTAAAAAATACATTTTAATTTTAACAAATTATGCTATTATATTCGTATCATCGATACGATCGAAATGAGCCTAATATTGAATATTTTTTGACGTAGTTATTTTATTATATACCATATATACGTCCTAACCGAATTTTATACCCATTTTCAAATTTACATAATAGCCCCTTCAACTTAGAACTTATAAGATTTATTCACTTTACATATTTTACTTTTTAATATTTCATTTTACATTTTAGTCATATATATCGTGTATTGGCTAAAATACGTTAAAAGAATACGTTTTAATTTTAACCAATTACGCCGTTATGTTCGTATCATCGATACGATCGAAATAAGCCTAATATTGAATATTTTTTGATGTAGCTATTTTATTATATACTATATATACGGTTCAACTAACCCAAATCCTATACCTACTCATTTTCAAATTTACATATTAGCCCCCTAAACTTATAATATTTATTCACTTTATACATTTTACTTTTCTATATTTCATTTTACGTTTTACTTATATATCGTATATTGGTTGGAACATGTTAAAAAATACGTTTTAGTTTTAACAAATTACGCCATTATAATCGTATCGTCTATACGATCTAAAATATGTTTAAAAAATATGTTTTAATGCTAACAAACTACACCATTATAACTGTATCGTCGATAAGATCTGTATACACTCCAACTAACCCGAAACCTATACCCACTTTTAAACTTACATATCAGCCCCCTAAACATATAATATTTATTCACTTTATATGTTTTAGTTTTCTATATTTCACTTTACGTTTTAGTCATATATAGTATATTGACTGAAATATGTTAAAGTGTCGGTAGCTACTGTTCATGAACCCGATGCAAAGCCCGGGCTTATCAACTAGTTTGTTCACAAATAGTAAATTATTATGTAAAAATCACTTTCTACAAAATAAATTACGTTAATTTTTGTAAAATTCCATTTAAACTACGTAAAATTAGTTAAAAATATATGTGTAATAAAAGAAAAAACATTTCCCTCTTTTCTTTCTGTTATTTTTCTCTTTCCTCATCCCTTCCAAAACATACTTGTACACATAGTAATTGAATATGAACTTAAGCTTAACAAATTGTCTGAAATACTATTAGGGGGCGTTTGGTTCACATAATGATTTCTAAATGAATGAAATCTGCTAAAGAAATTGGAATCTGAGTTCAACAGTAGTGGTGGTCGCTGGTGGTGGGGCCGGTGGCCGTGGCTGGAGGTGGTGGTGGTTGCTAGTGAAGCTGGTGGCCGGAGGTGGTGGTTGATGGTGGCGTTGGTGGGCGGAGGAGGAAGAGGTGGTTGCTAGTGGCCCCGGTGGCCGAAGGTGGTGGTTGATGGTGGCGGTGGTGGCCGGAGGAGGAGGTGGTGGTGGTTGCTGATGGCCGATGGTGGTGGTGGTTGCCGGAGGTGGTGGTGATTGTTGACGGTGGCGGTAGTGGCTGGAGGCAATCGCTGCCTTCGTCCATCGTCGCCGGCAACCACAACCTCCAACCACTACCGCCACCGTCAACAACCACCACTACCACCTCCGGCAACCACCACCACCATCGGCCATCAGCAACCACCACCACCTCCTCCTCCGGCCACCACCGCCACGAAGGCAGCGATGACCGGATGTGGTGGTGGTTGACGGTGATAGTGGTAGACGGCGGCGGTGGACTGGTGGTGGTGTCAATGGAGGTGTTGGTGGCCGGCGGTGGCCAGAGGTGGTGGTTATCTTGAAACTAAAAATGTCGAGAGATAGAGGAACACACCTTCGCGTTGTCGTCCGCATGACTTGCGTGCTAGTGGTTATTTTCATTTAACTTTAGTGTTAAACTCGATTTTAACTATCAAAATACAGTTAACATTCAATATAACATACTTAAAGTCAAATTTTTGTATCTATTATAATATATGTTGTGCCTCTTATATTATATTTGTGTTTATTAAAAATTTATAGTAACAAGACTCAAACTTAAGACCTTATATTTAAAAAACAATGAGCCAATCGCCGGTCCAACATTGATTGATTTTAAGAAAAATATCTTTATATATGTTTTTATAGTTAAATGTAACACCCGTTTTCGTTTTTCCTTTATAACTTGTTTAATGAGTTTAAGTGGCTAATTGTTATGTTTTAGGAGTTGAGGGGCTGAGGTGTACTTTGTGAAAGTGCAAGGGAAAGGGGTGAAGTGTATAGAAAAGAGAAACCTACAGTTTCTGTGGTCAGTTTTCAGAAAAATTGTACGGGAGAGGGAGATAGAGAGCGACTAGAGGAAGGCAGGCAAGGGTGAAATTCAGACTGGTTTTGGCTTGAGTGTGTTAGCATTCACACCAATTGCGCTTAAGGTAAGAACTTTATGTTGATTAAGATGTCTTTTGTAGTTTAATTTGAAGTATTGTGATGGTTAGGGTTGGGTGTGAATTGATGATCCTTGGATCATCAAATTGTTGTAATTGGGAGGTTCTAGGGTCGAATTACTTGCATGTATTTGCTAGATATCGACCCTAGATGTTAATAAATCATGTGTTGATGTGTTTGGTATGAAAATCTGAGTTTTGGCATAGAATTCGAGGCAGGTCGCGAGAGAGAGTGCAGGCTGGAAAGCCCGCGACCTGGCCCCGCGACCTGAGGTCGCGGGAACAGGCCGCGCAACTCTCTGCCAAATTTCAAAATTTTATTTTCTTCTTTTCGAGATTGGGCTATGGGATCATGTTAGGGATGTTATGAGAGGATGAGGCCTAGAGTTTGAGGTCAATCGGACTAGCCTAGCCATGTCTAAGGCTAGCTTTTCGGTATGGAGTGTCGAGAGGTCCTTTTTGGACTAAGTTGATGAGTTATGTGTTTATGCTTGATTAGGTGTTTGCAAGTGACTGTTTTAGCTTGTGGAGAGTTTTGATTGCTAGCAATTGACAGGTGAGTACCTCACTTAACCCTTGTTGTTATGTGTACATGGTTATGTTTGCAAGTGATTGTGTGATGTGTTCCTTCGGGGACTTGAGAGAGTACCTATGGTGGTAGCAATACCCCTAGGGAATTTGGAGAGGCCTGGTACCAGTGTCATTTACTTCCTTGACAGTATTGAACTGTAAGGAAGGTTGGAGTTGCATGTTTATGATTACAATGTAATGTGATTGTGTTGCATGATAGTAAGAGTTTGTGTGTGTGCTCACTAAGCTTTATGCTTACCCCGTTGTTGTTTTACCCTTTTAGTGGCAGGTACTTCCCGCAAGGGAAAAGAGAAGGCTACCGTTTGAGGCTCCGGGATTGTGGTTCAGTCAAGTTAATCGTGAGGAAATGTTTTGTCATGATGATGAACGCTTTTGTGCATCTAAACTAGATTTTTATCATTTCTTTTCGTAAACATGTACTTTTAAGTTTCGAGTTGGTTTATGGTTTAAGGTTTCAAACTTGTGTGTTTTGGATGTAATCTTGGACGAGCTTCCGCTTGATATGAGAATTTTGGTTACTTTCTATTTAAAGAATGATTTTGAAATTGTGATGTTACAAGTTGGTATCAGAGCCTAGGTTTAAGAGAATCAAGCATTCACAAGTGGTGGATACTTGGACTTAAACCAACAGCTCGTGTTTTTGTAAATAAAAGTAACCAAAGAAATGTTTTATGGGAGATGAATAGTAAGACTGAACTGCAGACCGGAGCGCCAGAACGGGGGTGAGCACACTAACTTTACTTTATTAAGCATGTTGATATGATATGATGTGAATGTATAGCATGTATAAGAGGTGAACATTAGATCTGTGAATTGCTAGTGTATGCAGTTAACTTTAACATGAATGTATGATAGTTGTTATGACATGCAGGTAAGCCTTGTGTAGGCTTAGAGATATGTGGTTAAGAATAGAAATACGGTATTGTTGTGTCCTTAATTGATGAATATGTTATGAAGGTGTAATGTTTGATTAATGTGCATGACAACTAAGCAGGGAATTAGGACTTAAGTAATGGTGTCGAGGCTAGGCATGTAGGGTGTTGTTACAATGATACAAGGGCCTATATCATTGCAAATACACTGTACATGTTGGGAATTGACATAGTTACAAGAGTTCTATGAACCAACGATGTTGTTTGGGAAGGGGTAGTGGCATGATAGGACCCGCGTGTGTGTCCATCGAGTATCTAGTAGACCCCTAAGGAGCATGTAGAGAGGAGATATATGAAGTTAGAGCCATTGGCTCGAGCTAGCATGGGATAGGAGGGAGAGTTTGTGGTATTTAAAAGTTATGTGTTTTATGAATCAGTATGGGGAGACCAGCAAAGAACACCAAGAAGGCAGCTGCAGTGGGAGATCAGGAGATCCCTAATCTGAGGGAAATGATAGCAGCAGAGGTGGGGGAGGCATTGCATGAAATGCTTCCGGGCTATTTCGCCCAAATGAAGGAGGACTTGACAACTGAGATGCGCAGTCAGGTGGACGCAGCCGTGGCCGCTAGGCCTGGTGGTTCTGGAGGGTCCGGTGGAGGACAGTCGAGGGTCACTACGTACAAGGACTTCTCGGCTTGTCAGCCACCACAGTTTAACGGGCAGAAGGACCCGGTGGCCAGCTCTCGCTGGATATCTGAGGTGGAGGGAGGCCTTCCTCACCAGTTCATGTTCAGAGGAGATGAAGGTTCGTTATGCTTCGAACCTGTTGAGAAAGGCGGCAAAGGATTGGTGGAACTTGATCAATCGGACACGGACTCCGGAGCAGATTGCTGCTATGACATGGGAACCGTTCAAGGAACTGTTCAAGGAGCAGTACGTGCCTCAGGTGGAGGTAAAGCGGCTAACTGGGGAATTCTTGGCTATGAAGCAGACGACTGAGACGGTAAACGAAATCACCGATCTATTTCTGGAGCGTTCGCTCTTTTGCCCTGAATACGTGGCAAGTGAGCGGATGAAGATGTCTCCGTATGTGGAGGTTCTGAAACCCGAGATTCGGGAATTTGTGGTGATGTCAGAGTGCAAGACCTTCCACCGCATGCACGAGGTGGCTAGGATTCGGGAGCTAGAGCTCGAGAGGCAGAGTAAGAGGAAGAAAGCAGAAACAGCTCAGACGCAGACTCAACCGGCAAAGAAGTTCAAACCGACAGAGCCTAGAGTAGTGGTGAAGAAGGAGTTTCCGAACTGCCCTAAATGTGGACGTCATCACTTGGGGGAGTGTCGGATGGGGTCAAGGAACCTGCTTCAAATGCGGGCAACCGGGCCATTTTAGCAAGGATTGTAAGGTGACTATGAGGCTATGTTTCAAATGCTTCCGACCGGGTCACGTAGCAAATGAGTGCCCTCAGTCTGATGGGGCAACTCACACGTCGGGGGTAGCGCCAGTGAAGATGGAGAGCTCAGGTAAGAAGACAGAGGCACCGAGGACCCGCGGTAGGGTATTTCAGTTGACGGCCGAGGAGGCCAGGGAGGAGCCGGACGTGGTGACAGGTACTTTCCCTGTCAACTCTGTACCTGCTCTTGTGTTATTTGATTCGGGAGCTAGCAAGTCATTTGTATCTTATGTTTTTGTAAGAATTTCATGCATGTAAATGGTAGATTAGACAGTCCGCTAGAAGTAGAGATAGCAGCTGAGAAGTACCGGTTATGTAAGCATGTGTATAAAAACAGTATAATAGAGATTTTTGGAGTTAAGTTTAGAATTGATCTCATCCCGATTCCTATGAGGGAGATCAATGTAGTGGTAGGGGTAGATTGGTTGAGTCGGAATGGAGGTCACATCGATTGTGAGAACGAATGGGTAGTGATTCGAAACCCAAGTGGGGGAGAATTAACTATCCTGAGTGAAAGACGAAAGAAATCGCCAAAGTTGTGCACGCTAGCTAAGGCTAGGAAGATGTTCTTCACGGAGGACATAGTTTCTTGGCGTATGTTGTCGATAGTCGCGAGGAGGCAAAGAAGAAGACAGTTGCAGATGTACCAGTGGTCAGCGAGTATCCGGATGTATTCCTGGATGACTTGCCTGGGGTTCCACCCGAGAGGCAGGTGGAGTTTCGGATAGACCTTGTTCCGGGGGCGGCACCGATAGCAAAGGCTCCGTATCGGTTAGCACCACCGGAAATGCAAGAGCTATCAAAGCAGTTGGAGGAGCTATTGGACAAGGGGTTCATCCGCCCGAGCACCTCACCTTGGGGATCCCCAATCCTGTTTGTCAAAGAAGGACGGGTCGATGCGGATGTGTATCGACTACCGAGAGCTCAATAAGCTCACGGTGAAGAACAGATACCCACTTCCGAGGATTGATGATCTCTTCGATCAGCTTCAGGGAGCCGCTTGGTTCTCGAAGATAGATCTTCGTTCGGGGTACCATCAGCTGAAAGTTCGAGAGGAGGATGTGCACAAGACAGCTTTCCGGACCAGATATGGGCACTATGAGTTTATCGTGATGCCCTTCGGCTTGACGAACGCACCGGCGGCGTTCATGGATCTGATGAACAGAGTTTGCAGACCGATGTTGGACAGGTCAGTGATCGTTTTCATAGACGATATACTGATCTACTCCAAATCGAAGGAGGAGTATGTGGAGCATTTGCGAGAAGTGTTGGAGGTTTTGCGTAAGGAGAAGTTATACGCGAAATTCTCCAAATGTGACTTCTGGTTACAAGAAGTCCAATTTCTGGGGCATCTTGTAAACCGAGAGGTTATAAAAGTGGATCCGACGAAGGTGGAGGCGGTGATGAAGTGGGAGACACCGAAGACTCCCACGGAGGTTAGGAGTTTCCTCGGATTGGCCGGTTATTACCGTCGGTTTACCCAGGACTTCTCCAAGATTGCAGTTCCGTTGACCAGGTTGACGAGGAAGAGTGGGCGCTTTGTTTGGGGTGAGGAGCAAGAGGCAGCTTTTGATACGTTGAGGAGGAAGTTGTGTGAGGCTCCGGTTTTGACCTTACCGGAGGGAGTAGAGGACCTGACAGTCTACTGTGATCCTCATATCACGGGTTAGGCTGCGTCCTTATGCAGAGGGGGCGGGTGATCGCCTATGCGTCTCGTCAGTTAAAGACGCATGAGGTGAACTACCCAACCCATGATTTGGAGTTGGCTGCGGTGGTGTTCGCGCTTAAGCTATGGCGACACTATTTGTATGGGGTTCACTGTACCATTTACACGGATCACAAGAGCCTTCGCTACTTTATGGATCAGCAGAACCTCAACATGAGGCAGCGGAGGTGGCTAGAGGTGGTGAAGGACTACGACTGTGAGATCCTTTACCACCCGGGAAAGGCGAATGTGGTGGCGGATGCCTTGAGCCGGAAGGGGAGTATTTTATTGTTTCGAGTACCGTGCATGATGATAACACCAAAATTATACATGTTTTGGTGGTGCTTAATTGGTTGAATTTACCCCGTTTATCACTTGATTCTCACCTAATTACTCACGAATTGGTATGTTTGTTACTTTTGAAGGTATTGGAGAACACGGAGCTAAAAAGTGCGGAAAATAGGCGAAATTGTGCGAAAGTTGGAAAAGTACAAAACAGGAAGTTTTAGCGATCGCGAAGTGAAGGTTTTGGCGCCGCCAAGACTGATATTCGAGAAGGTTCCTGCTTTTTATCAACTTAGCGCCGCGAAGATGAAGTTTAGCGCCGCGAAATTGGCATTTGCACTCTCAAGAAGATTCCAGAATTTGCCAAAAATATAAGGAGTAGGGTTTTTAAGTGTTTCGCGCCGCGAACGCCTACTTGGCGAACGCGAAACAGCTTCCGGACCTTCTTTTAAATACTGTTCTCAGCCTTCAGTTCCATATGCATTCTTAGACAGAAAAATACAGTAAAAGGGTCAGTTGTACCAGTTGGTTAGTGGTTTGGAGGGAGAATCAAGTGTGGAGAGAGGAGACGCTGCGCCGATACGGATACTCGATTAATCATCTGTAGCTGTATGGTCGGTAGAATGTCTGTCTTTATCTATACTTATTCTGTTTTCCTAGCTATGAGTAGTGAGTAGTTTTCTATGTAGTACTTATCGTGGTAGATGAACCATGTGGATATGATTTTATGGTTTTAATGATTATTGATTTATTTTGGTTAATTGAATGTGGTTTTATGATTCCAATTTGATTCCTGCTATTTCGTGTGTTTGAACTCGTTGGTTGGGTTTGCTTTTGGACCAAAAAAGTAGACTCCATTGGGTTAATCAACCTCTCTTGACTTATCCTTCGAGACCTCGGAGAATTAGGTTAAGTGGTTTCTTGGACCGAGAGAAACTAGATTGTAAAACACCGGTTAGTTGAGATAGGATTGGGTGACTGATATTTAGGTTGTCTGACAATCAGCCTAGGTATTGGGACTAGGAGGACCATTCTAGTTGACAATCATATTATCTGCATGTTAGGGTGTCCCAGACTTAAATCCTTACAATAGCCAAATCAATCATACTTTTATGTAACTTAATTATCCACTTGGGGATTCACTATGCCATGATAAGTGCTACTGTTTTCTTTATTATTGTTAAATCAGTTTTTATTCTGCTTTCTAGTTCTTTAGTTGTTAATTTAGTTTTCAAATCATTTTCTCAAAAACCCCCCATAGCCTTAGATTAATTAAACTAATAGGATTACCAGTCTGTTACTTGACCGTTCCCAGTGGTAGATACGATACCTGGACTTTCCTACGCTATATTGCTATCGATCAGGTACGCTTGCCTGTGAATGTGGTAATAGGTGGTTAGGCATTAGAGGTTAAAACTTGTTACGCTTTTAATAGTTAATATTTACCGCATCAAGTTTTTGGCGCCGTTGCCGGGGAACGCTAGTATTTAGACTTTTAATCTTTGTTAGTTTTGTTAATCGATCCTTGTGAGGGATTACATCCCTTGCAAGTTTTTGCTTTTTAGTTTTTCTTTATTTATTATAATTATTATTATCTCTTTGTTTCCCGCAAGTTGCCCGTAACTGTTTGTTGTGGTTTCAGTCACGGCAAATTTGTTAGAGCCATTTGAGGAACCGGAGAGGGAATTCAGAAAAAGAAACAAAAAGACGAGAGCCAACAAAGTTCGCCCGAGAGCTTTGATTTTTGAGATGGGAGAAGAAGCACCGATGTGGACCGCCAGGAGGGCCGCTCCAATTGTTCCCACGAATCCGATCACGAAGCCGAATCTAAACAAGGAAATCCCGGGGAAGCTCCTTCACATGATCAAGGACCTTACCTTCGACGGGAAAAACGATAGCAATCCTATCGTGCATTTGGAGAACTTCGTGGATATCTGTGATCTGTTCAAAACCGAGGAAGGCCGAGATGATGCGATTCGTCTCCGAGTCTTTCCTCTCACACTCGCCGGAGAAGCTAGAGCTTGGCTGCGTTCGTTAGAGCCAAGCTCGATCATTACTTGGGAAGGACTGCGTTCCAATTTCCTTTCCCGATTTTTTCCACCATCTAAGATCGAAAAGTTGAAAGCCGACATCCGATCCTTCCAACAAGATGACGGGGAGACCATATCCGAAGCATGGGAGCGTTTCAAACACCTTCTAAATTCGTGCCCGAGTCACGGATTGACTAAGAGCGAACAAGTCCAAACTTTCTACAGTGGGCTTGCTTACTCTTCACGTGCTACATTAGATTCATCTGCTGGAGGTGTCTTCATGTATAAAACGCCCACGGAAGGTTATAAGCTCCTCGAAGACATGCTCATACACAACATAGATTGGAGGACGGACAAGCGCTTACAAATTCCAAGAATGGCCGGGAAAATCTCAACCGATTTTGATCCATCGGATGAAATAGCTGCTGTGAAAAACCAACAGGTAAAATTTGAACGAAAAATAGATGAACTAATTAAATCTGTTCATGCTTTGCAGGTTGGATGCGAGGAGTGCAAGGGTCCACATTTGACTAAGGATTGTCCGAATCGCCCGATGATGACACCGGAGGAAGTTAATTATCTTAACCGGGGCGATTACCAAGGGAGGTGGAACAACAACCGTAACTTCAATCCACGACTTCCCGGATTCTTTGCACCAAATCAACCGAACCAACGCACGGAGGGAGAGCCACGCATTTCTATCGAGGACCGACTCATCCAGTTCATGGACGCGCAAAAGAAAATCAATGATGAGGTAGGGTCATATTTGCGTAACCATCAGAGCATAATTCAAAATTTGGAATTGCAGGTTGGACGCATTGCTCAAACATTAGCCGAGAGGACCCAAGGAGAACTTCCGACGCAAACCCAAGTCAATCCAAAGGTGGAAAACGCAAAGCCGATGCTCATGATGGCCGGAACGAAGTCAAAGAAGGCGTGGACAGATAATTACAACAAAAAGTACGTGGATAGCGACAGTGAAAGTGAGCCCGACTATGCCACGGATTACGATTCGGAGGGGTTCACAATCTCGTTCGAGCATCTTAAGCTTAATGATTCGGACACATCAAGTGATAACGAGAACGAGGATGAGGATGGAAAGCAAGGTGGATACGCGGAGTTCGTGATACCAAAGAAAGAAAAGAAAGGAAAAGAGAAGGAGAAAGAGAAACCGGACAAGGAAGAGCTCATCTATATCGCACCAATCAAGCATGACCCGGGAAGTTACAGTTTACCTATTTCTTGTTCTAAATACAAAGGTCTTGCTTTAATTGATTCAGGTGCCGCACTTAACATGATGCCTTCTTGTTTTTGTAAGAAAATGGGTATCAAGAAGATCGAGCCGACAGATTATCAATATCGAGGAGTGAACGGGTACATGACCAAACCGTTGGGGATAGCGGAAGCAGTTCTGATTCGAATCGGAAATTTCGTCTACTATACGGACTTTATCATAGCCAACCTCCCGAAGGACACGGAGATCCCTATCATTCTCGGGAGAGCTTTTCTGCATACCGCCCAAGTTAATACGGACATGCGAAATCAAGTTACGAGCATGGGGTATGGAGAAAACCGTTTGTACTTTGATCCCAACGGAGAGCCGGTTAGACATCTCGATGAGCCTTATGAAGATCCTTCTCTTACCTATAAGAAGGTCCCGAACCGTCCACTGCCACCTCATGAACAAATGGGCCGAAAGAAGAGGAGGACTACCCGAATCCGATACAACCAAAGGAGATATCTACCAATCCGGGACCCTCCAAGAAGGAACATCGAAAGAAAAGGGGTTCGTCAGCCCGACGAGCCAAGAAATGAGCCGAAAGCGGGGTCGAGCTCTAGACCCAGTCAAAAATGAAGCGCTTCTCGGGAGGCAACCCGAGCATTTTTCGTTATTTTCAGTTTTAGTGTTTTTCGTGTGAGTTTTTACTAATGTTTTTGTTTTGTATTGATTAGGTAACCATTCAGAAGGGATAGAAGCCAAAATCGACGAAAACCGACACGAATCGGAATTTTTCAAAAGGTGGAAACAGAAAGATTTCGCGAACGCCAAACCTTTAGTTTGGCGACGCGAAGTCTGTCCAGACCAACATCAGGTAAAATTTTTGAACTTGGCGACGCGAAGTGGTATGTTTGGCAACGCGAGAATCGATTTTACAATTTTGAATTTTTGGAAACCGCCTCTTCGCAACGCGAAGCCTTAGGCTTAGCGACGCGAAGTCGGCCCTGACGGTTTTTAAACCCTCATTTTTCACTTTTTCAAAACACAAAAACCTAATTTCTCTCTCGGCGCCGCGAAATCCTCTCACGTCCTTGCCAAGTTCGAAAATCTTAAGCTTCAATTTCATCCACAATGGCACAAAAGGTATGTTTCCTAACTTGATTTCGTTGGTTAAGCTCGATTTGGTGTAGTGAATTCATGATTTGGGGCAACAATGGTGGTTCTAGGTTTTCATAGATTCTATCTTGAATTGAAACCCCATTGTGTAATTAATTGTTGATTTGGATTGCATGCTATGATTTTTGATGGAAAAATAGTTTTGGCATGTGTTTTGCTTGTTGAATCTAGCTTGTTGGACCTTCTATGGTGAATTGTATGGAATTGGAATTGTTCTAGAGTGCACCATTGATGGTTAGAATTCTTGATTGATGCATGCTTCGTTCTTAGAGTGCGATTTCATTATAGCATGCTAGTTAATGGGTTATTGAATTTAGTTGGATTGTGCTTGAATGCTAAGTGTGGGGATTTTGCATCCAAAATCCCCATCTTTTGATTTTACTAGATTGTGTTAGTGGAACCTTGGCTAAAAGCTCAAGTGTGGGGATGTTACACGTCCCCATTCATTTTGAATCGCAATACATGTATCGTTTAGCTTGAATTGTTAGCCTTGGAATTTTGTCTCATTGGTTTGAATGATATGAACTTTGTCTTGATCATATTGGATACACTTGGACTAAGACATTGTTTGTTTGGATTTTGTAGAGACAAAGAACTCGTTCGTCAACCTCATCGGTCCCTAATTTTCGTGCGCCGGGTGGAGGTCACGTCTTCACCTATTTTGGGAACGATCCAACGTTGAATGATCGAAGGCGTGAGCATTACCGAAAGATTGTCGACCGACTCGCGTCCCGTCAAATCCTGGTCCCGAGGAGAGTAGATTGGGATCTTCTCCAAGTTATGGGCATGAGAAATGAGATCGGAGCCAAATTGGAGAAGCATGCGTACGATGAGGAAGGCTCCGAGTACTTTATTTGCCATGCTTGGGAGCGCATCTTTGATTTTGCCGAGACCCTTTACCGAGAGCTCATTCTGGAGTTCGTGGCTACATTTCGGTTTGAGGAAGAGAAAGCCCTCGATGAGTTTTACCAGCCGTGCATGAGTTTTCGACTCGGTGGTGTTTGGCATTCGATCTCTTTGGTCGACTTGGCGGTGGCTTTGGGGATATATACCCCAGCCGAGGTGGAGGCTCTCGGATTCATGGAGTACATGTTCGCCAGCGGAAAGAGGCCGGACGACTTCGATCCCAGTTTATCTTGGGCAGTTCTCGGAAGTGGCAACTATGGTGGCAATCTCAAGGTCAAAAGCCTTCTCTCTTCTTCGGACCGACTCTATCATCGGATGCTTGTTAATGCGGTCAATGCACGTTCCTCGAGTGAGGAGAAGATCTCGACCTATGATCTTTGGCTTCTCGAGCAACTCACCACGGATGACAAATACCCGAACGCTCCCTATATCGTCGCCATGCAACTCATGAAGGGAGGCGGTTATCGCGAGGGTAGCCGGATGGCCGGTGGCCAATATGTCACCCGTTTGGCTTGGCATTACGGGGTTCTAACCGATGATGCTATTGCCTCGATGACGAGCCTCGGGGAGATGGGTTTGATCGACATGGAGCAACTCCGAGGAATGGGGGCAGCTGCGGTAGATCACTTGGTTGGTGGAGATCAGTTCACATGGATCCCTTATCCACAAACACACGAGCCAAGAAAGAGGACGAGGAGTACCCAAGAAACCGGTGAAGCGAGCGGGGCGAACGAGGACGAACAACCGACGGATGAAGCGGGGCACTCGGGTTATGAAGACCTGAGTAATCGTTTATCGGAGATGCAGCTTACTTATGGCCGACATCATCAGCATATGGAGTATAACACCACGGAGGCTCTCCACCAAGCCAACTGGCAAAGTGGATTGATGAACCGAATGGCCTCCCAATTTGGTGTTGCACCTGCGACTCCTTTTGCTGCATCGCAGTTTTGGCCATTCTCCGACGATGCACCGCCCGGTTATCCCACTTTCGAGGATTGGCGTAACCAACCTCGAGGCCCCTATTGATCTCTCTTTTATCTCTCTATTCGATATGGTTGTCTAAGCAATTTTATTTTTGCTTGTGTTTGTGTTTGCTACTATCTTTTATTTTTTGTTTGGATCGTTTAGGATTTTAATTGTTTGCTTAGTTTGGTTTATTTTATTTTGTTCTTTTTACCTTTTATTTTCTTTTTTTTTAGATACAGCTGTTTATGATTCTGCATCGGGTACGATTTCCGGAATAATCTCTCTCAGATCAGAACAAGTCAAATAACCCGGGAAGTTTCTCTTTTTCCCAATTACTCCTTAATTGTTTTAACTGTTGCATTGAGGACACTGCAAATTTTAAGTGTGGGGAGGGGGTTATGTTGACTTGTCTGCTTGCTTATTGGGTACACTTTATGCTTGTGATTGTCGTTTTTCAAATTTTTGAAAGCTTTGAAGTTTGACCCCAATTTTTTTTTCAAAATCTGAGATTGTTTTTGAGACTGAGTTGCTTGTTTAGGAGGACATGAGATGAGACTGTTTGAGTAGGAGAATACCTTGGAATACTGATTACCATGAGTGCCTCACCCGATTCCTTTGAGAGATTGAGCCTAATTAATTCATTTGTGTGAGGAATACCGACTTTGACCCAAGGTAGAACTTGTCACTAGAATTCTTGTCGAGACCACATAAGAGAAGTATTTATCACCATTGCACTGATAGAGGCCTTCGTTTCTAACCCTTTTAGCCTTCGTTAGATAACCTCATCATAGGGTTATTTAATTTGCCTAGCCAATTTCTGAAAAGGTGTTCACTTATAACACTTTCACCCTTGAAACCATTTTTTGAGCCTTAGCCTTTCGTTTCTTTACCCAATTCACCATATACCCTTGAGCCTAATTGTTTTATCTATCTTTTGGCCGTAACTTAAATTTGATACTTGAGATGTTTGATCCAGTTTTTCAAAAATCTGATAGTTTTTATGGGATTGATAAGAGCATGAGAGAAGAGCCAAAAGCAACATAGTTGCTGCTCTGAAAAAGAGAAAAGAAAGAAAAAGAAAAGATGAGACTCAAAGAAAAGAAAAGAAAATATCAAAAGAGTCAAGTGAGCTTAAAAGTGTGAAAAAGAACTTGTGCCACAAATAAGCCATAGGCTTAGGCCGATTCTAAAAGAAAAAAAAAGAGAGAGAGATATGCTCATCCCGATAGTTTCACTGTTTGAGAATCAGATTTTGTGCTTTACTGTTTGGATCACTACAAATTTAGTTTTCAAGTTTTTGTTGCAATATCCTTAGCCACTCATATATCCTTTATCCTACCCTTAACCTTAGCCTAACATTACAACCCCTAAGTCCTCTTGACGGTTGACAACTTCTCAGTGGTGGAGATTAGATTCAGTGCCAAGCTTATGCATGAGGGAATTGGTCGAGTATTGGTGAGATCACTTTTTACACTTTTACCCCCGAGAGATACACTTCAGATTATTATTCATACTATGTGAGGGTAAAAGGTCCACCTTGGTATTCGATTGCTTGATATGTCTTGTCTTTGTGTCTGACTATGTGAGAATTCTTTGTCTTCTTGGATGATCTTGGGTGGAGATAATTTTGGTGTCATCTTTCTTATCTTTCAGTCTTTTGATTGAGGACAATCAAAGCTTAAGTGTGGGGATTTTGATAACACCAAAATTATACATGTTTTGGTGGTGCTTAATTGGTTGAATTTACCCCGTTTATCACTTGATTCTCACCTAATTACTCACGAATTGGTATGTTTGTTACTTTTGAAGGTATTGGAGAACACGGAGCTAAAAAGTGCGGAAAATAGGCGAAATTGTGGGAAAGTTGGAAAAGTACAAAACAGGAAGTTTTAGCGATCGCGAAGTGAAGGTTTTGGCGCCGCCAAGACTGATATTCGAGAAGGTTCCTGCTTTTTATCAACTTAGCGCCGCGAAGATGAAGTTTAGCGCCGCGAAATTGGCATTTGCACTCTCAAGAAGATTCCAGAATTTGCCAAAAATATAAGGAGTAGGGTTTTTAAGTGTTTCGCGCCGCGAACGCCTACTTGGCGAACGCGAAACAGCTTCCGGACCTTCTTTTAAATACTGTTCTCAGCCTTCAGTTCCATATGCATTCTTAGACAGAAAAATACAGTAAAAGGGTCAGTTGTACCAGTTGGTTAGTGGTTTGGAGGGAGAATCAAGTGTGGAGAGAGGAGACGCTGCGCCGATACGGATACTCGATTAATCATCTGTAGCTGTATGGTCGGTAGAATGTCTGTCTTTATCTATACTTATTCTGTTTTCCTAGCTATGAGTAGTGAGTAGTTTTCTATGTAGTACTTATCGTGGTAGATGAACCATGTGGATATGATTTTATGGTTTTAATGATTATTGATTTATTTTGGTTAATTGAATGTGGTTTTATGATTCCAATTTGATTCCTGCTATTTCGTGTGTTTGAACTCGTTGGTTGGGTTTGCTTTTGGACCAAAAAAGTAGACTCCATTGGGTTAATCAACCTCTCTTGACTTATCCTTCGAGACCTCGGAGAATTAGGTTAAGTGGTTTCTTGGACCGAGAGAAACTAGATTGTAAAACACCGGTTAGTTGAGATAGGATTGGGTGACTGATATTTAGGTTGTCTGACAATCAGCCTAGGTATTGGGACTAGGAGGACCATTCTAGTTGACAATCATATTATCTGCATGTTAGGGTGTCCCAGACTTAAATCCTTACAATAGCCAAATCAATCATACTTTTATGTAACTTAATTATCCACTTGGGGATTCACTATGCCATGATAAGTGCTACTGTTTTCTTTATTATTGTTAAATCAGTTTTTATTCTGCTTTCTAGTTCTTTAGTTGTTAATTTAGTTTTCAAATCATTTTCTCAAAAACCCCCCATAGCCTTAGATTAATTAAACTAATAGGATTACCAGTCTGTTACTTGACCGTTCCCAGTGGTAGATACGATACCTGGACTTTCCTACGCTATATTGCTATCGATCAGGTACGCTTGCCTGTGAATGTGGTAATAGGTGGTTAGGCATTAGAGGTTAAAACTTGTTACGCTTTTAATAGTTAATATTTACCGCATCAAGTTTTTAGCGCCGTTGCCGGGGAACGCTAGTATTTAGACTTTTAATCTTTGTTAGTTTTGTTAATCGATCCTTGTGAGGGATTACATCCCTTGCAAGTTTTTGCTTTTTAGTTTTTCTTTATTTATTATAATTATTATTATCTCTTTGTTTCCCGCAAGTTGCCCGTAACTGTTTGTTGTGGTTTCAGTCACGGCAAATTTGTTAGAGCCATTTGAGGAACCGGAGAGGGAATTCAGAAAAAGAAACAAAAAGACGAGAGCCAACAAAGTTCGCCCGAGAGCTTTGATTTTTGAGATGGGAGAAGAAGCACCGATATGGACCGCCAGGAGGGCCGCTCCAATTGTTCCCACGAATCCGATCACGAAGCCGAATCTAAACAAGGAAATCCCGGGGAAGCTCCTTCACATGATCAAGGACCTTACCTTCGACGGGAAAAAACGATAGCAATCCTATCGTGCATTTGGAGAACTTCGTGGATATCTGTGATCTGTTCAAAACCGAGGAAGGCCGAGATGATGCGATTCGTCTCCGAGTCTTTCCTCTCACACTCGCCGGAGAAGCTAGAGCTTGGCTGCGTTCGTTAGAGCCAAGCTCGATCATTACTTGGGAAGGACTGCGTTCCAATTTCCTTTCCCGATTTTTTCCACCATCTAAGATCGACAAGTTGAAAGCCGACATCCGATCCTTCCAACAAGATGACGGGGAGACCATATCCGAAGCATGGGAGCGTTTCAAACACCTTCTAAATTCGTGCCCGAGTCACGGATTGACTAAGAGCGAACAAGTCCAAACTTTCTACAGTGGGCTTGCTTACTCTTCACGTGCTACATTAGATTCATCTGCTGGAGGTGTCTTCATGTATAAAACGCCCACGGAAGGTTATAAGCTCCTCGAAGACATGCTCATACACAACATAGATTGGAGGACGGACAAGCGCTTACAAATTCCAAGAATGGCCGGGAAAATCTCAACCGATTTTGATCCATCGGATGAAATAGCTGCTGTGAAAAACCAACAGGTAAAATTTGAACGAAAAATAGATGAACTAATTAAATCTGTTCATGCTTTGCAGGTTGGATGCGAGGAGTGCAAGGGTCCACATTTGACTAAGGATTGTCCGAAATGTACCGTGACTTGAGGACCGATTATTTGTTGGCCAGGCATGAAGAGGGATGTGGCTAAGTATGTGGAGAAGTGTTTGACGTGCTTAAGGGTTAAGGCGGAGCATCAGAAGCCACACGGGAAACTTCAACCTTTGGAGATACCCAAGTGGAAATGGGAGCACGTGACCATGGACTTGGTTATCGGGCTACCAAGGACGGTTAGGAAGCATGACGCCATGTGGGTGGTGGTTGACCGACTGACGAAGAGTGCCCACTTCATCGCGATACGTGAGGCCTCTTCTTCAGAGATGTTAGCGGACATCTATGTCCGGGAGATAGTGGCGAGGCACGGGGTGCCGGTGACAGTGATCTCGGACCGAGACGTTCGGTTCACCTTACGCTTTTGGAGCAGATTTCACGAGGAGTTGGGTACTAAGCTTCAGTTCAGCACGGCTTTCCACCCTCAGACAGACGGTCAGAGCGAGAAGACTATAAGGACTCTCGAAGATATGCTTCGGGCATGTGTTTTGGATTTTGGAGGTAGTTGGGAATCTCATCTTCCCTTGGTTGAATTCTCTTACAATAACAGCTTCCATGCCAGTATCGGCATGCCTCCCTACGAGATGTTGTATGGGAGGAGGTGCAGAACTCCTATTTGTTGGGGAGAGGTTGGCCAGAGGGAGTTGGGGAGTACGGAGATTGTTCAGAGGACAACTGAGAGCATTCGGCAAATTCGTGAGCGGCTGAAGGCAGCCCAAAGTCGCCAGAAAAGTTATGCAGACAAGAGACGGTCGGATTTGGAGTTTAGTGTGGGGGATAAAGTGCTTCTGAAGGTATCGCCATGGAAAGGGGTGATACGGTTCAGGAAGCGAGGGAAGTTAGGTCTAAGGTTCATTGGGCCGTTTGAGATAGTGGCTCGTATTGGGAAGGTTGCGTATCGACTTGAGTTACCGCCAGAGCTCAGTCAGATACACGACACTTTCCTTGTGTCCCAGCTTCGGAAGTGTTTAGCGAATGAATCGACCTTTGTACCGTTGGAGGATATTGAGGTGGATGAGCGGCTTAATTATGTGGAGAAACCGATAGCTGTCTTGGAGAGAAAGACCAAGACACTAAGGAACAAAGAGGTAGGGATCGTTAAGGTCCAATGGGAGCACCGGAAAGGTTCAGAGTGGACGTGGGAGCCCGAGGATGAGATGCGGAGGAATCACCCTGAGTTGTTCCAAGCTTAGGCGATTTCGGGGACGAAATCCCGGTAAGTGGGGGAGAGTTGTAACACCCGTTTTCGTTTTTCCTTTATAACTTGTTTAATGAGTTTAAGTGGCTAATTGTTATGTCTTAGGAGTTGAGGGGCTAAGGTGTACTTTGTGAAAGTGCAAGGGAAAGGGGTGAAGTGTATAGAAAAGAGAAACCTACAGTTTCTCTGGTCAGTTTTCAGAAAAATTGTACGGGAGAGGGAGATAGAGAGCGACTAGAGGAAGGCAGGCAAGGGTGAAATTGAGACTGGTTTTGGCTTGAGTGTGTTAGCATTCACACCAATTGCGCTTAAGGTAAGAACTTTATGTTGATTAAGATGTCTTTTGTAGTTTAATTTGAAGTATTGTGATGGTTAGGGTTGGGTGTGAATTGATGATCCTTGGATCATCAAATTGTTGTAATTGGGAGGTTCTAGGGTCGAATTACTTGCATGTATTTGCTAGATATCGACCCTAGATGTTAAGAAATCATGTGTTGATGTGTTTGGTATGAAAATCTGAGTTTTGGCACAGAATTCGAGGCAGGTCGCGAGAGAGAGTGCAGGCTGGAAAGCCCGCGACCTGGCCCCGCGACCTGAGGTCGTGGGAGCAGGCCGCGCAACTCTCTGCCAAATTTCAAAATTTTATTTTCTTCTTTTCGGAGATTGGGCTATGGGATCATGTTAGGGATGTTATGAGAGGATGAGGCCTAGAGTTTGAGGTCAATCAGACTAGCCTAGCCATGTCTAAGGCTAGCTTTTCGGTATGGAGTGTCGAGAGGTCCTTTTTGGACTAAGTTGATGAGTTATGTGTTTATGCTTGATTAGGTGTTTGCAAGTGACTGTTTTAGCTTGTGGAGAGTTTTGATTGCTAGCAATTGACAGGTGAGTACCTCACTTAACCCTTGTTGTTATGTGTACATGGTTATGTTTGCAAGTGATTGTGTGATGTGTTCCTTCGGGGACTTGAGAGAGTACCTATGTGGTAGCAATACCCCTAGGAATTTGGAGAGGCCTGGTACCAGTGTCATTTACTTCCTTGACAGTATTGAACTGTAAGGAAGGTTGGAGTTGCATGTTTATGATTACAATGTAATGTGATTGTGTTGCATGATAGTAAGAGTTTGTGTGTGTGCTCACTAAGCTTTATGCTTACCCCGTTGTTGTTTTACCCTTTTAGTGGCAGTACTTCCCGCAAGGGAAAAGAGAAGGCTATCGTTTGAGGCTCCGGGATTGTGGTTCAGTCAAGTTAATCGTGAGGAAATGTTTTGTCATGATGATGAACGCTTTTGTGCATCTAAACTAGATTTTTATCATTTCTTTTCGTAAACATTTACTTTTAAGTTTCGAGTTGGTTTATGGTTTAAGGTTTCAAACTTGTGTGTTTTGGATGTAATTTTGGACGAGCTTCCGCTTGATATGAGAATTTTGGTTACTTTCTATTTAAAGAATGATTTTGAAATTGGGATGTTACATTAAATGGTTCACCGGTTGAAAAAACTTATAGGTTCATCCTTAGTGAGGGGAAGTTAGGATTCCCACAACTAGGTAAATCGCAATAAAGTTGAACCTAGCTAGGGGTGTGCCTCGACCTTTACCTGTACCACGAAGTCGTATCTCGTGTCTCTCTATGTGACCTCATGTTGTGAGCCAGGTCGGTCACAGAACAAACTTGCTTGGTTTATTAGCCATGTTTCAATACCCAAATTGTGTGTCAAGTTATAGAGATCCCTCTGGATACCTAAGAATCATGGTTTACATTACCCTTTTAAGTTTTAACCCTAAAACACTTCAAAGGTAAATAAACACCATTGAACTCAATATTATTATATCAAAGTAGATCGATTGGCCCGTAATTACATCTACAAAAAATGCAAGTGTTACAAAATATGCTTCTATTTGTTTTGAAGTCTGAAAGTAGTATGTTGACAGGAGAAATGCCAATACGATGATTAATAGAGTTTCTTCTCAAATAATCTAATCAGTTGATTTTACATCATTAAAGATTGTAACTCGTGTTAGAACTTGTACAATTGTTACCGTTGGTCTAAAGAAAACAAAAATATTCTACAATTTGGTAACATGGATAGAAATGGCTTCATAATTGTTAAATTTTACTTATATCTTTCATGAAATTTGAGATTGAAGTCTTCATTTTTCTTTTATGGTACAATATCTCACTTTTGTTATGCTAAATAAATGACATTTCTTTTGCAAAGCAAGAAAAACAAAGTTATTAGTCTTTTCGAAAAGTACAAATTGACATTTGAAACCATTTAATTATAATTTATATTGATAACAAAAGCTTTACTTTCATTCATATTACTTTCAAATCATGTCAAAAAACTTATCAAGGAAATAATTTATTTTTGAATTATGTAGCATTTGTTTTGTTTTCTAACTTCATGTGATAACGCTGGAAGCCCAACAAAATAGTATAGGTGAATAACTCATAGATCAACTTAAAATTACAATGAAGGTTAAGGTATTGATAACCAACAAGCTAAAAATTAAAGGCTGTGTTTGATTTTACAAGATTTCTTGGAAATTTAAAGTAATTGGAATCCAAATTTTAAGGATTTCTATGTTTGGTTAGCTTTAAAGGATTGAATTGAAATGTCTACTAGAGAAACCTTTTTTTTTTGGAAGGCAAAACGACATCGAACCAACGAACGAATACCACCACATGCACGCACACCTCTCCGGCGGTATCGGGCATCCACGGGCAGCCCATGGGAAAACTTTCATTTAAATAAGGGAAAATGAATTCCATTAAGATAGAGAAGAAATTTGAATTCATTTGACATGTCTACGAACCGAACAGAATATGGAATTGGATTCCAATTCCATTCTCTGCCAACTGTTAAGCTTTCAGATTTCACTTTCCAATTCCTTCAGAAATTTCAATTCTTCAGAAACATTCTGCAAACCACACGCCACTTAAAGTTTACATAAAGTTGTCAGTCTTATTTATAATCTATCTAAAAGGGGTTGTCACAACCTTCACCACAGGGGGTGGATACACTTTTTTTATAGTGGTTGCATGTGCAATCATGAAATTTTGAAAGTTAAGTGTCATTCCTTAATTTAAGTTCTTACATTTGCAACTACAAAAATTTTAGGGGTGAAATTATAAATTATTTTAGGATTTAACCACGAGTTTAAAACTTTTAGGGGTTATATACTTATATGTGAAATTTTTATAGATAAAACTCCACAGATTCATAACAAAAATTTAATGTTATGAATTTACATTCTTTCCCTTTTTAGTTATAATTTTATACCATATCAAATTAGTTAGTTAATTAATTGTTAAAAATATACTAAAGAATAATTTTTTTACAAATTGCATAATAAAAAAAGTCTCATCGATATCTTCGAAACGAGTCCAATATTAAATAAGGTGCATTCTTGCTTTGGTGATTCCTCTTCGTTTTCTTATAGCAGAGGTAGAGTTGCAGGTCGCGTTTTTTCGATCCGGGTGTTGGTCTCTTACGTTGTGTTCTGTTCTGTCTCGTGGCTCTTGTTGGTGGTTATCTCCGTTTTTGTAGTTCTGCTGTGGACCCATCTGTTTGCTCCTCGCAAACGGTTGTTGTCCTTTTGTATCGTGGTTTCCGGTTTTTGCTGTTTTGGTGTTCTGTTCGTGGTGTCTGGGTTTGTTGCTACGTGTTGTTGCTTGTTTGCTTTGTACTGCTGGTTTGGTTTGGTAATAAGATTGCTGCCTTTTAAAAAAAATAATAATAAGGTGTGTATGATAAATGGAATATTTAATCAATATTAAATACATATTTTCTCAATGTCTCCCGTTGATTGCTTTTTTGAATTTTTTGAATAAAATATGATGTAAATGATAACATGAAACTTTCCTTTTGATACAATTCAACATGAATGCATATTTCGTTAACTTGAAAACATATTTTTATTTTGTTAATTTGAACTATGTAATTTAATTTATATATATATAGAGAGAGAGTGAGTGAGAGTGAGAGAGGGAGAGGGAGAGAGGGGGGAAATTCATTTAGAAACATCATATATATATATATAGGAGTAAATTCAAATGTGAACCACTTTTTCATTGTGAACGTGAGGACAGTCAAGAGCGCTACGTGGCAATCTGACTTTCACGGCTTAGCTTTATTCAGTCTGCATAAAGCCCGCAGGTTAGCTTCATTCAAGCTTTATTCATACTGCATAAAGCTATTATGCATGGACGGATTTATAGAGGGGCACACGGTGGCACGGGCCACCGTCAAATTCCTCCGTCGTAGTGTAAAAAGTTACGGTGCCACCGTATTAATTTGTCGTGTGCCACCATATATATATTTTGAAACTACAATAAGAACACTAGTTTTCTTTGATTGAGTTGGTTAGTTATTTGCCTTATAACCATGAGGTCATGGGTTCAAATCTTGTTAGAGACATTTTTTTAAGATTTTTGTTTTTTTCTAAATTTAGTGTTCATATAAAAAAATTTGCTTATACCAAGAATTGAACTTGAGACTTTACATTTGAAAAGCAATGAACCAACCACTAAACCAATAGAGATTTTGTGAAAATTTTCTTTATATATTTTTTAATAGTTAAATGGTGCCACCGTTTGAAAAAAGTTGTAGATCCGTCCCTGCTATTATGCAGTATGAATAAAACTTGAATAAAGCTAACATGCGCGCTAAGTCGCCCGCGTCAGAGTGCGTTAAGCTTTATGCATAATGCATAAAGCTTTATTGAGTCTGAATGATAGTTTTATGCAGTATGCATAAAGCTTAGTCGCGTGTTTTTCAGATTACCACGTGGCACGCTTTCGGGTGTCCTCATGTTCACAATGAAAAGTGGTTTACATTTGAACTTTCCTATCTCTCTCTCTCTCTCTCTCTCTCTCTCTATATATATATATATATGTATATATGAGGTTAATATGTTATATCTTCAATCATCTATATGGGAAACTAAAAATACCAGGGACGGAGCTAGAACTTTTTCCAAAAGATGGCACCATTTAACTCTAAATAGAAAATATAAAAATAATTTTCATAAAATTTATTTTGGTTTAGTGGTTGGTTCATTGCTTTTCAAAGGTGAGGTCTCAAGTTCAATTTTTGGTAGAAGCAATTTAAACCCAATAAATATGAAATTAAAAGCTAAAATCTAGAAAAAAAATGTCGCTAACAAGACATGACCTCATGTTTAAAAAACAAGTAACTAACCAACTCTACCAAAAAAACTTATATTTTTATTGTAATTTCAAAACATATACGATGACAATAATATCTTGTAGTTTTTGCCCATTAGCATCTTGCTATGGTTTATGATATGGCCGTTAAAAAAAATTAATGCAAAAAACCAGTTAATTGTAATTTGTTCCCAAAGAAGTAAATACATAAATTGATAATACATTAACGGTTCTCTTGAGTAACTATAAGATTTTCCCAAATATTTAAAGAATTAGTGTCAATTAAACAATACATATAATTTCTAATAAAAGTCAAATCTTGAATCTTTATGGAATGAAGGGAGGAGTATTTTCTTTTTTTGAGGGGAGTGGTCATCACTATAAATTGCCTTCTTGGCCCCCTTCAATTCATCCTCAAATTTCTAACATCTCCTTTTTTTTTCAAATTTCCCTTTTATTATTTATTATTCTCTAATCAAATATGAAATTCATGATCACAATGAGTGTGGTTTTATGGGCTTCTTTGCTTATATTTCTCTACCTCTTCATCAAGATTACTTATCAAACTCTTACTTGTTACTTGCTCACACCCATACGTATCAAGAACATCATGTCTCGGCAAGGAGTCCGTGGCCCCAAACCTCGGTTCCTTATCGGTAATCTCTTGGATGTCGCATCTCTCGTCTCCAAATCCACCTCCTTAGATATGCCCTCCATCGACCACGATATCGTCCCCCGTCTCCTACCTCACCTTGTTCTCTGGTCCAAAATTTACGGTACCCACATGCACCCTTTTTCCATCTTTTTTTTTTAACAGCAGATAACTCATGCACACGTCCCGACACGAAGTCGACTGGGTATCCATACGGGCACCCGGCTGATCCTTCCATATCTTGGATGTGATTGAAAAAGGAAAAGACATCATTTTTAGTTATACTAATTAACTTTCTTAATTAATTATGCATGAAATTAGCACTTGTATATATATAATTAATTAATATAGGAATAAGAAAGAAAGACAATTGAAAGAATCTTGAATTCATGATGTTGGTTATAATATGATATGATTTAGGAAATTAAGGAAAAGGGTTGTTATATTTCAAGAAAAAGATGAATCTTGATGTGAAAAAAGGTGATTTTTGATGATGTATATATATTTGCAGGAAAAAGGTTTATATATTGGAATGGTACGGAGCCTCGGATGTGTTTGACGGAGACTGAGTTGATCAAAGAGCTTTTGGTAAAGCACAGCACTATTTCTGGTAAATCATGGCTTCAACAACAAGGCTGTAAGCATTTCATTGGCCGCGGTCTTTTAATGGCCAACGGCGATGATTGGCACCACCAACGTCACATCGTCGCACCTGCATTTATGAGAGATAAACTCAAGGTATTTATATTATTCGCTCTGAATAACACTGAATGTTTTCTTATTCGCTCTGAATAATACATGATTATTCAAAGTGAATACGTCACGTACATGCTCTCGGCTGCCCTCACGTTCGTAATGAAATTTGAGTTTGCAGCCAAACTTTCGTGTATATATATACATACATACTCTATATAATTATCTATGTTAAATTTATTGATTTAATTAAAGATGGATAATTAAAACAAACATGTATGTTTTGTTTATGTAGAGTTATGCTGGTTACATGGTGGAATGCACAAAAGAGATGATTCAATCAATGGAGAAAGAAGTGGCCACCGGGCGAACCGAGTTTGAGATCGGAGAGTATATGGCTGGGCTCACGGCTGATATCATTTCGCGAACCGAATTCGATAGCAGCTATGAGAAAGGAAAGCAAATATTCCATTTGTTAACGGTTCTACAACACCTTTGTGCTCAAGCTAGCCGTCACTTATGCCTTCCCGGAAGCCGGTAATTAAACCATTGAATCCTTCCATAGAAAGACTTCGGATCATGTGACACCACCCAAACACAAACTACGTAAATAACTTTAAATCTTCACGGGAAAAATTAGTGAAAGAAAGATCATTTCCCAACATTTTTACCGTCAAGGTTCGAAAATTTGGTTGCCTTAACAATATTTTGCTGTAAAATTTATGTGTTATATTATGATCCCACGGTCCCATCAATAATATATATATATATATATATATATATATATCCTTTATTATAAACTCATTAAAAGATTGCACCTTATGCAATCCTAATCATTACCATACACTTTACAAAAAATTCCAAAATATTAATTTAAAAAATTTAGAAAAGTAACATTTTGGTGGGTTGTTGTAACTTTGTATTTTAACCTTGCCTACAAATATACATACATAAAGAGATCAAGCAAAAACCTTAAAAAACAGCAAACCGAGGAACACCTTCGTACCCTCCATCTATATTGTTTGCATTGTGTATACTGGTAGTTTGAGTTCTTTTCGGGTTTTTATGCACCTAGCATATGTACGTCTGCATATTACAAAATTACTCGTATGCAAAAGTGCATACAGTCCAAATGGAGGGCTACGAGGGTATTTCTTAGTTTTACATTTATTTATGGTTTTCCCTTGAACCTGTCCCTAAATACATACATACATATTAATTTTAATCCATTTTGTAGTAATTAACATATTGTTTTGTGTAGATTTCTTCCAAGTAAATACAATAGAGAGATCAAATCATTGAAAATGGAAGTGGAGCGTTTGTTGATGGAGATAATTCAGAGCAGAAGGGATTGTGTGGAGATTGGGAGGAGCACTTGTTATGGGAATGACTTATTGGGGATGTTGCTTAATGAATGCAAAAAAAGAAAAGTGGGAATGGATTCGGTTTGAATTTGCAGTTGATAATGGATGAATGCAAGACCTTCTTCTTTGCTGGCCATGAAACCACTGCACTTCTTCTTACATGGACCATCATGTTGCTAGCCAGCAACCCATCTTGGCAAGATAAGGTTCGAGCCGAGGTTCGACAGTCTGCAATGGTGGTTCACCCTCAGTTGAACACCTTTCCAAGCTTTCACTGGTATGCAATAAGTTATTTTTAAAGTGTTTATGACTTATCTAAAACATAAATTTTTTTAAAGTGTTTGATAAATTTATCTCCTTTTTAGAAAAAGTGCTAAGGAGTTTTTTAGGGAACTAAAACATTTTAACTTTCTAAAAAAGAAGATAAACTGATAACACTTTTTATCATATGCACTCCCAAATAGTGTTTATCAGTTTGGCAAACACCCCTAAGATTTTTGGTTCTGAAAACTCATAGGGGGCGTTTGGTTGGGGATATTGAGGGGTCAGGAATGAGAATGATAATGAAAACCGTTGTTTGGATTTGATATTATATAATGGAATCATTCCTGCAGATTCATTATTTTCATTTCTGACCAAATTGGGGGGAATGAAAATTTTATTTCTACTTGGTTCTTTTACCATGCATTGTTTCATCTATGGATATTAAATAGAAATATCTTTTGTATTTTCAAGTTGGAAAACTATAATTTTTTTAATATGAAACAATTTTTCATTGATTATATTGAGTTAACCAAACAACATCCATATAATGCTCATTCCTATTCCCATTCTTCTGCATTCCCATTTCCATTCATTCCTATTCCCATTCTTCTGCTTTCCTATTTCCATTCTCTGAAATGAAACAAACGTCCCTTAATGTTTTAGGGGATAGTTTATAATGTGTTAAGTATAAAATATTTCATACAATCTTTTAAATTTTAAACAATTCTTGTTTTACTTTTCTTTAAAACTTAACATAGTTCTTGGAAACTTCCATGCTTTTCAGATATGGTATTAATCAATTAAATAAACAAATATTCTAAGCCATATAATTTTCTATTTACGTTAAACTATATCATAATATAATTTTTATTAAATATATTTATTATTATCAATTCTATATTTTAATCATCGTGATCACCACATGATTATATTTGTATAATTGAAAGAAAAGTTCTATTTGCATTTTTTTGAAGTCATTTTAAATTTTATGTCTTTTCAAAAAGCAAATCATAATAGGGAAATATCTTGCTTAAAAGATGTGGAAACACTATTTTCTTTCTTTTCTGAAAATGGTTTTTAGTTTTTGGTTATCATGGATATTTAAAAAAAAATAGTAGTTTGACTTGTATGTGTTGGACTCCAAATAATTAAATGCGTTGAAAATTTACACAGAAAACTATTGCGATTTAAATATACTCGAGAATCTCATGCATGGTTGTCTGGTTATCAATTGAAATTTTTTTATTTTAAATAAAAATTCAAAATTAATTTTAATAGTTATCAACTCTAAAGGTTTGGTAGCCAGATTCATTTACATATTCATGAAAGAAATTGTTTCCAATACATAATGAAAGTGATAATAGTTTTGTTTTATAATTTCTAATAATTGGATCTCAATGGATCAAATATCCTAATTATTTTTAATTGAATGCAGTTAAACATGGTGATTAACGAATCATTGAGATTGTATCCTCCAGCATCTGTATTGCCCAGAATGGCGTTTGAAGATATAAAACTAGGCGACCTTCACATTCCGAAAGGATTGTCAATTTGGATCCCAGTGCTAGCCATACACCATAGTGAAGAGATATGGGGTAAAGACGTGAACGAGTTTAACCCTAATAGGTTTGCCTCCAAGTCGTTCTCCCCTGGGCGACATTTCATGCCTTTTGCAGCTGGTCCACGTAATTGTGTTGGCCAATCTTTTGCCTTGATGGAAGCCAAGATCATTTTAGCAATGCTAATATCCAAGTTTAAGTTTACAATATCGGACAGTTATAGGCACGCACCAGTTATCATCTTAACCATAAAACCAAAATATGGGGTTCAAGTGTGTTTGAAGTCCTTGGAAGAATGAGCAAGACATCTATAAGCTTGGTGATTGAGATCAATCAATTTTGACTCTTTTTTTGGGTTGGAGTTTAAAAAGATGTTTTTTATTTGTATTTTATTTTTAGTTTAGCTTTTTTGTGAGATCATTAAAAATTAATAGTTTTTGAGGGAGTGGAGAAAGAATGGAAAAAGATAGAGATGAAGTGATGCTTGTAATGATCAATTAACACAAGATATGTTAATAAAATGAGAAAGAAAGAGGGAAAAGATTTTTTGCTTTATATGGTGTGTGGTTATTGACAAATCTTGTTTAGATAAGTCCATAGAAAGAAAATGCATTGTTTTCGCCAAATAAAGACAATATATGGTTAATCATAATTTGATTAAAAAAAATACTACATTTAACTATATTAAGCTAATAAAATCTATCTATATATATAATAAAAGAGTAACTCATTGACACGTGTTGCGCTCTGAGTAACTCATTGACACGTGTGGCGCTCTGGTGAGCCATTGCCACATCATATGCATATGTGTCATGTGTCATATGTTGACACATGGCACTGATTCAAAATTATTAAAAATTAATCCAAATTTATCTATTAAATATAACAAATTTTATCTCTATCTATTGGTATGAAGTCATCTATATCTCTATCTCTCTCCTTAAATTGATATTTAAATACTAAGCAGATTCAACAAAAACCGTATAAACCTTACATTTTCCATTTTAATTTTTCAAGTTCCTCGATTACTCTTTTTGCAAACGTCTTAGGTAAGTTTGTCAACCATTTTTTCGAAGAACATTCATGCATAAAATTTATTTTATTATTTGTTTTTGCAATTATTTGAAGAATGGTAAGAAAATTTGTGTCATTATTTTCTTATGATGAACTAAATCATATGGTTTGATTTTCTCCTGATATATTTTTTTTTAGTTTTTTGATCTACATCAGTAGAAGCATAACTAAGTTTTCTTCTCCACATTATATAATAATTTATATTTTTATTCATGTAACTAATTGATAAACGCCATCAAATAGAAAATAAATATTTCATTTTAAATATAATGGATAATCATTGAATTTTAATATAATAGTTAATTAATATTTTTATAACAAATTATTGTTAAACGTATCCATTATTATATTTCATTCCAAGTACACTTTTGTATGTATACCTTTCTCTTTATATGTGAAAGTATATTAACGTCATTTTAAAGTCAAAGATAGTTTATAGTTTGATTTATAAAATGTCTTTGTTATATTTTCGTTGTTGATAATTTGATATCAATTGAATTAAATTAACAATAAATAAAGTTTGTACTTTTTTTTTAATATAATTAATGTATTTGATAGAAAATAATATTGATGTTAAAAGATCAATAGCACAACAATTCATATTTATAATATAAGGTTTTTGACATAATTTTATGAAATTATCCCGTGTATTACACGGGATCAAAACTAGTACTATTAATATACTAGATTAGTTTCAAACCAAAACGAATTCAAGGAGTTGGAAAACATGAACTAAAACATGAAAATTTAAATTAATATTGTTTCAAAATCGATGGGAATTTGGCAACTTAGAATCAAACCAAACCAAAAAAACTTCCAAGACCAAATATAATTGGTTTAAGTTTGTTTATTTGGTTTTGCCGGTCTAGACAACTTCTCATCGATGGTTAGGATTTTTATTGCAATGATGTATCAATCTAGAATTTGAATGTAGTTTCCAAATAAGTAACATCCAACGTCCTTGTCATTTGCATTTCGTTCATTCTAGGTCCCTATCTCCACCAATTTAAATCAGGGATTTTTGTCAATCTCCTTATTAATTAATTTTTTTTTAGTAACTTTTTTCTTTGCTAGAGCTCTCCACATGATATTTTCCTGAAAAAGGGTTTTAGTTTCGAAAAGTGAGGGGTTAGTATAAGATTGAACAAATTCACCACACCTTGTGGAGGATATTTCATTGACTATATATAATACAAACAATGTAGAAAATAAAGGAAACGATAAATACAACAAAATACATTCCTAATTTAAATAATGCTATGAGATATCCTTATGAGATATCCTTAACATCGTTATTATCCTTAATACCCCCCCTTCAAGCGAATTGGTGGAGGTCCAACACGAAGCTTGGTGCGGAAGTGCTCAAATAAAGGCCTCGGAAGACTCTTCGTAAAAATATCCGCCAATTGCAGCTTGGTAGGCACAAAACGAGTGTAAAGTTTGCCCGAAGAAACAAGTTCTCGAACAAAATGATAGTCAATGTCTATGTGTTTGGCACGCTTATGTGAGACCGGATTTTGACTTAGAAAAATGGCACTTCGGTTATCACAAAGAAGCGTTGGTCGGTCAGGTGGTAAGACATGAAGCTCACGAAGCAAATGAGTAACCCAGACAATCTCAGCAGCAGTGTTCGCCATGGCACGGTATTCTGATTCACAACTCGATCGAGAAACAGTAGGTTGTTTCTTTGCACTCCATGAAATAAGGTTGCCACCCAGAAAAATAGAATACCCGTAAGTAGATCGACGTGTCTCAAGACAGCGAGCCCAATCGGCATCAGAATAACCAAGCACAGTTGGGGATGGCGAATGAGTGAACATCAAACCAAAGGAGATGGTGCCTTTCACATATCGTAAGATCCGTTTAACGGCCTGAAAGTGATCAACTGTCGGAGCGTGTAGGAACTGACTAACCTGATTTACTGCATAGGACAAATCAGGGCGTGTGATAGTGAGATACTGTAAAGCACCAACAAGCAATCGATAAGTAGTTGGATCAGAAAAAGGATTTCCAGCGGTTGAGAGATAATCAGTTGCCGATAGAGTTGACAATGAGGTGGGCGACGACCCCGGCCACGACCACCTGAAAAACCCCCACGGCTGTTAGAGCCCCGGCCACGGCCCCGATTTGAGGGTTGTGTGCGGGAGCGATTCTGAGTTGCAGTAAAGGCAGCCTGAGGAGCAGAAGAACCATGAATGGATTGGAGAAAAAGTTCATGTCCTTCAGCTTGAGAGAGAAGATCACGGAAAGCAGGCGACGGTTTGACAACACGTTGAGTAGTAGAAAACGTCTCGAAAGAAGGTCCAAGACCGCATAGGAACCAATGAGATTTGTCCATATCATCAACAGGGTGACCAATAGCGGATAATTGATCGCAAATAGTTTTGAACTTACGACCATAATCAACAACAGAAGAGTTACCTTTTGGTAAGCATGTGAAGAAGGGTGGAGGGGGAGAAGGAAGAAGCATCGCCAGCAGCCATTAGGGTTTTAGAGAGGGGACCGAATTTAGGCTGATACCATATAAGATTGAACAAATTCACCACACCTTGTGGAGGATATTTCATTGACTATATATAATACAAACAATGTAGAAAATAAAGGAAACGATAAATACAACAAAATACATTCATAATTTAAATAATGCTATGAGATATCCTTAACATCGTTATTATCCTTAATAGTTAGACCGATGGTCTATTGAATTTTCCCCAAGAAATACAAAAATTTCGGTTATGAAACTAGCACGTCAAAACCCATATTCAACAATAAGATTGTAAGAGATTTACTCTTAAGAAAAACTTGAACATACACACAATCACTTTTTCATAGCGGTTACACACATATGATCATGTACATGTGTGACCTTACTCATTCTGCTACACACCTACCAATCCCATAGGCAACATAAAACAAATCTATATGATCTACTAAGTGTACACAATTTCTCCGTTGTACAAGATGCCGTCATTTCACATTGAGAGTTCACACCCCACAATCGAGTCAATTCTACATATAAATTATATGGCATGATTCTACACTCTAAATAAGTGAAACATGTATAAACACATAAACATTTCTCAAAGAGTAAGTGGAAACTCGCTTAGATATAAGCGTTAGCACACCTTGTTAGACTAAAGTTGCATGAAGCATACACCAGAATGCCATCGACAGGTTAATTCCCATGACAAACATTCAATTGAAGCTCTACTAAACCCCATAGTCATTGGTTTGAAACATAGCCCCTAACTACACTCCCTCGAAACCACAAGAATGGTGGCGTATCGGCAAAAGTCCTAGGGGAATATGGTGGAATATCTATCTACCCGGGTTCGAGTCTAGGCGTTAGCATCCTGTCTCAGACTTAGTTTCAGACGGTCGTATCTTAATTTTTCAAATTGTCAAGGATGTAGTCTAAAGCCTAGATGAACATTTTACCAAAAAAACTACACTCCATGAAAATCTCTTTTCTTTTCTTGTTTACTTCCAAGTATTTTCCTTCTCCACACTAATCTCTTAATCCGTTTTCACACACACGCAAAACTTCAAGTGAAGGAAAAGAAAGAAATAATAGAGAGTTAACTCATTCGTTCTCAAATTTACACATTTAGACCCATAGGTTGGACATCCTTTCAAATCTACCCCTACATTTCATTTTTTTATTTCCAACCAATTGTTTGGTTATTGCACTTCTCTTTTAGACTAGGAACAAGAAATGGGCAGGCTAAGAAATTTCCAGAGCGGATGCACCTTTAAGGTGGACCAAGGACCTAAAAAGTCACATTTTGACCTAGAGGAAAAATCAGTCGTGTTGAATTGGAGAAATATAATACTTTTTTTTTCTAAATGGGATGAACATTGACCAATAGGATAAATATATGTTTCCTTGAAAATAAAAATAAAACGACTAGTTTCTTTTCATACAGATGGTATTGGCGGTTGTTTGATGGTCCTCAATGGAAGCAGAATGGGTTGTTGGTTCTTTCATATCTTTTTGTATGTACTTTAGTTCTGTTTCTTTGTGTTTGTTTGGCTTATTGTGGCCTGGTATAGATTGTTTGTGGTTTTGTGGTTCTCATAGGGTATTTTTAGCGTGTCTGTGTTCGTATCTTGATTTTTTTTCATTGTTTAATATATTCGTTAGGTTTCCTTCAAAATAATTAAAAGGTAAAACACAACTAGAATTAACAATACAAAATGGCATAAAATTTTAGTTTGCAAGGATTTTGTACTTGAATCCTTATTTTAATATATTTTTAGTAATAACATTTTAGAATCTAAATCAATGCCTCTTAAGTGAAATATAAAAGTTAAGAAAATAATATGTTCTAGACATAAGAATTGATCTTAGAGAGCTCTTGAAGGTCAAACTTTAACCCACATTTAAATCATCTCAACCATGTGTGATTACTATCAAAATCAAATGGTTGCACCTTTCATACACCTAAAGTTCTTTTTTCAAGTGAGTAGTAGCATGCACCCCGCTCAACATCTAATAGGTTCGTCCTTGAACAAAGAAGAAAAAAAAAGATTCCTCTTAAAGCACAATTGACGACTTTTAGGTTTCATTTGATAATTGTTTGCATGGATATATACCATTGTGGTCCAATAAATATTGAACCCTTTATTAAAGGAACACCATTGTGAAATATAAGTGTAAATGATCAATATACTCGGCCTCAAATGGATCTTAAGAGGTTATCATTAAATCTCATTGTCCATAAATATGCGGGTTGGATTAGGTGGCTTTTGCCATTTTTACAATCCAACCCAATTACTGTGGCTTATAAGCTTCTTCAATTGTCGGTTAATGCAACTCTCAAAAGTCTATGAATATAGAATACTCAGATCAATAGCAGATCACAAATACTGAACCGGAGGCTGGAAATCAAATAAATAGGCCAAGACCTGTAGCTAACTCGATGCACGAATTTCCATATTTGTGGCACGAAAGAGAATATTCTCTAAAATAAAGGAGATTGTGATGATCTTTAAAACTGGAAAACTTGCATAGGAAGAAAATAATCTTGTCATGTACACTTCGCGGCGCGAATTTCTTCTCTCTACAAACCAAAATCCAGCAGACAACTCACGGCTCGAACCTCAGATCTCGTGGCGCGAATATATTATCGACCAATTTCACGTCTCGAGCTTCCATTCTCGCGGAGCGAGAATCTTACTGACTTTTGTCGTTTTGACTTTTTGGCCTTTTTCGCACTTGGATGACTTACAAACCTGCAAATTGAATATTTAAACAATTTAGCACAGAACTCACGGCAATTTGGATCAAAACTAAGATATCAGCAAGTATTTTGAATAAATTATTACGTAAACATGCTTAACATTGCTAATGCTACCGTAACTAATAAATGCAGTAGTACGTTGCAATTTGTTAATCTTATTCATTTTATATACAAAGTATGTTTATGGGGGTTTTTCGTTATAATTATATACATAAATATTCTAAAAAATACATATCTAATGTGGTTTCAACCATTCTAACTTTGACAAATTAATTAAATGAAACCAATACTAGACTAAAATGAATAGTCAAATAAATGAAAAATGGAGATTGATGAATGGATCTCACATAAATCACTCACCCGTATATTAATACGTGAAATATACTCAATTTATGATTCGTATAGTCGTATTGCAAGTTTGCAACAAAACCACTTAAACAACATATCTTTCTGCATATTCCTACAACAAGCATATGTACAATACTTATATTTGTCCATAATCACTAATACAGCCAGCCTCTGTAAAGTTCTTGATAGAATCATAAGATAAACCTATTATTGATTTTCTATTTGGTCATCTTGTTTTGTCATTCGATTTAAAATGCATCCTGACATATCTTTTGCTTAGGTTATACATAAATGATCTCCACTAATATCTCACTTTATTTTGATTGAATAAAATACCATAAACGTATTTACTTGTTCCAATTCCATGCATTTGGATATCTAATGCAAATCTACAAAACAATATCGTAAACTTGTTTTGTTTATGCTTGTTTGTATAGCATTTTGAGTAACTAATAATACAATGGATCACGTTTTATCTTAATCAAAGTCAAATGGTTTTTTGGTCTTGAGGTAACCAATTCACACAAATATATATTTTTATAAAAAACTCAAGAATTTGTAAGAAGATACGTTATATGATTAGTTTAATAAAGAGTCAAAACAATTTAAATAAAAAGGGCAATGGTATTTGCTTATAGGTCAAAGTCAAGTTAAGACGTACATGGAAAATGTGAAAAATAGCTACCAATGTTAATGGGTGAGATGCAGGGGCGGAGCCACGAGAGATGCAGGGGGATACATCCCTTCTCGTCGCCGCGACCACCGTCGCCGCCATCGCCGCCCCACTGCCGCGACCACTCTCTCACCACCGCCCCACCGCCACCACTATCGCCACCATCGCCGCCGCCGTTGTTCAAGATAACCTTCAAACCATGTTTGCTTATGAGAAAGCTAAGGAGGAAAAGAACAAGAGAGATTTGAGGTTGGGAAAAGAAGTGAAAGAAGGAGGAGTAATTGCCTGGAACTGCTACAAGGCAAACAGAGTTCTTATGATCACTTTTGATGGAGGTGTCAAAAGATACTTCTTGGTGGATAAGAGGTATGACTTTGACAGAAGAATAGTGGAAGGAATTTTGAAGAAAAAGAAGTCTGTTCTGTCTGATCTGGAAAAAGAAGTCATTGAAAATATGACAAATCAGCTAGCAGAATTGAATGAAGAAGAAACAGCTGAGGAAGAAAAAGTAGTGATTTGGGGAGTAAGAGGTATCTTCAAAAAGTTCTATTTTGTGCAGTGGAACAATGGAAAACAAAGAAGCAATGCAGAATTTGATGAGATTCTGAATCTGGTTACTGCTGAAGACAGAGTGGTTATGCATGAGTATGGGTTGAAGAAGTTCCAAGAGTTTCTGAAAGATTCAAACCATTCAGACCATGCTAGGATGATCAAGAAAGCAATGCAACAGCTGAAGAACTTAATTTCTGATTAAAAATCAGAAGTTAAGTTAGGGGGAGATTGTTAGGATGTATTCTGTTGCATTACCACTGCTGAGGATTAACACTGCTGGCTTTGGAGTTGTTACAACTGCTAGTTCAACTGAAGGTTACCACTGTCAGTCTGTGTGTTTACACTGAAGATTGGATTACCACTGCCCTTGAAGATTACCACTGCTTGAACAAAGTTACCACTGCTGGTTTGAAGTTAACACTGCTTTTGTCTTTACCACTGCTGACAAGATGAAGATAAGGAAAGGATTGCGATGATTGAAGATATGGACAAGATACGATCTGCTTGGAGATATTTTAGAGATTATCTTGTAAATCTAGTTTCCTTATTGTTATCTTGTAATTCGTATATATAGCTGATAGGTTTATCTTTGTTAGATACGAGTTTTTCATAGCTTTTGTTTTAGAATTAAGAGCCTCAAGATTGTTCTTGTAATCCCTGCAATAGAGAAGTATTGCACGTCTGTTTGAGCCTGTTCAAACAGATTGGGGCTTGAGTTTGTAATCATTAAGCTATTGAAATCAATACACATAAAGTTTGTTCAAATCCATTGTTTTGTTCTTATAATCAAAGTGTTATTCCGCAAACTTCTTTGATTAAGTTTTCTGATCTTGATCATTGATCCTGTCAAGTGGTATCAGAGCTAGTTTATTCCAGAAAACTAATTTACAATGGATACTCAAGAAACTGTTTTAGTCTCAAAAGTCCCCATGCTCAAACCCAATGAGTTTGACATGTGGAAGATCAGGATCCGTCAATACATGCTTCTCACAGACTATGGTATGTGGGAAGTTGTTGAAAACGGACCTGGTGTTGATGAAGTTGTTGCTGAAGGAGGTGCAAGACCCCCACCCAGGACTGATGCAGACAGAAAAAGGAGGCAGACTGAGATGAAAGCCTTGAGTACTTTGTTGTTGGCCATTCCCAATGAATACCAACATCAATTCAGTACTTATACAGATGCAAAGTCTCTCTGGACTGCTCTAGAAAAGAGGTTCTCTGGAACCAAGAGCACAAAGAGGAACCAAAAGGCTATTCTGAAGCAGCAGTATGAGAATTTCACATCCCTGAAGAATGAATCTATGACTCAGACTTTTGATAGATTCAACAAGCTGATTGGAGAGCTGGCAACTGTAGATGTGAAGATGGATAAAGATGATGTGAATAGAAAATTCTTCAGATCTCTTGGAGAGGAATGGACTATTTAGACTGGCTCATTCAGGCAGGGTGATGACTTGGAGGACAAGGAACTTGAAGATCTTTACAATGATCTAAGGATCTTTGAAGCAGAAGTGGAAAAGAAGAAGAGACCCATTGGATACACTCATAATACTGCTCTTCTTTCTGAAAACCCTAATTCATTCAATACCACTGCTTTTAATAATACCACTGCTGCCTATAATACCACTGCTAATGAAACTGTCTCTAATGTAAATTCTTGTTCATCTCAGGAAACCAATGAGGATACGATGCTGGAATCTTTCTTGGCAAGTCATGTCAAGTCATCTCTGATCAATGATGATTTGGATCAAATCAATGCAGATGATCTTGAGGAGATGGATATCAAGTGGCAGATGGCCATGCTTACTCTGCGGATGAAGAGGTTCATTAGAAGAACTGGAAGGAACAACTTTGATCTCAAGAGAGGAGATAAATTGGTTTTGATAAGACCAAGGTGAGATGCTACAAGTGCAATGAACCAAGGCACTTTGCCAGAGAATGCAAAGGAGTAGCCACCAACAATCAGAATAATGGAGGTGGATCTGCACAAGCTCCAAGATTCAACAACAGGGCAAGCAACTTAAATCCTAGTTCTTCTCAAGCATTGGTATCTCAAGAGGGACAAGGATTTGATTGGAGTGATCATGCTGAAGAAGCAGTTCAAAATCAAGCTCTCATGGCTAAAATCAAAGAGACTGAAATTCCCACTGAGGTATCTTCTAAACTCTGTTCTGATTCATGTTTAGAAACTGTGAAAAAGTATAGGGATCACAATCAGACCATGAGTGATAGTATCAAGAAGATGGAGAAAGAGAGAAGAGAGTATGTTAAGATCATAGACAACCTGGAGGATCAAATAAAGGCCTACAAAGCCAATGAACTCCAGTTTGAATATGATCATAACTACTGGAAGTGGGAAAAGAATGAGCTTGAGAGAATACTGTCTAAAGAAAAGGAGGAAGTAGAGAGTGCTAGGAAGGAATTGTCCAAAGCCAAGGAAGACCTAGATAAATTTTCAAAGTCCTCTAAGGCTTTAGAATCAATTATAAGAGCACAAGTGACTGATGACCTGAAGTGAGGAATAGGTTACAATAGTACCCCTCCTCCTTACAATCAGAATTATATTCCTCCTACAACTGACCTTCTTGAAAGAATGGACAGAAGAGAGATGAAAGAAGGTTTAGATAGTGTAGATCCAGTTGACTCAGAGGAGGAAACAGATAGGAAAAGCACTGCTGAGACCATTCCTGATGAAAACCATCTTCTCACCAATGAGAAAGGTGGTATGCCATTTATCCCTAGCAAAAAGGTTGAGACCAATAGGAAAGAAAAGGGGAAATCTGTCATGTCATCAGAAAAGACTGAGATAGCTAGGAAAGAGAATAGGAAGGACCACTACACTCAGAGGACTGTAGTTGAATCTGGTACTTCCTCACAGTCTCAAAACAAGAATCATCCTAGAGGGAATAAAAGGAACTGGAACAACCAGTGGGCTCAATGTCATGGTGTTGATCTGAACAAGATTAACAGACCAAAACCATGTTTTATCTGTTGTAAGACAAATCATCTAGCAAGAGACTGTTATTTCAATCCTTTCAATCAAAGAAACAGATATCAAGCTAGAAGATTTGTCCCTACAAACAAAAGGGTTGTTCCTAAACAAAACAGATCTAGTCAACCCAAAAGAAAAGTTTAAAAGAAAAAGGTTGAAAAGAAGTCTGTTAAATTGGTTACTAAATGGGTACCTAAAGCTTCACTTAGTAATACTACTGCTTCCACAAGCAGTGGTAACAACAGTGTTGCTTCTGAAAGCAGTGGTAACAGCATTGATAGTGTGGAGGTTAACACTGCTGCTAGCAATATCAGCAGTAATAACTCAAACACTGCTACAACTCAAGTTAAGAGTGGAAAATCAAACAATGTTACCACTGACAACTCTTCATTGAGAAAACCCATTATAACCAAATATTCCAGTCACAAGGTTCCCAACAAAGACTATCTTTTGAAGCTTAACAGATTGACAGAGGTAAATTATGTTAATGAAAAGGGAGAACCCAACACCATATTGGCTTGGGTTCCCTCAAGACACTAACTGTTTCATTCTATGTGCAGAGCAACCAAGGAAGAAGGAGCAGTCTTTGGCATGTGGATAGTGGTTGCTCTAGGCACATGACAGGTATCATGTCATTACTTGAAGACTTTAAAAGGTTTGAAGGTGGACATGTTGCCTTTGGGGATAATCCACATGGAGGTAAAATCAGTGGAAAAGGTAAGGTATCAAAAGGTAAGATGACCTTTGATGATGTTTATTATGTGGAGCAGTTAAGATACAACTTGCTAAGTGTATCTCAAGTTTGTGACAAAAAGTTTGGAGTTTTCTTTACTGATACTGAGTGTCTTATACTTGCTTCTGGTTTTAAGATAGATGAGAGTCAGATAATGCTTACGACTCCTAGAAAAGATAATGTTTACTGTTTGGACATTGAAGATGCTTCTTCCTTATCATCCTTAAACTGTTTATTCTCAAAAGCATCTGTGAGTGAATCATCACTGTGGCATAGGAGGATGTGCCACATGAATTTCAAAAACATGAACTTACTTGTCAAAAACAACCTTGTAAGAGGTCTGCCTGCCAAGGAATTTTCAAGTGATGATCATTGTGTAGCATGCCTCAAAGGCAAGCAACACAAAAACTCACACAAGTCCAAAGAAGTAAACACTATCTCATCACCTTTACAGTTATTGCATATGGATCTTTTTGGTCCTACCAATGTGATGAGTATAGGCAAGAAATCCTATTGTCTAGTGATAGTTGATGATTACTCTAGGTTTACTTGGGTTTACTTTCTGAGAAAAAAGGATGAGACAAGTGGACTGATCAAACCCTTTGTGACCAGAGTGGAAAACAAGACAAACCTTAGGGTAAAAGTCATTAGATCAGACAATGGCACTGAATTCAAGAATGCTGACTTGAATAGCTTTTGTGAGGAAAAAGGTATTGAGAGACAATACGGTGCTCCTAGAACTCCTCAACAGAATGGTGTTGCTGAGAGGAGAAATAGGACACTGATTGAGGCTGCAAGAACTATGTTGGCTGACTCTAAACTTCCAATCACTTTCTGGGCAGAAGCAGTTAACACTGCTTGTTATGTCCAAAACAGAGTTCTTATAGTCAAATCAAAAGGTAAGACACCCTATGAACTTTTTGAGAAAAGAAAACCCTATATAGGATTTTTACAACCATTTGGGTGTCCTTGCACAATTCTTGATACCAAAACTCACTTAGGCAAATTTGAGAGCAAATCTGATGATGGATTTTTTGTTGGATACTCTTCTCAGAGCAAAGCACTTAGAGTTTTCAATAGTTCTACAAGGATCATAGAAGAAAGTGACAATGTCAAATGCAATGTGAACACTCCTAACATACCTGGAAGTGGTCCAAATTGGCTATTTGATATTGATTCACTAACTAACTCTTTGAACATGAGCTATACAGTGAATACAGGTTCAGGTACAGAGCAAGCACAAGAAACAAGTCCAACATTTGTCATGTTTCCAATGCCTCTTGTTGAATCAAATGATGCCAATACCACTGATGAGTCACATGGTGATGACAAAACAGAATCTGAGTCTGCTGAGAAGAATGATGATCAACCGATTGAGGAATCCTCACCCTCTCAGAATCTAGAAGGCATACCTGCTTTAGAAGAGGGACCTCAATGGGACCAAGAACCAGAAGTGAATTCTTCAAATCTAGGGGTGGATCTGACTGAAGAACCCCTGCATCTTACAAGAACACAAAAGAATCATCCACCTACTCTGGTAATAGGGGACATTCAGTCTCCTATGATTACAAGGAAGCAGAGTAAGTCCCTTCCAAATCCACACTTGAGCATGATTTCTGTTTTCCTCTCACAAACAGAACCCAGGAAGGCCTATGATGCAATGAAGGACCCAAGTTGGATAGAGGCCATGCAAGAGGAATTGCTGCAGTTTGTCTTACAACATGTTTGGGATTTGGTAGACTTAGCAAAAGGACACAGAGTTATTGGTACTAAGTAGGTCTTCAGAAACAAGACAGATGAGAGAGGCATTGTTATCAAGAACAAGGCCAGATTGGTAGCACAGGGGTATACTCAAGAAGAAGGGATAGACTATGATGATGTATTTGCACCTGTTGCCAGAATTGAAGCCATCAGGCTATTCTTGGCATTTGCATCTTACAAAGGATTCAAAGTCTATCAGATGGATGTCAAGATTGCTTTCCTCTATGGCACTATAGATGAAGAAGTTTATGTCAGTCAACCACCAGGGTTTGAAGATCCCAAATACCCTGATAAAGTTTACAAGCTGAGGAAAGCTTTGTATGGTCTTCATCAAGCACCTAGGGCTTGGTATGATACCATGTCCTCATATTTGTTGGAAAACAAATTTGAGAGAGGTGTCATTGATAAGACCTTGTTCATCAAGAGAACTAAGACTGATATGCTTCTAGTGCAGATTTATGTTGATGATATCATCTTTGGATCTACAAAGGATGATATGTGCAAGGAGTTTGAGAACTGATGCACAAGAAATTTAAAATGAGTTCTATGGGAGAACTAACTTTCTTTCTTGGTTTGCAGGTCAAGCAGAAGCCTGAAGGGATATTCATCAATCAGTCCAAATATGTTGCATCCATGCTTCAAAAGTTTGGAATGAATGATGCAAAGCCTGCAAGCACCCCAATGGAAACACACAAACATCTTACTGCTGATGTTGAGGGGGAGGAAGTTGATGTGCACCATTATAGATCCATGATTGGATCATTATATCTTACAGCATCTAGACCTGATATTATGTTTGTTGTTTGTGTTTGTGCCAGGTTTCAGGTTAGGCCAAAGGAGTCCCACTTGCATGCAGTCAAAAGGATATTCAAATACCTGAAGGGACAACCAAGATTGGGACTGTGGTATCCAAATGATTCATCTTTTGACTTAGTGGCATATACAGATAGTGATTATGGAGGAGCAAACTTGGATAGAAAGTCCACATCAGGAGGATGTCAATTCTTGGGAGGAAGATTGGTTTCATGGCAATGCAAGAAACAGACCACTGTTTCACAATCCACAACAGAGGCTGAATACATAGCTGCATCTCAATGCTGTTCACAAGTTCTATGGATTCAGAATCAGATGCAAGACTATGGTCTTTCCTTTTTGCAGACACCAATCTACATTGACAATAACAGTGCCATTAGCATTGTTAACAATCCAGTCAAGCATTCCAAGACCAAGCATATAGAGATCAAGTATCACTTTATTAGATACTGTAATGAAAAGAAGCTAGTTCAAGTTCTGAAAGTCCACACTGATGATCAATATGCAGACCTGTTCACAAAAGCCTTTGATGTAGGCAGGTTTACATTTTTGGGTTACAAGTGTTGGAATGATGAACTCTGAATAACACTTCTCTTTATTATACTTTTATTTGTACTTTCTCTGTATACTTTCTTCCTTTGTGTTTTTATTCTTATTAGTATTTAAAGAGTTTGTGAATGGTGCAGGTACATAGTGAAGTTTTTGGTTTGATCGCACAAAGCATGAGGATGTTACCACTGCTTAGTTAGAATTATTTCTACTAGCAGGTCAATTTCACGATATATGATTTGCATGTCTAAGTCTTTACCACTGCTAGTGTCGCACATTACCCTCTGCTCGCACACTCGCACTTTACCCCTGCTGTCTCGCACATTCGCTTTTTACCACTGCTCGCACAAATCGCATGTTACCACTGTGCTTGATTTTTTTACCACCGCTGGTGTTATGTGTGTCTTTTTACCACTGAGCATGTAATTACCACTTCTTTTGATCTTACACGGGTTTTTACCACTGCTTTTTATTTGGCTCATGTAATTACCTCTGCTTCAGTAAGTTACCACTGCTTTTGCATACACACGCATAATTACCACTGCTCATGTATTTTACCACTGCTTTTGTTTTTGCTTAACGAATACCACTGCTAGTGTTAATTATCCCTGACTGAGATTTTTACCACTGCTTGTGTTCATTACCACTGTTGGTGGTAGTTACCCCTGCTCATCAGTTCACTATAAAAGCCCTAATTTGACCGCCTTTTTCACAAACGGCTATTCTGCACTTTTTCTCTAAAAACGTTTGCGATTCTGCATCTGTTCTTCATCCGAGTTCTTGAACTTTCAATCGAGTACTGATTCTCTTCTGATTCTAGGGTTATAATTGCGAAATTGAGTATGGATTCTATGTGTTTCATCAAGGATCACAATAAGGTGGGATATTTCAAGAAGGATGCCAATTCCGAGGGTTTTGAAGATATTCTTGACTTCATGACATCTTCACATATTGCCTATGCCGCGACCATCAATCCCACAATCTACATTCAACATCAACACGATTTCTGGTTGAATGCGGTCATTCAAGAACAAGAAGGGATCAAAACTATTCAGACCGCCATCTGTGGTCATTCTCTAACCCTTACTCCTGAGAAGATCAGATTTCATCTTCAACTACACGACGAAGGAGGTATTTCTATGCTTACACCCTTGTTATCATGGAAGCTTTTGTAAGAATGGGGTATACAGGATCTCGCACTTCTTTGAAATATCTTAAGGGTAAATTTTGCCCTCAGTGGAGGTTTTTTGTGCATACCCTGTTACATTGTTTTTAAAGAAAACCGCCAGTTTTGGTGAGTTTAGCAGTACCATTGCCTCTGCTATGGTCTGTTTGGCCACTAATCAGGTGTTCAACTTTTCTCAAATGCTTTTTGATGATCTTGTGTACAATCTTGAGAACATAAACAATTCTAAAGTCAAAACGTTTTATATGTTCCCAAGATTCATCCAAGAAGTTATTACTAAGGAGTTGACGGATGTACCAATGCATGGTGACACCTATAAGAGCTCTGCTCTTGGTCATAAGGTGTTTGCCAATATGCAGAGACCTGCAGAAGGCTCAAATGACCAATTCACTCCATTGTTCTCTACAATGATGAGAGTGAACCACCCACAAGGTAAGGCATCAGGATTGCAGCCCACACAACCAAGCATTCCCACTGATGACCTACCCACACCTATCACTGACACAATCCCTCAGTCCCTTGATACAACCCCCACCCCTACACTTAAAAAGTATCAAAGAAAGAACAGGGGAGCTCCTTCCTCCTCTGGTTCTAAACCCCAAGAGCCTATAAGCCATCAGTTGGATCACTTTCCTTCTGAAAATATCCAAAGGGAAACCCCTGGAGCGATGCCCCACTCAAGTATAAAGAAGGTGCCCTCTAAGAAGAAGGATGGGCATGTGGTTGGTGAGGCTCAGACTACTGGTGTTGCACAAGGTGTGCATCAGGACAGTTTGAACATTGCTAAGACCCAAACCACGGCAACTCCTATTGAGAAATCAAAGGGAGGACCCAGGCGCCAAGAAACCAAGGGGACATCTAGTGCTTCAGCTAGGCTGAAGACTAATGTTAAAAAGCTCAAAGATCCAGTAATGGAGGTAAACACTCCTAAACCTGGTGAGGGCAGATTTTCACAACAGGAATTGATGGATAACTTCACTGCAATTGCCAAGGATCTGAAGGCCTTTGAGAAGAATTTCAATGTGCATGATGAGAAGCATGGTTCTCATGAGGCAAGGCTGGATACACTGGAGGAGCTAGTGTCTGCACAACATGATTTGATCAAGGTGCATGATGCAAGGATTGTGAAGCAAGCTAAGATCATTCAAGCTCAAGGTGTTACTATAGCTTCTATGAAAGGCACTATCAGAGCTCTAAGGAAGAGGTACTTAACTCTGGTTGCATTCACAAAGGGGGAGAGGAGATCAAAGGTGAAGGGGGAGTCAGAAAAAGAAAAAGAAAGAGTTGTGAATGAACCAGCTGATGTTGCAATTACTTCTGAGTTGCCTGATGAGTTGCCTGAAGATGTGCTGGAAACTAATGCTGGTGCTAAGGGGGAGGCTGAGAAAGAAGTTAGAGAAGAAGAAACTAAGGTTGCAAATGAACCTTTAGTTGATACTAGTACAGGGGTTGAACCAAAAGATGCTGGTACAGGAGCTGAACCAGAAGTGGAAGTGAATGAGGATGAGATGACTATTGCTGAGCTACTTGTGAAAATGCCTGAGGTGATTCCAGCAACCAAAGGTGTAGTGATTAAAGAACCTGAAGTAATCAAAAGGAAAGCTGAAATCCCTGTTGATCCAAAAGACAAGGGAAAGGAGAAAGTGGTAGAAGAGGATGATGAAGAAACTGATGATGAAGCTGTTGATGCTCAAAGGAAAGTGCAAGAATATGAAGCTTCAGAGGCTTTGGCTAAAAAGCTGAGTCTAGAGGATCAAGAAAGAGTGAATAAAGAAATAAAGGAAAGAAAGAAGAAACAAGCTCAACAAGACAAAGCTGGAAAGGCTGCTGCTAAAAAGCTTCAAGACAGATTCAACAAGGAGGCTGAGAAGCAAAAGATTAAAAAGAAGATCATCAAGCCATTGACCAGAACAGAAGAAAGAAGAAGAATGGTAAGATGTCTAGCTGGAATTCTTGGAAGACCTGTTCAATTTTTCTCCAGATGGTCTTTTGAAAAGGTTAAACAGCAATATGAAGAGGCTAGAAAGGAGACTGATGTTACAAAGAAGCCTGATGAGGAGAAAGAGGTAACTGAACAGAGAAGAAGCAAGAAAAGGCATGATGTAGTTACCACTACTGAAGGTGATACCACTGCTGATGGTGTTACCACTGCTACTACTGCTGAGGATACTACTATTGATGAAGAGAAGGTTCCTATTGCTAGTGAAAAAGAGAAGAAGAAGGTTGATAAAGAACCTACTCAGATAGAGAAAGAAATATCCAAATTGGCTAAGCAAATAAGTCAAGCAAAGAAGAAGAGGAAGAAGTCCATAGCTCATAAGCCAACCAAAAAGAGAAAGATCTTCACTGAAGTATCAAGAGTGATAGACTGGTCCTGCTTTGAAGATAATAAAGTTATCTTCTTCAGAATAGTGAGAGAAGATCAGACTAGTGAAGTATTCTCAAATGTGTACAGAATGTTCACTAAACTTCCAGCTGCTGATTTGAAGAAGATGTATGAGATTGGATGCACCAAAGAGAAGACTGGATTTGATGAGGTTGCTCTTGTTCAAGATAACCTTCAAACCATGTTTGCTTATGAGAAAGCCAAGGAGGAAAAGAACAAGAGAGATTTGAGGTTGGGAAAAGAAGTGAAAGAAGGAGGAGTAATTGCCTGGAACTGCTACAAGGCAAACAGAGTTCTTATGATCACTTTTGATGGAGGTGTCAAAAGATACTTCTTGGTGGATAAGAGGTATGACTTTGACAGAAGAATAGTGGAAGGAATTTTGAAGAAAAAGAAGTCTGTTCTGTCTGATCTGGAAAAAGAAGTCATTGAAAATATGACAAATCAGCTAGCAGAATTGAATGAAGAAGAAACAGCTGAGGAAGAAAAAGTAGTGATTTGGGGAGTAAGAGGTATCTTCAAAAAGTTCTATTTTGTGCAGTGGAACAATGGAAAACAAAGAAGCAATGCAGAATTTGATGAGATTCTGAATCTGGTTACTGCTGAAGACAGAGTGGTTATGCATGAGTATGGGTTGAAGAAGTTCCAAGAGATTCTGAAAGATTCAAACCATTCAGACCATGCTAGGATGATCAAGAAAGCAATGCAACAACTGAAGAACTTAATTTCTGATTAAAAATCAGAAGTTAAGTTAGGGGGAGATTGTTAGGATGTATTTTGTTGCATTACCACTGCTGAGGATTAACACTGCTGGCTTTGGAGTTGTTACAACTGCTAGTTCAACTGAAGGTTACCACTGTCAGTCTGTGTGTTTACACTGAAGATTGGATTACCACTGCCCTTGAAGATTACCACTGCTGGTTTGAAGTTAACACTGCTTTTGTCTTTACCACTGCTGACAAGATGAAGATAAGGAAAGGATTGCGATGATTGAAGATATGGACAAAATACGATCTGCTTGGAGATATTTTAGAGATTATCTTGTAAATCTAGTTTCCTTATTGTTATCTTGTAATTCGTATATATAGCTGATAGGTTTATCTTTGTTAGATACGAGTTTTTCATAGCTTTTGTTTTAGAATTAAGAGCCTCAAGATTGTTCTTGTAATCCCTGCAATAGAGAAGTATTGCACGTCTGTTTGAGCCTGTTCAAACAGATTGGGGCTTGAGTTTGTAATCATTAAGCTATTGAAATCAATACACATAAAGTTTGTTCAAATCCATTGTTTTGTTCTTATAATCAAAGTGTTATTCCGCAAACTTCTTTGATTAAGTTTTCTGATCTTGATCATTGATCCTGTCAAGTGGTATCAGAGCTAGTTTATTCCAGAAAACTAATTTACAATGGATACTCAAGAAACTGTTTTAGTCTCAAAAGTCCCCATGCTCAAACCAAATAAGTTTGACATGTGGAAGATCAGGATCCGTCAATACATGCTTCTCACAGACTATGGTATGTGGGAAGTTGTTGAAAACGGACCTGGTGTTGATGAAGTTGTTGCTGAAGGAGGTGCAAGACCCCCACCCAGGACTGATGTAGACAGAAAAAGGAGGCAGACTGAGATGAAAGCCTTGAGTACTTTGTTGTTGGCCATTCCCAATGAATACCAACATCAATTCAGTACTTATACAGATGCAAAGTCTCTCTGGACTGCTCTAGAAAAGAGGTTCTCTGGAACCAAGAGCACAAAGAGGAACCAAAAGGCTATTCTGAAGCAGCAGTATGAGAATTTCACATCCCTGAAGAATGAATCTATGACTCAGACTTTTGATAGATTCAACAAGCTGATTGGAGAGCTGGCAACTGTAGATGTGAAGATGGATAAAGATGATGTGAATAGAAAATTCCTCAGATCTCTTGGAGAGGAATGGACTATTTACACTGTCTCATTCAGGCAGGTTGATGACTTGGAGGACAAGGAACTTGAAGATCTTTACAATGATCTAAGGATCTTTGAAGCAGAAGTGGAAAAGAAGAAGAGACCCATTGGATACACTCATAATACTGCTCTTCTTTCTGAAAGCCCTAATTCATTCAATACCACTGCTTTTAATAATACCACTGCTGCCTATAATACCACTGCTAATGAAACTGTCTCTAATGTAAATTCTTGTTCATCTCAGAAACCAATAAGGATACAGTGCTGGAAGCTTTCTTGGCAAGTCATGTCAAGTCATCTCTGATCAATGATGATTTGGATCAAATCAATGCAGATGATCTTGAGGAGATGGATATCAAGTGGCAGATGGCCATGCTTACTCTACGGATGAAGAGGTTCATTAGAAGAACTGGAAGGAACAACTTTGATCTCAAGAGAGGAGATAAAGCTGGTTTTGATAAGACCAAGGTGAGATGCTACAAGTGCAATGAACCAGGGCACTTTGCTAGAGAATGCAAAGGAGTAGCCACCAACAATCAGAATAATGGAGGTGGATCTGCACAAGCTCCAAGATTCAACAACAGGGCAAGCAACTCAAATCCTAGTTCTTCTCAAGCATTGGTATCTCAACAGGGACAAGGATTTGATTGGAGTGATCATGCTGAAGAAGCAGTTCAAAATCAAACTCTCATGGCTGAAATCAAAGAGACTGAAATTCCCACTGAGGTATCTTCTAAACTCTGTTCTGATTCATGTTTAGAAACTGTGAAAAAGTATAGGGATCACAATCAGACCATGAGTGATAGTATCAAGAAGATGGAGAAAGAGAGAAGAGAGTATGTTAAGATCATAGACAACCTGGAGGATCAAATAAAGGCCTACAAAGCCAATGAACTCCAGTTTGAATATGATCATAACTACTGGAAGTGGGAAAAGAAAGAGCTTGAGAGAATACTGTCTAAAGAAAAGGAGGAAGTAGAGAGTGCTAGGAAGGAATTGTCCAAAGCCAAGGAAGACCTAGATAAATTTTCAAAGTCCTCTAAGGCTTTAGAATCAATTATAAGAGCACAAGTGACTGATGACCTGAAGAGAGGAATAGGTTACAATAGTACCCCTCCTCCTTACAATCAGAATTATATTCCTCCTACAACTGACCTTCTTGAAAGAATGGGCAGAAGAGAGATGAAAGAAGGTTTAGATAGTGTAGATCCAGTTGACTCAGAGGAGGAAACAGATAGGAAAAGCACTGCTGAGACCATTCCTGATGAAAACCATCTTCTCACCAATGAGAAAGGTGGTATGCCATTTATCCCTAGCAAAAAGGTTGAGACCAATAGGAAAGAAAAGGGGAAATCTGTCATGTCATCAGAAAAGACTGAGACAGCTAGGAAAGAGAATAGGAAGGACCACTACACTCAGAGGACTGTAGTTGAATCTGGTACTTCCTCACAGTCTCAAAACAAGAATCATCCTAGAGGGAATAAAAGGAACTGGAACAACCAGTGGGCTCAATGTCATGGTGTTGATCTGAACAAGATTAACAGACCAAAACCATGTTTTATCTGTTGTAAGACAAATCATCTAGCAAGAGACTGTTATTTCAATCCTTTCAATCAAAGAAACAGATATCAAGCTAGAAGATTTGTCCCTACAAACAAAAGGGTTGTTCCTAAACAAAACAGATCTAGTCAACCCAAAAGAAAAGTTTAAAAGAAAAAGGTTGAAAAGAAGTCTGTTAAATTGGTTACTAAATGGGTACCTAAAGCTTCACTTAGTAATACTACTGCTTCCACAAGCAGTGGTAACAACAGTGTTGCTTCTGAAAGCAGTGGTAACAGCATTGATAGTGTGGAGGTTAACACTGCTGCTAGCAATATCAGCAGTAATAACTCAAACACTGCTACAACTCAAGTTAACACTGCTGTTAGCAATAACAGCAGTGGAAAATCAAACAATGTTACCACTGACAACTCTTCATTGAGAAAACCCATTATAACCAAATATTCCAGTCACAAGATTCCCAACAAAGACTATCTTTTGAAGCTTAACAGATTGACAGAGGTCAATTATGTTAATGAAAAGGGAGAACCCAAGACCATATTGGCTTGGGTTCCCTCAAGACACTAACTGTTTCATTCTATGTGCAGAGCAACCAAGGAAGAAGGAGCAGTCTTTGGCATGTGGATAGGGGTTGCTCTAGGCATATGACAGGTATCATGTCATTACTTGAAGACTTTAAAAGGTTTGAAGGTGGACATGTTGCCTTTGGGGATAATCCACATGGAGGTAAAATCAGTGGAAAAGGTAAGGTATCAAAAGGTAAGATGACCTTTGATGATGTTTATTATGTGGAGCAGTTAAGATACAACTTGCTAAGTGTATCTCAAGTTTGTGACAAAAAGTTTGGAGTTTTCTTTACTGATACTGAGTGTCTTATACTTGCTCCTGGTTTTAAGATAGATGAGAGTCAGATAATGCTTAGGACTCCCAGAAAAGATAATGTTTACTGTTTGGACATTGAAGATGCTTCTTCCTTATCATCCTTAAACTGTTTATTCTCAAAAGCATCTGTGAGTGAATCATCACTGTGGCATAGGAGGATGTGCCACATGAATTTCAAAAACATGAACTTACTTGTCAAAAACAACCTTGTAAGAGGTCTGCCTGCCAAGGAATTTTCAAGTGATGATCATTGTGTAGCATGCCTCAAAAGCAAGCAACACAAAAACTCACACAAGTCCAAAGAAGTAAACACTATCTCATCACCTTTACAGTTATTACATATGGATCTTTTTGGTCCTACCAATGTGATGAGTATAGGCAAGAAATCCTATTGTCTAGTGATAGTTGATGATTACTCTAGGTTTACTTGGGTTTACTTTCTGAGAACAAAGGATGAGACAAGTGGACTGATCAAACCCTTTGTGACCAGAGTGGAAAACAAGACAAACCTTAGGGTAAAAGTCATTAGATCAGACAATGGCACTGAATTCAAGAATGCTGACTTGAATAGCTTTTGTGAGGAAAAAGGTATTGAGAGACAATACAGCGCTCCTAGAACTCCTCAACAGAATGGTGTTGCTGAGAGGAGAAATAGGACACTGATTGAGGCTGCAAGAACTATGTTGGCTGACTCTAAACATCCAATCACTTTCTGGGCAGAAGCAGTTAACACTGCTTGTTATGTCCAAAACAGAGTTCTTATAGTCAAATCAAAAGGCAAGACACCCTATGAACTTTTTGAGAAAAGAAAACCCTATATAGGATTTTTACAACCATTTGGGTGTCCTTGCACAATTCTTGATACCAAAACTCACTTAGGCAAATTTGAGAGCAAATCTGATGATGGATTTTTTGTTGGATACTCTTCTCAGAGCAAAGCACTTAGAGTTTTCAATAGTTCTACAAGGATCATAGAAGAAAGTGACAATGTCAAATGCAATGTGAACACTCCTAACATACCTGGAAGTGGTCCAAATTGGCTATTTGATATTGATTCACTAACTAACTCTTTGAACATGAGCTATACAGTGAATACAGGTTCAGGTACAGAGCAAGCACAAGAAACAAGTCCAACATTTGTCATGTTTCCAATGCCTCTTGTTGAATCAAATGATGCCAATACCACTGATGAGTCACATGGTGATGACAAAACAGAATCTGAGTCTGCTGAGAAGAATGATGATCAACCGATTGAGGAATCCTCACCCTCTCAGAATCTAGAAGGCATACCTGCTTTAGAAGAGGGACCTCAATGGGACCAAGAACCAGAAGTGAATTCTTCAAATCTAGGGGTGGATCTGACTGAAGAACCCCTGCATCTTACAAGAACACAAAAGAATCATCCACCTACTCTGGTAATAGGGGACATTCAGTCTCCTATGATTACAAGGAAGCAGAGTAAATCCCTTCCAAATCCACACTTGAGCATGATTTATGTTTTCCTCTCACAAACAGAACCCAAGAAGGCCTATGATGCAATGAAGGACCCAAGTTGGATAGAGGCCATGCAAGAGGAATTGCTGCAGTTTGTCTTACAACATGTTTGGGATTTGGTAGACTTAGCAAAAGGACACAGAGTTATTGGTACTAAGTGGGTCTTCAGAAACAAGACAGATGAGAGAGGCATTGTTATCAAGAACAAGGCCAGATTGGTAGCACAGGGGTATACTCAAGAAGAAGGGATAGACTATGATGATGTATTTGCACCTGTTGCCAGAATTGAAGCCATCAGGCTATTCTTGGCATTTGCATCTTACAAAGGATTCAAAGTCTATCAGTTGGATGTCAAGAGTGCTTTCCTCTATGGCACTATAGATGAAGAAGTTTATGTCAGTCAACCACCAGGGTTTGAAGATCCCAAATACCCTGATAAAGTTTACAAGCTGAGGAAAGCTTTGTATGGTCTTCATCAAGCACCTAGGGCTTGGTATGATACCCTGTCCTCATATTTGTTGGAAAACAAATTTGAGAGAGGTGTCATTGATAAGACCTTGTTCATCAAGAGAACTAAGACTGATATGCTTCTAGTGCAGATTTATGTTGATGATATCATCTTTGGATCTACAAAGGATGATATGTGCAAGGAGTTTGAGGAACTGATGCACAAGAAATTTAAAATGAGTTCTATGGGAGAACTAACTTTCTTTCTTGGTTTGCAGGTCAAGCAGAAGCCTGAAGGGATATTCATCAATCAGTCCAAATATGTTGCATCCATGCTTCAAAAGTTTGGAATGAATGATGCAAAGCCTGCAAGCACCCCAATGGAAACACACAAACATCTTACTGCTGATGTTGAGGGGGAGGAAGTTGATGTGCACCATTATAGATCCATGATTGGATCATTAATGTATCTTACAGCATCTAGACCTGATATTATGTTTGCTGTTTGTGTTTGTGCCAGGTTTCAGGTTAGGCCCAAGGAGTCCCACTTGCATGCAGTCAAAAGGATATTCAAATACCTGAAGGGACAACCAAGATTGGGACTGTGGTATCCAAATGATTCATCTTTTGACTTAGTGGCATATACAGATAGTGATTATGGAGGAGCAAACTTGGATAGAAAGTCCACATCAGGAGGATGTCAATTCTTGGGAGGAAGATTGGTTTCATGGCAATGCAAGAAACAGACCACTGTTTCACAATCCACAACAGAGGCTGAATACATAGCTGCATCTCAATGCTGTTCACAAGTTCTATGGATTCAGAATCAGATGCAAGACTATGGTCTTTCCTTTTTGCAGACACCAATCTACATTGACAATAATAGTGCCATTAGCATTGTTAACAATCCAGTCAAGCATTCCAAGACCAAGCATATAGAGATCAAGTATCACTTTATTAGATACTGTAATGAAAAGAAGCTAGTTCAAGTTCTGAAAGTCCACACTGATGATCAATATGCAGACCTGTTCACAAAAGCCTTTGATGTAGGCAGGTTTACATTTTTGGTTACAAGTGTTGGAATGATGAACTCTGAATAACACTTCTCTTTATTATACTTTTATTTGTACTTTCTCTGTATACTTTCTTCCTTTGTGTTTTTATTCTTATTAGTATTTAATGAGTTTGTGAATGGTGCAGGTACATAGTGAAGTTTTTGGTTTGATCGCACAAAGCATGAGGATGTTACCACTTTGATTTCGTAAGGATTGCTCGATTTGGTAGTTGGAGATCTTGTTTTTGGGTATCAATGGTGTTTGTTGCTTGAATATGATTGATATGATTCTTGATACACCATTGATTGTTTAGATGAATGCATGCTATACATTGTAATCGAAATCTTGTTTCTTGCATGCTAATTGATTGATTAATCTAGTGATTGTGGTTAAATGATAAGTGTGGGGATTTTGAGAACCCAAAATCCCCCACTTCTTCTTGTTTAGCTAGATTAGTTTGAAATTGGGATTGAACTAAAAGTTCAAGTGTGGGGATGCTTCACATCCCCATTGCTCTTGTTTTGTCATGCATATATGATTGTGATACTTGAACTTGTTAGTCATAGAGGTTTTTGTCTCGTGAACTTTGAATGTGAATAAACCTTGTCTTGCACTTATTAGATTGAAAAATTTCTAAGACAATGGTGTTTAATTTTGTAGAGACAAAAGACCCGCGCATCAAAGACCATTGCCGCTATCAACTTCCATGCACCGGATGGAAATCATGTTTTCACTTCATTCACGAACGACCCAACGTTGAACGCTCGAAAGAAGGAGGAATATCGGGACATTGTCAACCGACTTCTCCCCCGCCAAATTCTTATGCCAAAAAGAGTTGATTGGAATCTTCTTCGATCAATGCATGTCGAGAACGATGTCAAAGCGATTCTCGAAAAGCACGCATACGTTGAGGATGGCAATGAGTACTATATATGCCATGCTTGGGAGCGAGTTTTCGATATTTCCGAGACCCTCTACCGAGAGCTTATCGTGGAGTTTGTCGCCACGTTTCGTTTCGATGCGATCAAGGCTCTTGACAAGTTTCATCAATCTTGTATGACGTTCCCACTTGGTGGCATTTGGAGATCTTTTTCTCTGGTTGAGTTTGCTCTTGCTTTGGGGATATATACCCAAGCGGATGTTGATGCTCCCGGATTCGAGGAGTATATGTGGGCGACTTCAAAGAGATCCAATGATTTTGATCCGCGTTTGGCATGGGCGATTTTGGGTGATGGTGATTGTTGGGAATTGAGGGATACAAGAACATGCACAGCGGAATAAAAACCCGATTCCCAATCGAGGATCCAATCCCAAACCATACAGACACAATAAAGGGTGTTTTGGTGGATTACCTTTGCGAATAGTAACTCCGAAACGCAAGTAAGGGTACACCGCTACTGGCACCGGTTGAGAGGGTTGCTAGACCACCACCGAGGATTACCCGAAAAACAAATGCAGACCTTCCTCCTACTGGATTCTGGCGCCGGTTTTTGGGAGAGGGAGAGAGAGAGATTTTTCTGGGTTTTTGAACTGAATCAATCAAATAACTGATACCCTAAACCCTTTATTTATATGGACAAAACAAGCAGTGTTTGATTCCATATATAACTCTTGGTAATTATCTCTGAAATAACTTCCATAATTATCCTTTTAATTAATCTAACTGATTAATTAATCATAAATAATTAAACTAATTATTTATTTCTTTTTCTCTCTAAATAATTAATTAACCAATTAATTATTTCCCATAATCCAAACATTCTCATTTTGGTGTGCAGCAGTGTGACCTACTAGTGTCTTATAACATTGGACACGATAACCCCGTTACTGTCTCGCACATAATCCTAACAGACTCCCACTTGTGCTAGACATGTAACTGAACTGTTATCATTCGCCTAAGGAGGTCCCTAGCCAGACGCTTAGGTTAACCAGGTTATAAGATCTCTTATATCCAGAGATACAATTCACGCTTGAATTTGTACACAGGTTCATTCCTTTTGCACACGATATTTCTAAAGTGATTTAAGACATGGAGTGGAGGATTCATTTCTTAATATCAAGTATTTCTTGACTCTGATTTCGATTGCCTGCAGTAACGGATATTACTAAATAACCCCTGTTATTCTATCCGAGCGTGGCCACGCGTTTTCTGCCAATCTTAATCGTCAAGGGGCCCGGAAATATCTCTCTTTTGAAAGAGGTGCAAATTCCTTCTTGACTACTTGCATTTGGATCCACGGCTTCCGCTGCATCTAGTCACGTTTCGTATGGCCACCCAGTTACGGTGCAGCGTTAGTACGTGCTAAGAGTACAGTGGTCCTCGTGTTCCCAAACCAAGTATCTCAGGTCTAAGGACAACCTATCAAGTCAGTGCCTATGACTAAGGCTCCATGAAGCAGACTTGATTACTGGTCACTTCCAATACCCAAACACTCTGATGAGTATCTACAAATACTTGGTCACATCACTTGTGCTTTTATTCTTTACTTTGAATAAATCATCAAGTATTTATAATAGCGTCAAACTCCCTATTGAAATTCCCATTTCAATAAGTGGCTATGGAAATTTAGATTTCATACAAGACTTTGTAGAATCATGGATACGTTAAATATGCAAAAATAGTTAATTTAGAACAATCATGAAATTAAAACCTCCATTTATTTCCAACACACTGTGAAATAAAAACTTTACATGATTACATTGTTTCTAAATTAGACTATAGTAATAATTAATAAACTAAGTACTAGCTACTGGCTTCCAGGTACTGCATCCGAATGGAATTCGCATGTGCCTCATGCTTTGCCCTTGCTAGTGGCTTTGTCAGCGGATCTGCGACATTGTCTTCTGTTGGAATCTTGCATATTCTTACATCTCCTCTTCCAATTATCTCTCGGATGAGGTGATACTTTCTGAGCACGTGTCTCGACTTGTGATGCTCTCTAGGTTCCTTTGCTTGCGCCACGGCTCCTGAGTTATCACAGAATATATCGATCGGTCTCGAGATACTGGCAACCACTCTGAGATCCGATAGAAAATTCCTCAGCCAGACAGCTTCCTTTGCCGCATCAGATGCTGCAATGTACTCTGCCTCTGTAGTTGAGTCTGCAATCGTGTCCTGCTTCGAGCTCTTCCATGAGATCGCACCTCCGTTTAGGGTAAAGACATACCCTGACTGTGACCTGAAGTCATCTCTGTCGGTCTGGAAACTAGCGTCAGAGTACCCGGTGACACTAATTTCATCCTCAGTACCTCCAAAGACCAAGAACATTTCTTTCGTTCTTCTCAGATATTTGAGAATGTTCTTGACAGCCACCCAATGGGGCTCACCCGGATTCTGTTGGTATCTGCTCGTAACACTTACTGAGTAAGCAACATCGGGCCTAGTACATAGCATGGCATACATAATCGATCCAATTGCCGAAGCATATGGGACCGATTTCATCCTGTCCTGATCTTCACTAGAAACAGGACACTGTGTTTTACTTAACACTATGCCATGTTGCATTGGAATGAAACCTTTCTTGGATTCATCCATCCTGAATTTCTTCAGTACTTTGTCAATGTATGTACTCTGACTAAGTCCGATAAGCCGCTTAGATCTGTTTCTGTAGATCTTTATACCTAGTATATAAGCGGCTTCTCCAAGGTCTTTCATCTGGAAACATTTACTTAACCATTCCTTAACACTCTGTAAAGTTGGTACATCGTTTCCTATGAGTAGTATGTCATCTACATACAAGACCAGGAAGGTTACTATGCTCCCACTGAACTTGGTGTAAACACATGGCTCAAACTCACTTTTAGCGAAGCCAAACTCTTTGATTCGCTCATCAAAGTGTAAGTTCCAGCTTCGAGATGCTTGCTTCAATCCATAAATAGATTTCAGCAGCTTACACACTTTATTAGGATTCTTAGGATCTTCAAACCCCTCTGGTTGTTCCATATAGACGTCTTCTGTTAACTTTCCATTCTGAAAGGCTGTCTTGACGTCCATCTGCCAAATCTCGTAATTAAAGTACGCTGAGATGGCCATAAGAATCCTAATTAACTTCAACATTGCCACTGGTGAAAAGGTTTCATCATAGTCAATGCCATGAGTTTGCGTGAATCCTTTTGCAACCAGTCTGGCTTTGAAGGTGTGTACGTTTCCATCCATGTCGGTTTTCTTCTTGAAAACCCATTTGCGTCCAACAGCCTTACAGTGTTGTGGCAAATCAGTCAACTCCCAAACTTGGTTGTCGTACATGGATTGCATCTCGGCCTTCATGGCTTCCTGCCATTGTTCAGACTCACTGCCTGACACAGCTTCTCCATAGGATGTTGGTTCATTCAAGTCTCCGTTATCTTGAGAGACTAGGAACCCAAGATACCTATCTGGTTCTTGTCTTACCCTGCTGGATCTGCGAAGGTCCTGTGTTTGCACTTCCTCAATCGGCTCTGATTGAGGTTCAACATTGTTATGTTGAATTTGTGGCTCAACAACTGGTGTAGTGCTTTCTTCGTCTACTATCTGTAGATCTACATCCTTTCTGGTGTTCTCTAAACTGAGAAACTTTTCTTCCAGAAATTTTCCATTTCGAGCAACAAACACTTTGTTCTCTTCAGGGTTGTAGAAATAATATCCCACGGTGGTCTTGGGATATCCAACGAAGAAACACTTGTCGGATTTGGGTTTGAGTTTTTCTGAGGTAGGTCGTTTGACGTAAACCTCACAACCCCAAATTTTCAGAAAAGATATGTTGGGTTTCTTACCCTTCCATAACTCGTATGGAGTCTTTTCTACCGACTTTGTTGGCGCTCTGTTCAGTATGTGTGCTGCTGTTTCGAGCGCGTATCCCCAGAATGATACTGGCAGCGACGAATGACACATCATCGTTCGTACCATGTCAAGCAAAGTACGATTTCTCCTTTCTGATACACCGTTCATCTGAGGTGTATACGGAGGTGTAAGTTGGGATACAATCCCACACTCCATCAGATGATTGTCAAACTCATCACTGAGATATTCGCCACCACGATCTGACCGTAAGAACCTGATCCTCTTGTCAAGTAGATTCTGTACTTCATTCTGATATTCCTTGAATTTCTCAAAGGTTTCAGATTTATGTCTCATTAAGTAGACATAACCATACCTACTGAAGTCGTCAGTGAAGGTAATGAAGTACCGGTATCCTCCTCTTGCTACATGACTGAAAGGTCCACATACATCTGTGTGGATTATTTCGAGCAAGTCAGTAGCCCTTTCATTCTCACTGTTGAAAGGTTGCTTTGTCATTTTGCCAGATAAACTAGATTCGCAATTATCAAAAGGTTTGTAGTCGAAATTGCCAAGAAAACCTCCTTTTAGGAGTAGTTCAACGCGTTTCTTGTTTATATGGCCCAAACGACAATGCCAGAGGTAAGTTTGATCCTCAATATCCTTGGATCGCTTACTTATATGATAGATTTCACTACTGTTGTCTTGTAGATTTACTGTATATAGACCATTTACGGGTGTAGCTTTAAAATAGAAAATATTATCTTTAAAAACAGAAAGCATCTTATAATCATATTTGTAATGAAAACCTTGGTCTACTAACAAATCAAAAGACAATACATTCTTAATCATATTTGGAATATAATAACAATTATCCAGTTCCAAAACTAGACCCGAGGGTAAACTAAGACTATAAGATCCCACGGCTTCAGCAATCAACGGAGTTCCTTCGCCCACTCGTAGGTTCGAACGGTCCTTCCTCAGAGTCTTTCTTCTAGTGAATCCCTGTAAATGATTACAAATGTGGTTACCACTGCCTGTATCAATTACCCATGATTCATAAGAAGTGATTAAGCAATCTATCATAAAGATACCTGGAGTATCGGGTAAACCGATATCCATCTGGTCGATGTTCATCGAGTGCTCGCAAATATCCTCGCTGCCGCATTCTGGGCAACTCAGATCTCCCAGCTCATCTATTATATCAGTGTCCATGAGATTCGCAGGTTCGGGTACTGGCTCTAGACTGGCCAGGATATCTTCATGAACTTTATCCACGTCGTTCTTTGGTTCCTTCATGTAGGCACTAGCTGTGTCCTGAACTTCCTTTGTGAGGGAGAACCACATGAGATACACTAACTCTTCCTGAGTCATCTTGTACCCCAGACGTGATAAACACTTAAAAAGCCTTCTCATATCAATGAGATGGTTTTTAACTGACTGACCCTTCTGTAGCTTCAGGGAGAGAATCTCTTGCATGATCAAAAGCTTGCCCGTGTGCTTGTAGAAACCTAACTGGTTTTCTACATTCCTTACGACCTCGTGACAGAATTTCATTCTTAAGTCTCCCGTGAACTCGGGTGACATAGAGAAAACTAGAATCGACATTACATCCGACTCATCTGCCATGAATCTGAAATATTCAGCAAATTCCTCTTCTGGGGCATTGCTTTTGGGTCGTGACATGGGCTTATTGATCACATAAAGCTTACCCTGGGCACTCAAAACATTCTGTAAGTGCAACTTCCAAACTGGAAAGTTCTGGCCCGTAAGCTTCCACTTGCCCGTAATAAGGCGAAGTGATTCCTCAGGTGAATAAAACGGAATGCTAATTGGAGACATCTACAGAAGAATATAAATTCCACTTTTAGTTTATAATTATATAATTCTAATAAATTATTACCCTTAAAATAAATTTATTAGACTAGAATCCATATTTCACATGTGTCGGGAAGCATGTGATCATGTCAAACCGACTCATGCGATCTATGGTAGGTAAAACTATACCAATCGTATTCCTATCTGAAAATACGACTTCTAGATCGTCGGGACATCAGATATTAATAATCCGTGCATATTTAGTCCCTCTAGTGCATTTTGGCCTGGTACCACCCAGTGAATAAATAATTACCAAAATAGATTGCACCACCCGGGACCTGGACAAACTCTGGCCGGTACCACCCGGAGATAATTCGCAGAGTTTTATCTCCCTCTAGTTTCGGTTTGAACACGGACGTTCATAGTGTGTGCACTTACAACGCCCTATGTACCTTACACCGGAGGTGCCCCTAAAGTGGGTTGCACTTACTAATCTATGATTTCTAACAAGGGTTTAAATTGCCAGTTTTCCCTTTTCAAAATCTTTGAAAAACTGGATCCAAATACTAACTGTATTTGTATCCTTTTAATTTTTTAAACAATCCGTTCAAAAAGGGCAATTTATATTTAATGATAATTACGTAAATTAAACAACCACGCAATTTAAATATAAAAAGCACAGTCATAGCTTAAACCCTTAAACTAATGTTGTTTTGTGAGCCAACACAAAACAACGGTCTCAATCCCTAAGTGACAAAAGTCTTCAACTTCTGGCACTCCCACTGGCTCCGAGATCCATGGCCGTCGTCTTGTCTCCGTCTCGATGTAATTAAAATAATTATTACAAATGGGTTCAAATGGCACGCAGGCCTCCCAACTAGTCTAATAAAACATTAAAATTACAAAAGGGTTGTAAATGGCTCGCAGGCCTCCCAACTATTCTAAAACGGATAAATAAAATAAACACAACCACGGGTCTAAAGGGTTCTGCTATGACTTATCATAATTAAACAAATTAAAATACAACTGAATTTTAACCGGATAATTATAAAAACATAAATTAATTTAAAACAAATTAATTGAACTTAATCTTGAATCGTTTTAAACTTTATCTGATAAAACGATCTTTTATCTCAAAAAAAATATCCGGAAACGAATCCTAATCTGGATCCGTCAACGATAAACGATTGGGACAAACAACGATTACCGATCCGTCAAAGCGTGACCGTCGATCGGTGGTTTCTTTATCGCCGGCGACGACAATGACGCGATCGCCACCACCGCCGCCTGTACCACCATCGAACACCGGCGGCAGCAGCGGTTGGATGACCACCACCACCGCCGCAACCAGCGCTATCACCACCATCCACTGGTCCGCCGCACATGACTGTCGACCGGTGGTTCACTACTATCGGCGACGTCGACGACATAAACGCCATCGCCGCCGCCTATCGCAACAAGCCTCGCCACCACCACAATCGGTGGTGTGGCGGTCGAATTCAGTCGACAACGGCAGTAGTGGCCGCTGCCACCACCGCCGCTTCCTCCGGCGTTCGCAATCGAGGGAGCCGGTCACCGCCACCATCAAAATCGATCGGCGATGGCAGCAAACGGCCACCACCGCCATCGATTCCGATCAACAGCAGCAGCAATCATCGCCGCCACCACCACAAACGGTGGTGTGGCGGTTGTTCCGGTCCGGCAACGGCAGTGGCTCGAAACCACCACCGCCACCGTCGATTTCCTTCGATTTCGGTTGCGATTACCATCAATTACCGAGACCGATCACCACCGCCACCACTAACGGTGGTGCAGTGATTCCTGTCGGCCACCGCCGCAGCCACTAGCTGTGGTGCGGCGTGGTGGTTGGCTTCGATGGACAGCCGCCAGCCACCACAATCTGTGGTTTCGCCGGCGGTGGTCATGTGGTGGTGTGGTGGTTCGACCGGCTAACTGCCGCCGTTCCACCACCGATTTCGAAAACGTTTAGGTTATAAAAAAAATTCAATTTTTATAAATCCAAAACATATATAAAAATCAAAAATTTTAACAAACCTAATCAGTAAACCTGATCTGTTAGGTTTAGGAAGTGGCTCTGATACCACTGTTGGGAATTGAGGGATACAAGAACATGCACAGCGGAATAAAAACCCGATTCCCAATCAAGGATCCAATCCCAAACCATACAGACACAATAAAGGGTGTTTTGGTGGATTACCTTTGCGAATAGTAACTCCGAAACGCAAGTAAGGGGTACACCGCTACTGGCACCGGTTGAGAGGGTTGCTAGACCACCACCGAGGATTACCCGAAAAACAAATGCAGACCTTCCTCCTACTGGATTCTGGCGCCGGTTTTTGGGAGAGGGAGAGAGAGAGATTTTTCTGGGTTTTTGAACTGAATCAATCAAATAACTGATACCCTAAACCCTTTATTTATATGGACAAAACAAGCAGTGTTTGATTCCATATATAACTCTTGGTAATTATCTCTGAAATAACTTCCATAATTATCCTTTTAATTAATCTAACTGATTAATTAATCATAAATAATTAAACTAATTATTTATTTCTTTTTCTCTCTAAATAATTAATTAACCAATTAATTATTTCCCATAATCCAAACATTCTCATTTTGGTGTGCAGCAGTGTGACCTACTAGTGTCTTATAACATTGGACACGATAACCCCGTTACTGTCTCGCACATAATCCTAACAGTGATTATCATGGCAACCTCAAGGTGAAAGGTTTTCTTGCTTCGACGGATAGACTTCTACACCGCATGCTCATTCAAGCGGTGAACGCTCGATCTTCTAGTGAGGAGAAAATTACCGTGCAGGATTTGTGGCTTCTTGAGCAACTCTCTACGGATGATAAGTATCCGAATGCTCCGTACCTCATAGCCGCTCAACTCGCTAAAGCGAGCGGTTATCGCGAGGGTAGTCGCATCGTTGGTGGCCAGTACGTGACGCTCTTGGCCAAGCATTTCGGTATCCTAACCGACGCCGCGATTGCTTCGATGATGAACCTCGGGGAGATGGGGTTGATTGACATGGACCAACTCCGAGGTATGGGCGTGGCGAGAGTGGAACATGCGATCGGAAGGGACTACAATGCATGGATCCGTAATCCTCAATCTTATAGGAGTCAACCGAGAAGTCAGCCGAGTCAAGCACCGAGGAGTACACATGAGGCCGGGGGAACGAGTGGGGCGAGTTCGAGTCAACAACCGGCGAATTGGACGGATTATTCGGGTTACCAAGGTTTGAGTAACCAACTTTCGGAGATGTCACTTTCTTATGGCCGGCATCAACAGCACATGGAGTACAACACCGTGGAGGCTCTTCACCAAGCCAACTGGCAAAGTGGAGTGATGAACCAGATGGCCTCCCACTTCAGTATTCAACCGAATACCGCGTTTGCTCCATCTCCATATTGGCCATACTCCGAGGATGCTCCGCCCGGTTACCCGACTTACGAGGATTGGCAAAACCAACCTCGTGGCCCTTACTGATCTCTATCTTTTATCTCCATTATTCGATTTGGTTGTCCTAAACAATTTTCTTTTTATTTTTGAACTGCGTGGTTGTGTTTGAACAATTTTATTTTTCTGTTGGTTTGTTTAGGATTTTAAGTAGTTTGGTTTGGTTATTTTTCTTTTGTTCGTTTTTACTTTTTCTTTTTCTTTTTGGTAGATATGGCGTTTTATGATCGAGCACGAATTTTATGCACCACTCTCAGATCAGAACAGATTTCGTCACATAACCCGGGAAGTTTCTCTTTTTCCCAATTACTCCTTAATTGTGTTAATTGTTGCATTGAGGACACTGCAAATTTTAAGTGTGGGGAGGGGGTTATGTAGACTTATCTGTTTAAATGGGTTCACTTTTTGCTTATGGATTGTCGTTTTTCAAACTTTTGAAAGCTTTGAGATTTGACCTCAAATTTTTTCGAAATCTGAGATTGTTTTTGAGACTGAGTTGCTTGCGTAGGAGAATACTGAATAGGATTAGTTGAGTAAAAGGATGCCTTGGAATACTGATTACCATGAGTGCCTCACCCGATTCCTTTGAGAGATCGAGCCTATATTGTTATATCTGTTTATTTTATGAGGAATACCGACTTTGACCCAAGGTAGAACTTGTCATTTGAATGCTTGTCGAGACCACATAAGAGAACTATTTATCACCATTGCACTGATAGAGGCCTTCGTTTCTAACCCTTTTAGCCTTCGTCAGATAACCTCATCATAAGGTTATTTGATTTGCCTAGCCTGTAAATGAAAAGTGTTCATCTTTTAACACTTTATCCCTTGAAACAAATTTTGAGCCTTAGCCTTTTCATTTCTTTACCCACTATACACTTTATCCTTGAGCCTAATTGTTTATCTATCTCTTGGCCGTGACTTAAATTTGAATCTTGAGATGTTTTGATCCAGTTTTTCGTATCTGACAGTTTTTATGGGATTGAGAGTAAAAAGAGCCCAAAAGCAACATAGTTGCTGCTCTAAAAGGAAAAAAAAGAGAGAAAATGTTTGAGACTCAGAAAAGAAAAGAAATATCAAAAGAGTTGAGAATACAAAGAAAAAAAATGAGAGCTGAAAAGATTGAAAAAGAATTTGTGCCCCAAATAAGCCATAGGCTTAGGCCAATTCTAAAAGAAAAGAGAGAATACTCAAGAAAGTCAGATTGTTTCACTGTTTGGATCATTACTGATTGAGTTTTCAAGTTTTTGTTGCAAAACCCTTAGTCACTTATATATATCCTTTATCCTACCCTTAACCCTTAGCCTAACATTACAACCCTAAAGTCCTCTTGACGGTTGACAACTTCTCAGTGATGGAGATTAGATTTGGTGACAAGCTTATGCATGCGGGAATTAGTCGAGTATTGGTGTGATCACTTACATATACACTTTTACCCCCGAGAGATACACTTCATATTATGTGAGGGTAAAAGGTTGGCCTTGGTATCCGATTACTTGATGAGTCTTGTTTGTGTGTTCGATTGCGTGGGTATACTTTGTTTTCTCTGACGATCTTGGGTTGAGATAATTTTGGAGTTATCTTTCTTTGTTTTCAGTCTTTTGATTGGGGACAATCAAAGCTTAAGTGTGGGGATTTTGATAACACCAAAATTATACATGTTTTGGTTGCGCGTAATCATATGACTTTACCCCATTTCTCACCCGTTTATGATCATTTCATGCACTAATTGAGCTTTTTATTGATTATGAAGGATTTGGAGGCCGTGGAACGGAAAAGTACGGAAAAAGGCGAGAAAACGAGAAAAATGCACAAGGTCAACACAGAAGACACTTGGCGATCGCGAAGTGCCCAACTTGGCGCCGCCAAGTGCGACTTAAGTGGAGATTAGGGTTTTATTTAGTGTTTGGCGACGCCAAGAGAGCAGTTTGGCGGTCGCCAGATGACGTCTGGTCGTTTTTCTTTAAATATCAGCCTCCTCCTTCAGTTTTAGACATGAGTTTTGAAGTGCAACACACGAGGGGAAGTCAGAGGAACGAGAGTGAGAATACGAAAGGTGCCGGTACGCTGCGGAAGTCGATCTCTGATCATCTATCGTTGTACTGTCGGTATCATGTCGATATCTACTCTTGTTTATGTTCTTGTGTTCATTATGAGTGAGTAGTTTATTAGTAGTGCTTGTCATGATAGATGAACCATTATGGATGATATTTTGCAATTAATGTTTATTGGTTTGTTTTTGATTAATTGAATGTCGTTTATGGTTCTTTCTTGATTATTGTTGTTGTGGCGATTTGAAATCACTTGGTTGGGTGTATTTGTTGGACCAAGACAGATAGACTCCGAAAGAATATTCAACCTACCTTAGCCTGACTTGGACCGTAGAGTTATGTTAAGGGGTTACTTTGACCATTAGTGACCAAGAGTAAAAGAGCCATTACAATAATTGATTAGGAAGGGTTTACCGATTCTAGATTGTGGACCAAACGATTTAGGATTAGAACTAGGAGGACCGTGTCCTAGTTTAACCATAAATTGCACATGTTCGGGTGTCTCAGACTTAAATTCCTACAATAGTCAGAACAACCAAACTTTCGATTTATTCATGTCATCCATATTGGGGATTCGTTTTATCATGATAAGTGCTGCTGTTTTCTTTTATTATAAACTTAAATCGTAATTTCAATTGCTTTCTTAGTTTTACTTAGTTAATTATCTTTTTAAGTAATTAAACTTTTTTCATACAACCCCCCCCCCCCCTTTGTGATTAATTAAACTAATTCAACTTTAGTCTACAATAACTTGACCGTTCCCAGTGGTAGATACGATACCTGGACTTTCCTACACTATATTACTCACGATCAGGTACGCTTGCCTGTATATGTGGTAAGACGGTGGCTAGGCATTAGAGGTTAAAACTTGTTACGCTTTTTATATACGATAACTACCGCATCAAGTTTTTGGCGCCGTTGCCGGGGAACGGTAGTTGTTAGATTTTAGTTTAAGTAGTTTGGTTAATCGATCCTTGTGAGGGATTCTGTCCCTTGCAAGTTTTTCGCTTTCTAGTTTAATTAATTAGATTCAGTTTTATTTATATTTATATTTTATCTCTTTGTTTCCCGCAAGTTGCCCGTAACCGTTTGTTGTGATTTCAGTCACGGCAGACTTGTTAGAGCCATTTGAGGAGCCGGAGAGAGAGTTCGGAAAAAGAAACAAAAAGAAATCAAAAGCAAACAAAGTTCGTCCGAGAGCTTTAATTTTCGAGATGGGAGACGAGGCACCGATGTGGACTGCCAGGAGAGCCGCTCCAACTGTACCCACCAATCCAATCACGAAGCCGAATCTGAACAAAGAAATCCCGGGGAAGCTCCTACACATGATCAAGGACCTTACCTACGACGGGAAAAGCGATAGCAACCCTATCGTATATATGGAGAACTTCGTTGATATCTGTGATCTGTTCAAAACAGAGGAAGGCCGGGATGATGCAATTCGTCTTCGGGTCTTTCCTCTCACACTTACCGGAGAAGCTAGGGCTTGGTTGAGATCCTTAGAGCCGAGCTCAATCACTACATGGGAAGGACTTCGCTCAAAGTTCCTTTCCCGATTCTTTCCACCATCCAAGATCGACAAACTGAGAGCCGAGATCCGATCCTTCCAACAACAAGACGGAGAAACCATATCCGAAGCATGGGAACGTTTTAAGCACCTCCTAAACTCGTGCCCGAGTCACGAGCTAAATAAGAGTGAACAGGTTCAAACTTTCTATAGTGGACTTGCTTATTCCTCACGAGCTACTTTGGATTCATCTGCAGGAGGTGTCTTTATGTACAAAACGCCCACGGAAGGTTACAAGCTCCTCGAGGACATGCTCATACACAACATAGATTGGAGGACGGACAAGCGACTACAAATCCCGAGGATGGCCGGAAAGATCTCTACCGACTTCGATCCATCCGATGAACTAGCCGCTATGAAAAACCAGCAGGTAAGGTTTGAACGCAAAATCGAGGAACTAATTAAATCCGTTCATGCTTTGCAGGTTGGATGCGAGGAGTGCAATGGACCACATTTGACAAAGGATTGCCCGAACAAGCCAATGATGACACCCGAGGAGGTGAACTATGTCAACCAAGGCGATTACCAAGGGAGGGGAACAACAACCGTAATTTCATCCCCAGACCTCTAGGTTTCTTTGCACCAACTCAACAGAACCAAAGGCCGCATGGAGAGCCACGTATGACTATCGAAGATCGGATTATCCAATTCATGGATGCGCAATAGAAACTGAACGATGAAGTGGGTTCATACCTACGTAATCACCAAAGCACCATCCAGAATTTGGAATTACAGGTTGGACGTGTTTCACAAATGCTGAATGAAAGAACGCAAGGAGAACTGCCAACACAAACACAAGTCAACCCAAAGGTGGAGAATGCTAAGCCAATGATCATGATGACTGGAGAGCCGTCAAAGAAGAAGTGGACGGACATCTACACGAAGAAGTACGTGGAGACCGAGAGCGAAAGTGAGCCCGACTATGCAACGGATTACGATTCGGAGGGGTTCACCGTGTCTTTCGAACATCTAAGACTCAAGGTCCCCGAAGCTTCTAGTGATGATGAGGAGGAAGATGGAAAACAAGGAGGATACGCGGAGTTCGTGATCCCGAAAAAAGAAGACAAAGGCAAAGAGAAAGAGAAGGAAAAAGCACCAGAAGATGACCTCGTTTACATAGCACCGTTTCGACATGATCCAGGGAGTTATAACTTACCTATTTCTTGTCATAAATTTTCAGGTCTTGCTTTAGTTGATTCGGGTGCCGCTCTTAATATGATGCCCGTTGGTTTCTGCAGGAAAATGGGGATCACTCAAATCCTTCCAACGGACTATCAATACCGAGGAGTGAATGGTTACATGACAAAACCATTGGGGATAGCGGAAGGAGTCCTGATTCGTATTGGAAAATTCGTTTATTACACGGACTTCATTATAGCTAATCTTCCAAAGGACACTGAAATCCCAATAATCCTCGGGAGATCTTTCTTGCACACCGCTCAAGTAAATACCGATATGCGCAATCAAGTCACAAGCTTAGGCTATGGAGACAATCGGATTTACTTTGATCCTAACGGAGAGCCGGTTAGACACCTCGATGAACCTTATGATGATCCTTCTCTGGCCTACACCAAAAGCACGAAGCGTCCGCTACTCCCGCATGAGCTTGGAAAGAAAACGGAGGATTACTCAAACCCGATGCACAACAAGGGGCAATCAACCAAGGAACCAGGATCCTCCAAGAAAGATCACAGAAGGAAGAAGGGCTCGTCATCCCGACGTGCCAAGAAATGAGCCGAAAGTGGGGTCGAGCTCTAGACCCATCCAAAAATGAAGCGCTTCTCGGGAGGCAACCCGAGCTTTTTGATTTTCTCTCGTTTTTAGTGATTTTTGTGTGTGTTTTTATTAATGTTTTCATTTGATATTGCTTAGGTAACCATACAGAGAGGATAGAAACCAGATTCGAGCGAAATCGGAATTCGATGCAAAATTTCACAAGTTGGAAACAGTAGCCATCTGGCGATCGCCAGATTCTCAATCTGGCGACGCCAAGTGAGTAAGCCACGGGTCAGGTAAAATTTTTCGAACTTGGCAACGCGAAGAGGACCGTTTGGCGACGCGAGATTTTGAAAAATCAGGGTTTTGCTGAAATTGGCCTGTTTGGCGACTCGAAACCCAGGGTTTCGCGACGCGAAGTCGGGGCATGGGTTTTTAAAACCTTCTTTTTTCCCACTTTTCACAAACGCACAAACCTAATTCCTCTTAGGCGTCGCCAAATCCTCTCACGTTCTTGCGAAATTCGACCTTCTTGAGCTTCAATTTCATCTTTAATCATGAACAAGGTACGTTTCCTAACTTTGATTTCGTAAGGATTGCTCGATTTGGTAGTTGGAGATCTTGTTTTTGGGTATCAATGGTGTTTGTTGCTTGAATAGGATTGATATGATTCTTGATACACCATTGATTGTTTAGATGAATGCATGCTATACATTGTAATCGAAATCTTGTTTCTTGCATGCTAATTGATTGATTAATCTAGTGATTGTGGTTAAATGATAAGTGTGGGGATTTTTAGAACCCAAAATCCCCCACTTCTTCTTGTTTAGCTAGATTAGTTTGAAATTGGGATTGAACTAAAAGTTCAAGTGTGGGGATGCTTCACATCCCCATTGCTCTTGTTTTGTCATGCATATATGATTGTGATACTTGAACTTGTTAGTCATAGAGGTTTTTGTCTCGTTGGAACTTTGAATGTGAATAAACCTTGTCTTGCACTTATTAGATTGAAAAATTTCTAAGACAATGGTGTTTAATTTTGTAGAGACAAAAGACCCGCACATCAAAGACCACCGCCGCTATCAACTTCCATGCACCGGATGGAAGTCATGTTTTCACTTCATTCACGAACGACCCAACGTTGAACGCTCGAAAGAAGGAGGAATATCGGGACATTGTCAACCGACTTCTCCCCCGCCAAATTCTTATGCCAAAAAGAGTTGATTGGAATCTTCTTCGATCAATGCATGTCGAGAACGATGTCAAAGCGATTCTCGAAAAGCACGCATACGATGAGGATGGCAATGAGTACTATATATGCCATGCTTGGGAGCGAGTTTTCGATATTTCCGAGACCCTCTACCGAGAGCTTATCGTGGAGTTTGTCGCCACGTTTCGTTTCGATGCGATCAAGGCTCTTGACAAGTTTCATCAATCTTGTATGACGTTCCGACTTGGTGGCATTTGGAGATCTTTTTCTCTGGTTGAGTTTGCTCTTGCTTTGGGGATATATACCCAAGCGGATGTTGATGCTCCCGGATTCGAGGAGTATATGTGGGCGACTTCAAAGAGATCCGATGATTTTGATCCGCGTTTGGCATGGGCGATTTCGGGTGATGGTGATTATCATGGCAACCTCAAGGTGAAAGGTTTTCTTGCTTCGACGGATAGACTTCTACACCGCATGCTCATTCAAGCGGTGAATGCTCGATCTTCTAGTGAGGAGAAAATTACCGTGCAGGATTTGTGGCTTCTTGAGCAACTCTCTACGGATGATAAGTATCCGAATGCTCCGTACCTCATAGCCGCTCAACTCCCTAAAGCGAGCGGTTATCGCGAGGGTAGTCGCATCGTTGGTGGCCAGTACGTGACGCTCTTGGCCAAGCATTTCGGTATCCTAACCGACGCCGCGATTGCTTCGATGACGAACCTCGGGGAGATGGGGTTGATTGACATGGACCAACTCCGAGGTATGGGCGTGGCGAGAGTGGAACATGCGATCGAAAGGGACTACAATGCATGGATCCGTAATCCTCAATATTATAGGAGTCAACCGAGAAGTCAGCCGAGTCAACAACCGGCGAATTGGACGGCTTATTCGGGTTACCAAGGTTTGAGTAACCAACTTTCGGAGATGTCACTTTCTTATGGCCGGCATCAACAGCACATGGAGTACAAGACCGTGGAGGCTCTTCACCAAGCCAACTGGCAAAGTGGAGTGATGAACCAGATGGCCTCCCACTTCGGTATTCAACCGAATACCGCGTTTGCTCCATCTCCATATTGGCCATACTCCGAGGATGCTCCGCCCGGTTTCCCGACTTACGAGGATTGGCAAAACCAACCTCGTGGCCCTTACTGATCTCTATCTTTTATCTCCATTATTCGATTTGGTTGTCCTAAACAATTTTCTTTTTATTTTTGAACTGCGTGGTTGTGTTTGAACAATTTTATTTTTCTGTTGGTTTGTTTAGGATTTTAAGTAGTTTGGTTTGGTTATTTTTCTTTTGTTCGTTTTTACTTTTTCTTTTTCTTTTTGGTAGATATGGCGTTTTATGATCGAGCACGAATTTTATGCACCACTCTCAGATCAGAACAGATTTCGTCACATAACCCGGGAAGTTTCTCTTTTTCCCAATTACTCCTTAATTGTGTTAATTGTTGCATTGAGGACACTGCAAATTTTAAGTGTGGGGAGGGGGTTATGTAGACTTATCTGTTTAAATGGGTTCACTTTTTGCTTATGGATTGTCGTTTTTCAAACTTTTGAAAGCTTTGAGATTTGACCTCAATTTTTTTCGAAATCTGAGATTGTTTTTGAGACTGAGTTGCTTGCGTAGGAGAATACTGAATAGGATTAGTTGAGTAAAAGGATGCCTTGGAATACTGATTACCATGAGTGCCTCACCCGATTCCTTTGAGAGATCGAGCCTATATTGTTATATCTGTTTATTTTGTGAGGAATACCGACTTTGACCCAAGGTAGAACTTGTCATTTGAATGCTTGTCGAGACCACATAAGAGAACTATTTATCACCATTGCACTGATAGAGGCCTTCGTTTCTAACCCTTTTAGCCTTCGTCAGATAACCTCATCATAAGGTTATTTGATTTGCCTAGCCTGTAAATGAAAAGTGTTCATCTTTTAACACTTTATCCCTTGAAACAAATTTTGAGCCTTAGCCTTTTCATTTCTTTACCCACTATACACTTTATCCTTGAGCCTAATTGTTTATCTATCTCTTGGCCGTGACTTAAATTTGAATCTTGAGATGTTTTGATCCAGTTTTTCGTATCTGACAGTTTTTTTGGGATTGAGAGTAAAAAGAGCCCAAAAGCAACATAGTTGCTGCTCTAAAAGGAAAAAAAAAAAGAGAGAGAGAGAGAATGTTTGAGACTCAGAAAAGAAAAGAAATATCAAAAGAGTTGAGAATACAAAGAAAAAAAATGAGAGCTGAAAAGATTGAAAAAGAATTTGTGCCCCAAATAAGCCATAGGCTTAGGCCAATTCTAAAAGAAAAGAGAGAATACTCAAGAAAGTCAGATTGTTTCACTGTTTGGATCATTACTGATTGAGTTTTCAAGTTTTTGTTGCAAAACCCTTAGTCACTTATATATATCCTTTATCCTACCCTTAACCCTTAGCCTAACATTACAACCCTAAAGTCCTCTTGACGGTTGACAACTTCTCAGTGATGGAGATTAGATTTGGTGACAAGCTTATGCATGCGGGAATTAGTCGAGTATTGGTGTGATCACTTACATATACACTTTTACCCCCGAGAGATACACTTCATATTATGTGAGGGTAAAAGGTTGGCCTTGGTATCCGATTACTTGATGAGTCTTGTTTGTGTGTTCGATTGCGTGGGTATACTTTGTTTTCTCTGACGATCTTGGGTTGAGATAATTTTGGAGTTATCTTTCTTTGTTTTCAGTCTTTTGATTGGGGACAATCAAAGCTTAAGTGTGGGGATTTTGATAACACCAAAATTATACATGTTTTGGTTGCGCGTAATCGTATGACTTTACCCCATTTCTCACCCGTTTATGATCATTTCATGCACTAATTGAGCTTTTTATTGATTATGAAGGATTTGGAGGCCGTGGAACTAAAAAGTACGGAAAAAGGCGAGAAAACGAGAAAAATGCACAAGGTCAACACAGAAGACACTTGGCGATCGCGAAGTGCCCAACTTAGCGCCGCCAAGTGCGACTGAAGTGGAGATTAGGGTTTTATTTAGTGTTTGGCGACGCCAAGAGAGCAGTTTGGCGGTCGCCAGATGACGTCTGGTCGTTTTTCTTTAAATATCAGCCTCCTCCTTCAGTTTTAGACATGAGTTTTGAAGTGAAACACACGAGGGGAAGTCAGAGGAACGAGAGTGAGAATACGAAAGGTGCCGGTACGCTGCGGAAGTCGATCTTTGATCATCTATCGTTGTACTGTCGGTATCATGTTGATATCTACTCTTGTTTATGTTCTTGTGTTCATTATGAGTGAGTAGTTTATAAGTAGTGCTTGTCATGATAGATGAATCATTATGGATGATATTTTGCAATTAATGTTTATTGGTTTGTTTTTGATTAATTGAATGTCGTTTATGGTTCTTTCTTGATTATTGTTGTTGTGGCGATTTGAAATCACTTGGTTGGGTGTATTTGTTGGACCAAGACAGATAGACTCCGAAAGAATAATCAACCTACCTTAGCCTGACTTGGACCGTAGAGTTATGTTAAGGGGTTACTTTGACCATTAGTGACCGAGAGTAATAGAGCCATTACAATAATTGATTAGGAAGGGTTTACCGTTCTAGATTGTGGACCAAACGATTTAGGATTAGAACTAGGAGGACCGTGTCCTAGTTTAACCATAAATTGCACATGTTAGGGTGTCTCAGACTTAAATTCCTACAATAGTCAAAACAACCAAACTTTCGATTTATTCATGTCATCCATATTGGGGATTCGTTTTATCATGATAAGTGCTGTTGTTTTCTTTTATTATAAACTTAAATCGTAATTTCAATTGCTTTCTTAGTTTTACTTAGTTAATTATCTTTTTAAGTAATTAAACCTTTTTCATACAAACCCCCCCCCCCCTTGTGATTAATTAAACTAATTCGACTTTAGTCTACAATAACTTGACCGTTCCCAGTGGTAGATACGATACCTGGACTTTCCTACACTATATTACTCACGATCAGGTACGCTTGCCTGTATATGTGGTAAGACGGTGGCTAGGCATTAGAGGTTAAAACTTGTTACGCTTTTTATATACGATAACTACCGCATCAATGACCATACGGAGAGGATAGGAGTAAGAATTGAGCGAATCCTATGCGCGATTGAATTTTCGAAAAGTTGGAAACATAAGCCAACTCGCGATCGCCAGTTTTCAAGTATGGCAACGCGAGGTTGGTAAGGCTTGGTAACAGGTAAAATATTTCGAATCTCGCGACGCGAGGGGGCCGTTTCGCGACGCGAAGCTTTAAAAGCCTTCCAAAACTCGACTCGGAAAATAACCTTAATGACAAAACCTTCCAAAACTCGACTCGGAAAACCCACCATTTTCCGATTCGGAAAACCCACCATTTTCCGATTCGGAAAATGGCCATTTCCTATTCGGAAAAACCCCAACCAATATTTTCCGAACTCTAAAGGTAACGAAGTCAAAATGACGACTTAACTAGCCAATTTCCCGATTCGGAAAACGTAGGTTTCCAATCCGGGAAAGGCATGACGAAACAAAACACCTTAGAAAACACCACATATTTTCTGATTCGGAAAACATAGATTCCGATTCGGAAAATATGAATTCCGATTCGGAAAACGCGAACAGTTCCGGAAACAGCTCTAAATCGATCAAAAATCGCTTCTAACTCAATCCAATTGTACCCAAACTAATCCCAAAGCAAATATACGTCAATTAACAGTGATCTTACACTATTCGGGCATTGAGATCTTACCTTACGAAGCGAAAATCCCCTATGAAAGCTTGATGATGATATTAGTTCCCCTTTTCTTCCAAAACACACACTTCACACACTAACAATTTCCACAAATGGTTTAATTCTAGGGTTTAAGGTTTAAATACCTTGGATTTTGGGCCAAGCCCATACCTAAATTGGTATAAGCCCACATCATTAAAAACTTTTCAAAAGTAACACATTTAACCCAAAAATCCTAATTTTCTCACAAAAAGGTCATTTGACAGAAACTTAACTTAATTAACTCCATCCAGAAATCTTGGTTATTACAACCGCCGTCGCCGTCGAGGCCACCGCCTCCACCGCCGTTGCCGTCGAGCCCACCGTCACCACCGTCGAGCCCACCGAAGCCACCGCCACCACCGCCGAGGCCACCGCCATCGCAGCTGATGCCACCGCCACCACCGTCGTCGCCGCCGAGGCCACCGCCACCACCGCGGCGGCTAGCGCCACCACCGTCAAGGCCACCGCCGCCTCCGCTGCCGCTAAGCCCACCGCCTCCGCTGCCGCCGCCGCTGTGACCACCGTCACCGCCGCCGTTGCAATATTTGGAAAAATGGAAAATGGAAAATGAAAAGTGATGAAAAATGCACAACTAAACGAGTTTTCTAGTTTTCTAAAAATGGAAAATGAAAACTCTATGATTTCAAGTAAACAAGTTTTCTAAAATTTTCTTAGAAAACTTAAAATGAAAAATCAACTCCATTTTCTGTTTTCATTTTCTTGGAAAACAAAAACAGTTTTCCACAACTAAACACAACCTAACAAATTATATATGTATGGTTTCCAAAAGAAAATTTTATTTATGCATGTGGTTACAAGGATTAAAAAGTCATTTATAACTCAATTTTATTACTTTATCTATTTTAGAATATTTTGCTATGACAAGGATCAAAGTGACATTTAATATATTAACTCCTTGGATCAAAATATAACAACTTTTTCATCACAGGGTGTATTTTGTAAATTTTAAAAACTATGTAACTTGCTTCGGACTCGCATAGTCGCATGTAGCATATATTTTAAATTGTTTAAAGGTTTACGGTTTTAAAATTTTAATTTTCAAACTTTTCAAAGATCAACAACAATAATATTGAGCAAAAAAGTTAAGGAAATACAAAACAGATCATCAAAAGTCGCATAGGCTAAAGGAAACACAAAACAAAGAAATAACCGTAACCATATGATAATGTAAAACCCAAATCAAAGGAATATTGAACTGGTATTATTGAACCAAATGGAACCTAGCTAATTGACCAAAAACTCTAAAAACCAAAACAGCAAACAAATTAAAAAACCTAACAATAAAAACGCTTGTAGAGGGGGATCGTCGATGATAAAATCAAAAACAAACCCAACAAAATGGGACGAGTCACAGAGGATTCCATATGGAATTAATACAAAACAAACTTAGAACACACCAACTAGTAGGGTGACATAAACCCATCATTCTTTGGCATCAAAGAACGAGAGACCAAACCTAAATCCGAAGGTGAAGGGCTATCACCACAGGGGTAAGGAACGGGGGAAAAGCACAAGAACAAGCTATTGTATACGTGTGAATGTGTGTTCATCGTCGTCGGTCTGCACGAAGAAGGGCAATAAAGGGGGTCGCTAGTGACCAAATAGATTTGAAAAGACATAGCATCATCGGCAATGCAAAACTATCGGGTGAAGCATATGAGTGTCAACTTCTTCGCTATAATAAAGCTTAGATTTGGTGGAATCTTTTGATGGCAGCGTTCGTGAACCATATTTTATTAGGGGCATGGGAGTTCTACTAGAACAAGATGGTGAAAACAAAAGGAATGGAAGGCAGGAGGTTTACTAGAGTTTCGGGTATATTGGGATTGTATTGTTTTTTTATTAGAAATTAATAAAAAACTGAAAAGAAGAAAACTCCTCTTTACTTAACGAACCGATTTAACAGAAATTGGACCGAGAAAACCAAAACTAAAACAAAATGACAACCACAATGATCAAAACTTTAATTAGCCTTAAAAAAATAAGGAGAATTAATAGCAAGTAATAACCATTGGGACCAAAAGTGTAATTTACTCAAAACTTCAATTGACCAATTCCAAAATTACAAGACATTGGTTGACTTTGGGAACTTAAACAAGTAAAGGTGCATGAAATTTTGAAATAACCTTGAATTGTGGTCCTTCCACAACTACGTTTGACTTCTAACTTAGTCAATGTGTTATCATTGACCTTTTTCATGTCACATGATTTTTACTCAAGGTCCATTGTTAACCACAACCTTTTGTTGTGAATAAGATAGGTTCGGATTTACTAAAACAATTATATAATTTATATAAATAGATATTTATTTTTAAATAAATTTCTTTAAAAGAGACAAGGGAACATCTTTAATTTATGCAAGGAGCTCTAGGTGAGAGTAAATATTGGCTTTTAATGCGGAGATTTTTTAAGGGTGTTGTTATATGGCTTTTTTAGGCATTTAGTCAACTCACATAAATGTAGACCCCTTAATACTGGGTTCCACATGTACACTCACATAATACTACTTATTTCTTTCTTGGAGGGTCCATTTATAATTCTCCTTTCTTGATTATATGAAGTTGAAGAAATTTAGGTTTTTTTAATAAAATGTGATATTTTTGAACTTTTAATTTGATATACTTAACTTTGTAAACAGAAAAAAAAGGAACATACCAATCATCTAAACAAAAAATATTTTTTGAAATCTTTTTAAGTAAAATTAATTTTAGAGATGTCTTATTATAGACACCAAAAACTTATGAAAGTATATTTGTATGTTTTATTTTGGTGAAATTTACGGTTTAATTAATGACTTTCACATTAAAGTACTAATAATAGATGTACAATTGGAATCCAATACTTTTTCACTTATGTTTCACCTCATGCACACTTTACATACAAATACGGTACTTTTCTAAGCATCAAAATGACAAATTTTTTACATACAAAGTCTATATTTGAAACCAATATAGCTTTGTAAGTATTAAAACAACAAATCTTAACATACAAAATCTATTTATGTGCTTTTACTTTTTACAAAAAAAAAAAAAAAAAAAAAAAAAAAAAAAAAAAAAAACTGTTTCGATGACTCCACAATTACCTTTGCATAGAAATCAAATTTCGTACAAAAGACAAATGGTCAGATATATGTGCAAACTAGTTAACCAAAGTAGCAAATGATGGTGATGATGGTTATGATCGATTATGGTTGTAGTGGTGGTTGATGGTAGAGATTTGAATAAGATACCAAATCAATTAAAAATAAGAGGTTTGACTAGTGCAATATGGTAGTGTGCCATCGTATGGATCTATGGTTAATTTTCATTAAACAATTATAGTAAGTTAAGTGACTTTTGAGATGATGTGGGGATCAAGATCCATCAATACTTCCAATACACACACATATATATTGAGAACATATCTTTAAGAGTCAAATTATATTATAACCTCTCAAAAATATATCAAATTGAAATATATTTTTAATTAATTTCAAGTGGTAAGATTTGGTTACGTGCATTTTTGTTTTGTGTATCCCAAAATGTATCGATTCAATATGGTTCATGCATTGTTGACTCGAATCTGAGTCTTATGCATGCCATCCGGAATAGTATCAAGATCGTATGCATAAACATACTTATGTTAAAAACAAGTAGATCAAAGGTGTTTAATATAATCATTTTATTTGATTTTATTAAAAATTACTATTATATATATATATATATATTAGTCATAAAAATATATTATCTATAACGATAACAATGATCAAAAGAAAGGGTGTGGGGGTTTTGGTTTACAAGATTTTTTAAATATGCACGAGTGGCATCAAGTGCCCTTGAATTGGTAGGTCAAGCACCTTTAACTCTATTCTTTTTTTAGTATATAAAAAATGCATGCTTTTTAATATAAATTTATTAATCTAAATATGATGTTTCTTTCAATGCATTATTTTACTCCTAAATGAAATCGTAGTTGGTTATTATTTACATCTATCCTAGACTCCTAGTAAGCAATATTTTTTTGGAAGAGGTATCCTAGACCACATTGGACCCAGACTAATTCTAAGCAATTTTTTGGCCAACGTCCGACTGCTAAAACATGCAGCTCGGGGTCGAAGCCCCCATACCTCCTAGTAAGCAATATTGTATATTATAGTTTTAGTTTTGATTTGATTTACAAAATTTAGTAACCATGCTTAGCAATAGTAACTACGCTTAGCAGCAGTAACCAGATCTTCTGCTATTTATTTCACCAGTTATCTGAAACACTTAACAAACACATTATCTTAGATTTAATATGTGGAATTTTTATTATGTTTTAATTCAATGCCCTTTTTTATATTAGATAGAACAAATATAATTCCATTTGGCATATATTAGTTCACTTCATCTTATTAAGCTATACTACTTCACTTTATTCATCGATTTATGCCACATATTTGTCAAGAAATTAAGAAATCCTTACGGAATCCTTCATATGAAAATCAGGAAGAAACGAAAAAGGAAATGAGTTTTTGGAAAGAGAAACATTGGTTGTGGTGCTGATGCTACAATTGATAGGGAGAAGTCGGGACAAACATCAAGATTTTTAGAAGAACGCCAAAATTAAATTTTAAAAGAGGATTACCTAATGTAATCAGAACCTAAATTTTAAAATTCTAAGATTTTGAGAAGCAAATTCAGAATGATTTCAAATTGACCTAATACTTCCAATATATTGTTCTTATTTATTAGATCTAATTATAAATACTAAGTTCTTGCATGTAATATTAAGTTCTTTAAGTATTGTTCTAATTTATTAGTTGCTAAGTAATTGCATAGTTGTCCTTACTTTCTTTATTGGGAAAATTTCATCTATATCCTTTAAAACTTTCTATATTACTTATATATCCTTATAAAATTTAAAACTACATATATATCCTTCTAAACCTATAAAACTCACATATATATCCTTCTTCTCAATTTAACTATAATTAAAATATTTAAAAATACAAGTCCTTATCCTTAAGGCTGCGTTTGGTACGTGGGACAGGACAGGACAGGACGGGACAAAACTGACTGTCCCACGTTTGGCGCAGCATGGGACAGAACAAGAATTCACTGTCCCACGTTTGGTGCGACATGGGATAGGACAGAAACTGGGACAACATGGGACAAAAATGACTGTTTTTTTGTTCCACCAAAATAGGTGGAACAACATGGGACAGAAATGAGACAGGAACTAATATATTACTAATTAACATTCGTTTGATATATAACTTCAATATGGTATTGTTTTCGTGTTTACCACCACTAGTCGTGGCCGCTGCTGCCACCGGTAGCTACTATCAGCCACCTCCATCTCGTCTTCCACTACAACAACCTCCTCCATCTCCTCTTCCACTACAACAACCTCCTCCACCACCTCTACAACTGTCAACGATTACCTACCACCACCGTCTACCACCTCTACAACTGTCCATCTCCACCGCAACCACCACCACCACTACCCACCATCTTCACTTTCTCCACAACCACCAACCACCACCACCACCATCATCACTAGTATTACCACCGGCCACCACCTCCACCTCTACCATAACCATCAACGTTAGTTACATAAAAATCATATATGTATGTATGTATATATATATATGTGTGTGTGTGTTTATGTTTATGAAAATTGTGTAATCTTTTTATAAATTACTAGTTTAGTTTATTTGTGTTAATTATAACTATTATGTGATATATAAAATCATCAAATAATTTTTTGAGAGAATTTGTCTATTTCTGTTCAGTCCAGTCCTAGGCGTACCAAACACAAAACAGACATTTGTTCTGTCCAGTCATGTCCCGTCCCGTCCAATCCTGTCCTACTCTCTTGTCCTGTCCAGTCCAGTCCTGTCCAATCCTGTCTGCGTACCAAACGCTACCTAAAGATGAATTTATTTAAAAAAAATTACATGACGTATAGAATTACTACTATACCCTTATTTCAAATCATCCATTATCTAATATCTCAAATCTCTCAAATCATCCATCATTATCTAATATCTTAAATCCAAAATTTTTTCCATTTGTTGTGTAGATTCCCCAGTAGCTTTTTCGTCTCATATTCCAAATCTGAAAGCCCCTATCTCGCCAACATTTTCATCTTCGCCGGTAGCTTCACCGGCATTTCACCGGACGCCGGCAGGTGTCGGATTTGTTCTGTTCGATGCCCGTTATAACCGTAAACCTCATCTAAACTCTGGAACTACTCGTTTTCTTCTTCCATATGGGTTACCTCAAGACCCGAATCCTTAGGGTTTTCCGGACCTGCCGGGTCGATGACGAAAACGAAATGGGTTTGTGTGTTATTGAGAAGCATCTCGTTGGTATGATTACAATCAGCATAACGGATCAGCTTCGGATTTGAAACCGTGGTCGAAGGAGTCGAAATGGGTCTGCTGAAACTTGTTGTAAATCACGCTCATGAGAAAAGGGGTGATTCAAAACGTATTGTAGCAGCTATTTCTAAAGCTTCTTGTTGGTGGTGGTGGTGGTGGTGAAGGGTCGCCGCCGGTTGAGATTTGTGAGTATGGAAGTTAAAGGATCTGTGAATTTGGAGGATGGATGGAGATCTGGCAAGTCTGGATTGAATGTTTTTTTCTTAAGGATCGGTAAGATTTGGGATATGAGATGATGGATGGTTTGGGATAAGGGCATAATGGTAATATTGATTTTTAGCAAAATAAATTTAATTTAGAGATAATGATATGAATTTTTTAAATGTTTAAATTATATATAAATTAAGAGGAAGGATATATATATATGTGAGTTTTAGAAGTTTATAAGGACATATAAGTAGTTTCAAGTTTTACAAGGATATATACGTAATATAGGAAGTTTTAAAGGATATAGATGAAATTTTCCCTTCTTTATTTTATCTACGCTTATTGCTTTTACATTCTATTAATTACATTTCAGTCATTTAAATATGTCTTTCATTTAAGTTATTTATATTTCTTGTAATTTACTTCAGATTTATGTAGCTAAATTCTCTTAGCTTAGACGTGAGACGAAAGGTGACATTGTAAACCGAAGAAAGGTGGATATTGTTTCTCAATAATGATGTTCCATCCTTTCATTCCAAGTTTTTCAAATGCACTTAATTCTTGATGAACTGATCACTTTGGACGTGTTAAAGTGCCAATGAGCTCAAACATGAGCCATTTGAATGGATGTCAATTGAATGATATGGAAAGTATAGTTGAAAGAGTTACTTATAAAGAAACTTGTCATCTATGTTATTCTAATTAATATTCTCAACAAGCGGGTGAGTTAAAGCGTTAAAGTGTGGCCGACCCAGAAAATGGTAATATTACATAATACTCCTTGGTTAATGGACGACTTCACATCTGTTATCGTAGATGCCATTAATGAAAGCAAGCCAATGTGTCATGACACTAGTTTAATCTTTTCGCGAGTAGTTGAAGTTGGAAAAACACATATAAGCGATTGGTGATTTATCCGGTTAAAATTAAACAAAATTTTAATAATAAAACTAGTAATTACAAAATGCCCTTAACGGATGATTTCATGTCTGTTAGGCTGTGTATCGCCCTTGTGGGCTGAGCGGACATGTGGGGTGGTTTGGGTGGGTTACCAGTGAGCTGGGGTATAAGGGCGGCAGGCTTTCTCAGCGGGCTGGGGTTCAGTTTCCACAAACCACTCAAGCCGCTCATCTCCCTCTCTCACTCTTTTTTTCCTTACCAATATATATATATATATATGTATTGGTAAACTAGCCGCTCTTCACCCTTTCTCATAAGCTAGTTTGCCAAACATAACCTTAATTTCTGAAACCCATTTAAGTAATATTTTTAAGATGTATATTTATGTGGTTATCAATATTCAAGATTTTTTTCGGCCATAGAGTTCGGTTGGTTTGTGATGATTTCATGTTATTTGTAATTGATGAGGATCAAATTTGATACGCATAAAGTAGCAGGGATTCTATAGTTACCAAAAAACATTCAAGATTTTTTTTATACTTTAAGTACCTTTGTATAAATTATTCGGTGACCGTTAAATATTTAACCATCATGTTTTTCTTAAAAAAATATTTTAACTATTTATATTATTCATAAAAAAAAAAGATAATGTATTCGTTAAAGAATTATGAGAGAGGAGAATAAACATGTGAAATAGACCTTTGTCAACTTGAAATTTAATCATTGAAATTAGTCTTTAAATAATGTGTTGCATTATAATAATAAGCACCTAATCATCAGTTTATGCGCCACCTTCCACCACCACCCACGACTGCCGGCAGGCCTGCCTTGCCTACCACCATTTTAAAACTTAAAAGAATATATAATTATATACATATAGATTAAACTTATCCATTTAAAGTGTATATATACATATAGGTTTGTGTTTCTTGACATATGTTACTTTTTTGTGAGAAGAGTGAGAAATGCAGCTTTCATGTACGTAAATTATGTTAGCCTAGTGGTAAGGCTTGGGCACTACATAGTGGTGAACCCGAGTTCAAGCCCTGGGGGACGCATTCTGGAGGTACGGGGGCTTCAACCCCGGGCTGCATGCTTTAGCAGTCGGGCTTCGGCCTAAAATTGCCGAGGATTAGTCTGGACCCAATGTGGTCTGGGATACCTCTTCCAAAAAAAAAACTATGTGAAGATACTCACTTCACTATTGTATTGCGGGAAGGCGTACGGAGGTTGCGCCTTCAAAGAAACCGGTGAAAGTACACATTTAGATTTTGTAACCTTCACCGCCTTCACAAGATTAAGCTTAACGTTCACATAACAATAGCAATACGTTCGTCACTTCTGATGTTTCTCACCAAAAATCTTTTTTTCTCACGTAATTTGAACCACACATCCACAGATAGACACACACACGTCTAGAATATGTCATTGTACGTGTTTAAACATGAAAGTATGAATGTGATGTAAATTCAAGTTAAATTATACATACAATAGCCTAATATATATGGTAAGAAACATTTTGGTACTATTTTGTGCGCATTAAGAGGCTTCAAAGCCATTGATTTGAGAAATATAGCACTAAAAGCGTTTTTTGGGTTGAATTGGTAAGCAATGATACGATTTTAATGCATGTGTGACACATTGATCCTAAAGTGTTACAAGTACATTTGCATGTTAATAGTGTAAGTTTATTTAGAACTCCCACAACCATTTTGTACTAAACTTGGTACAACCGTGTAGATTTAAGAATCAAGATAAGGCTTAATAAGTAGTTTGTATCACTATAACTTTATGCAATGGTTAGTATTTGACGTAGTAAATCTAATGTGCATGTGTAGGTGTTCATAGAAATAGCAATTCTTTGTTAGATCGGATTTAAAAATCCACATGATTGGGTGACCCATCAGAAACAAAGTGTAATTCTATAGGGACTACATCTGAGTGAACATAACTATGATCAAAAGTATATGGGTGTAGATTTTTGCACATACAAGCCTATGATCTTCACGATCAAATTTTGATCACACTAGCCCAGACTTATACTTAGTGAGATTTTCAGTAAGTTTGACTTTTCATAAATTCCAAAAACCTCGGGCACTACCCCTTAACCCCGCTATGGACCACTGCCAAGGAGCTCTACCTCTTGGAACCCCACAAGGGGGATGCGGCCCCCTTGATAGGGGAAACATTTGTTGGTGTGCACTTGCACCTTCTAACTCACGTATGTTTGTTTAATCACCTTAATCCATCTCAAGTAAATAACAATTGCCAAAAAAAGGATTGATGACACTGCAACCACCGATATAAACCAATAGTACGTGTCTCAAGAGATACTCCAATAGACCATATCAAAGGTAAAGGGAAGCCATAGTCAGGCATGGGAATGGGGCGGGAACCCCAATCTCCATCTGGGTCCCCAATCCCTCATCTTCATCCCCGTCCTCGTCCCCATCCTCATCAGGGAATTTGATCATATCCTCATCCCCGCCCCCAACGGGAAAACGGGGATTTTTTGTCCATTTATATTATCTATTATAAATTAAATGTTTTGAGATACAATACATGTTTAAATTTTACATATTCCAACAAAAACTAATAATTTATCGGGTAATAATTTATAGACGTAATCGTATAATTATTTATAAACGTAATACCAAAAACTAAACTTTATTCAAAAATTATTTTTAACAACACATATATGTACCATTACGTGCCAAGTATTAGTCAAAACCACATCAACTAATATTCATGATTTATTGAAATAGGAACAAACATATACCGATATAATAAAAAATATAATATATAATTAAAATAACTTAATAATTAATATATAATATATATATATATATATAAAGGTACCAGTACGGGGCGGGACGGGAAATGTTATATACGTCCCTGTCCCCATTCCCGGTTAGAGCGAAACAGAGATCCTTGTCCCCATGATCTCCATCCCCGGTGTACCGGGGAATCCCCATCCCCGACCGGGTTGGGTGGACCAGGTTCCCGATGAGTCGAGAACAATTCTCATGCCTAACCATAGTCGATCCCTACGCAATACTTCCTAGTATCCAAGTTTTCAATTGTTTACATTTATCATTTATTTCATTTTTTAGATAAAAATGTTTGATACCGGCAACCCTAACCGGCCCCACAATCGTCTGCTATTTTCATAATGTGGGGGGCATACCTGACTCTCTCAGCGGTTGTGGCTATGGGGTTGTCCTAGGCTCGAACCCAGGACCAATTCGATTTTGGACAACTATGCCTCCACTCATTACCTACTGAGCTACACACCATTGGCTTTTAATTATTTCATTTTTAAGACACTTGATGTAATAGTTTGCTTTTAATTATAAATATTTCCATGAGTTTGAAACTTCATTATTTTATCTTTAATCATTTGATATTTGATGCTTCAGTGAGTATATTAACGCGGAAAATCTTCCTGGAGTTCAAAAAAAGTGTTGGAATATATTTTAAACCATTTAATAGAAAAACCATTGAAAAACAAATCAATTATAATTTCTCAATAAACATATATGCATAACTTCTCACTAGAAATAAATAAATTACTTAAAACGTGCTTCCTTGTATATCATTCAGAATTAAATTTGGCAGACATAGGTTTCTAACTTAATATCTCAATATCATTATTATATATTTTGATTATTCATAATATGAAGCAAGCAAATAATTTATTAACACATTAAGACATTTTTGTTATTTTTATAACAGTTGTAAAACTTTATTAAAAAACTAACAATATGCTAGAATAAGACAATTTCATACCAAAAATTGTCGGAGGTAGGTCTTAAAATCAATTCATCCAATTAATAATAAATGCTACTCTTATTAAAGACTCGAAAATACACTTGGGTCACAATGTGGTCGAAAATAACTTTTTTGTACTTGGAATTGCTAAAAATGGGGGTAATTGATTCAA